>CM052540.1:112873078-112891751 GCA_028533065.1 Trachops cirrhosus
GCCTCTGGTTCTCATTACTTGGAATATTTCTTGTCATTCTCTTCTGGCTTGGAGTGTTTCCTTTGAGAAGTCAGCTGCTAGCCTAATTGGGGCTCCCTTGTATGTTACTTCCCGTTTCTCCCTTGCTGCCTTTAAGATTCTCTCTTTGTCTTGCACTTTTGCCATTTTAATTATGATGTGTCTTGAGGTGGGCCTGTTTGGGTTCCTCTTGATTGGGACTCTCTGTGTTTCCTGGATTCGTGTGACTTTTTCTCTTATCAAATTAGGGAAGTTTTCCATCATTGCTTTTTCAAATAGGTTTTCTACCCTTGCTCTCCTTCTTCTCCTTCCAGTATCCCTATTATACAGATATTATTATGTTTCGTATTGTCTTGCATTTCTCTTAATCCCTCTTCATTCTTTCTGAGCCTCTTTTCCTTCTCTTGCTCTTTCTGGGTGTTTTTTTCTACTTTGTCCTCCAGCTCACTGATCTGATCTTCTGTTTCATCAATCCTGCTTTTGATTCCTTCTACTATATTCTTCAGTTCAGAAGTTTCCTCTTGGCCCTTGTTGATACTTTCTATTTCCTTTTTCATGTTTATATAGTTTGCAGTGAGTTCATTGTACTTTCCCTGTAGTTTCTGGTATCTCTTTGTGAGCTCATTGAGCTTCCTGATAATCATTTCTTTGAACTCAATATCTGATAGTTCAGTTGCCTCTATTTCATTTAGCATTCTTTATGAGGCTTCCTCCTTTCTCTTCATTTGGGGATTGTTTCTTTGTATTCTCATTGTTAATGAGACTCTTCTTGTTAGCCTCTGTTTCTTAAATTGATCTGTTGTGGTTCCCTGGGTTTGTGGTGTGAACTTGTGTAGTAGAATACCTGTGAGGTTCAGTGGTGCAGTCTCCTTTGGGTATCCTGGTGTTCACAGCTTCCCCCTACTCTTTTTTGTGATCAGTTGGAAGGGAAAGGCGAAACAGTTTAAGACAGCAAGAGAGTATTCTATGGTATTTACAGTAGCAGCCAATATAGAAGAGATAGGAGATCCTTTGGCTCTGTATAGTGTTAACCATGATCTTCCACCCCACTAGCCACTTTTTAGAAAGGATGGAAAGAAGATAAGAGTCTTGTTGGGGAGGGAAGGATTGCAAGTTGGATCTAGAAAGCAGTGAGGTTGTGGGGGATCCGATTTGGAAGCAGGGTGAGAGTAAAGAATAGTAAACAGGTGTAGTGTGTGAGAGAATAGAGTTGACCACTACAGTAAGAGTTCGGGAAACCATGAAGTGGGCTAAGATCTGTGAGGGGTGTTGTGTAGTATTTACAATTGTATGGAACAGCTATTATTTACAGTAATATTAGAGCAGCAATCATATGACAGAATCTATGAGATCTAGATAACAAGAATAGGGTGTATAGAACCTTGAGTAGTGTACTAATGGAACACAAATGAAGGACAGTAAATTAGCAATACACTATGAATGAGATAACAGGGGAAACCTGTCAAATGATACAGTATAACCAGCCAAGCAAAGAAGACTATACAGAAAGAAGAGGAATACCAAAATACTATTAAAATAAAAAGCGTAAGAATGAAAAAATGATAATACAAATATGCAATAACTTGAGGGTTCAAAAAGAAAAAAGAAAAAGAAGGAAAAAAAGCAGAAGATGGAAGGAAGAAGAGATAAATTTGGAAATAAAGGAAGAAGGAATAACAGTAGAAGGAAAGAGAGAGAAGCATAAGGAATTGAGAGGTATAAAAATAATAAGAATTAAAAAATAAGTTACTTAAAAAAAAAAAAGACAAAATCAAACAATCAAACAAAAAAACCTCTTATTGGTTTCAAACTGGCCAAACTGGGTTTTCTGGTCTTGCTAGCTTCAGCAGGCTGAGGGGCTATTGCTGAGGGGTATGGCTTTTCTCCCTTAACATTCAGCACTCAGACAGCCCCTCATGTACTTTTCCCAGGACTAGCTTCGAGTTCTCCCTAGAGCCAGTCTGGTGCCTCTCAACAGGGCCCTGGGGATGCGATCTAGGCAAGCTCTCTGGAGCTCACCACCATGGGCTCCCGGGATCCTGTGGTGTGCACTGGTCTGCCCCGTGTTCATGGCTGTGTGCTCTGGGGATCCTGCAGAGCGCCCGTGCCTTTTCCAGGTTCACGTGTGTGGGCTCAAGGATCCTGAGGGGTGCGCACTTCCCTGAGTTCAAGGCCATGGGTACCGGGGATCCTGCAGAGTGCCTGCACCTTTTCTGTGTTTGCAGCTGTGGGCTCTGGGCCTTCCACAAAATCACACTCTCTCCAGGTTGTGGGTATGGGCGTGCAGCCAGGCCACCCTTGGTCACACAGGCTGGAGTGCACACTCTTCCCAGGGATATGCGTGGGTGCTCTCAGCCTCTGTGTGATTGCCTCTCAGTCCTCATTCCCTTCTCTGTGCCTTCAAGCAACCAGGCCTCCTCCGGTGCTGTTCAGTCCTTGTTTGGACGGGGAGGGAGCGGTTGACCCCGTCTCTCCTGAGTGCCCTGAGGCAGACCCTGGAGCACAGGGCCTGGGGCTGCAACCTCCCTGGTCCCCGTGCTGATCCCTGGGCCCTTATTATCCTGAAGCACTCTCCTTACTGTCTGGTTTTTCAATGTCCACTACAATTTTTGATATCCTATTTTCATATATGTTGTAATATTATTGGCTGTTTGCTCTGTTCCTCTGTAGATTGGCTAGGTTTTTCTGCTATGTGTAGGGGGAAGTGGAATCTGCTCCCTCCTACCACGCCTCCATCTTCCCCTCCTTACTGTTATTTTTAACCTTTAAACTGCCTGTCTCCAACATACTTATAAGTGAAAGTCTAATTGATCTAGCTTATAGGTACTAACCACAGAGAAATGTTTAAACCATGATCTAAGAAAGGAATAGCTATTTTCTAAATTATCTGACTCTGAGATAAGATACAAAATTAACCTGATATTTAGGACAATGTTTTTGAATAACAAACATTTTCTATTTTCATTCTCAGCTTGAGTATAGTGCTAAAATAATGCTTCCTGGAGTCACTAAAATTTAGAGAGGAAAGAAAAGAAAAGGGTTTCTATGATTTAAACACTTTAATTACATTAAAAATAAGGAACTAGAAGCATGGCATTTTTCAAAATATTACCCAAAATGCTGAACAAAGGGAAAAGTACAAAGGAAAAGTAGATATATTGCTCAATGTAACTATATCAAATTTACTACTAACATTTATTGAAATAGGTACTGTAGTTATATAGGTCAGAAACCAAGCAGAAAGGCAGGATCCACCCTAGGTATTATAAACAAACGACTTTCACAGAGAAAATGAGTGACTTAAGTGTTGATAGTCTGAGAGAGCAAATAGCGAAAACTGATATGAAGAGATCAACAATGTAGAAGTCAGCACGTGGAAGAAGTGGTGACACAAGAAAGTAAAAGACTCAAATAGAAGCCTTGTGGAATTGGGGCTTGAAACTCTGAGAGTGGCTTCCATGGCCACCACTCAGATCACTGAGGCAAGTGCCCACAGCTCAGAGGCAGACCTCTGAGAGAGGATGCCTCACCAGGATACTCAGTCTGGTGTAGCCAGCATGTGAGGACAAAACTGATGTTTGGGAGGTGGGGAGTAGGGTGATAGAGAGGAAGCACAGCTGATGTGTCAGTCAGTGAGAGGCATGCCCTGGTGCTCAAACCACTGAAAATCATGGACCAAACAGTGTTAGAAGCACTAAGAGATATTAGAAGCTGCTGCCTTCACTGTCTTCTGTTCCTGGAGGCATATAGACCAAATGAAAAATGGATGTGAGCTTATTGTCTCCTTCTCCTGCCTTCAAATAACCTCCCAGCTCCAACCCCTTCTTACTCCTAGCCACTGGTGATCACTCATCTCCTTTCTATTTCTGTGGATTTGCCTATTTTGAATATTCCATAAAAATGGAATCACACAACATGCAGCCTTTATTATGCCTTCTTTCATTAGTAAAATATTTGGAAGATTTGGAAGAAGTACACTAATACTTCATTCATTATTATGAATGAATAATATTCAATATATTCCAACATCTGCCAATAATACTCCATATAATACTTCACAATGTATTTTGTTTATTTGCTTATTAGTTGATGAACATTTGGGTTATGTGCACCTTTTGGCTTTCATGAATAATATTCATGTACAAGTGTTTAGGTGAACATATGTTTTCAATTCCCTTGGCTATATATCTTAAGAGTGGAATTGCTGGATCTTACAGTAACACTCTGTTTAAATTTTTAAAGTACAGCTAAAATGTATTTCAAGGCAGCTGTACTACTTTACCTTCTCAACAGCAATGTGAGAGTGTTTCCACTTCTCTGCATCCTTACCAACACTTATTGTTGCATGTCTTTTTTATAGCCATCACACTGGGTGTGAAGAGTTATCTTACTCGGTTTTGATTTGTGTTTATCCAATGACTAATGATTTTGAGCATTTTTTCATGGGCTTATTGGTTACTTGTATATCTTTTTTGGATAAAGACCATTCAAAACATTTGTCCATTTTTAATTGCATTATCTTTTTTATTGATGAATTGAAAAGGTTCTTTATATATTCTGGGTACTAGGCCCTTTTCAGACACATGATTTGAAAGTATTTTCTTTCCATTTTGTGAGTTGTCTCTTCATTTTCTTAATGATGTCCTTAGAAAAAACAAAATTTTTCAAAGTACACTGACTTGGTGTGGTAAATACATATACAGATGATGTATTGGAGAATTGTATTTGTGAAGCCTCTATCATTTTATTAACAAATGCTACCCCAATAATTTTAATAGAAAACGAAAAAACAGAAGTTTTAATTGTAATGAAGTTCAAGTTATCAATTATCCCTTTGGTGGCTTGTACTTTAGGTATCATATCTAAGAAACTACCACATAATCTAAGGGGTTTTTTTAATTGTTGACATTATTATAGATGTCCTCCATTTCCCTGCTTCCTCCACCCATCCCTCACCACTTCCCCAGAATGCTTCCCCAACATTTGCCACAATTTTGTCTATGTTCACGGGCTATGCATATATACATATATGTTCTTTGGCTCATCTCTTCCAGTCCCCCCAGCTCACCTCCCCACTGAGATCTATCAGTCTGTTCCATGTAGTCCATGCCTCTGGTCCTATTCTGTTTGTCAGTTTATTTTGTTCATTAGATTCCACATAAAAGTGAGATTTTATGGTATTTGCCTTCCTCTAACTGGCTTATTTTGCTTTATCTAATAATAAGCCAGTCAGAGGGAGATAAATACAATATGATCTTATAGTTTTTGTTCTTATATGTAAGTCTTTGATCCATTCTAAGTAAATTTTTTCTATATGGTATGAGGTAAGGATTCAACTGTACTCTTTTGCATGTGGATATTCAGTTGTCTGGTACCATTTGTTGAAAAGTCTATCCCATTGAATGTCTTCGTATCTTTTTCAAATTTATTTGAGAATAGATGTGGGTTTTTTTCTTGAACTCTCAGTTCCATATATTGATCTGTAAGTCTATCTGTAAGCTAGTACTACACTGTCTTTTAAGTCTTATTCTTTTACAATTTTATACAGAGTATATAGAAATAAAATGATATGATGTCTGAATTTACTTCAAAATAATCCAAGGGATAAGGATAGGAGGAGTGAATATGTGTACCAGTTAAATAAGATTGGTCATATATCATTAATTGTTGAACCTGTGATATATGCACAGAAGTCCTTTGCACACTCTAACTTTTACATTTTCAATAACAAAAAATGAACAGGGTGTGCACACCATGACAATGGTATAGCTTTTAAAGAAGTAGGAGAGTAACTTAGGTTTATTTTTCCCATGTGGAAATTCTTTCCCAGCATATTTCAGTAAACTCCATATTTCTTATTCTTGAATCCTTGAAAATTGATTTTAAAAAATCAAGAAAACAGAGCAAAAGCCTTACAATTCTCCTATAAGATTTAGAGCTTAACAATCAACATAGAGACATTACTAGTTAGAAGAAATTGCAGATGCCAAATAGAAAGCGAGAACAGGAAGTGCTGACATTAAAGGGTAAGGTGGACATTTCTGGGAACCAGGACAGGAGCACCTTGGGGGGAAGTGGTTCTGATTGAATCCGTCTTACTTTTTAGTTGTCGTCACATTGTAAATGTGCTCCTGACCCTGACTGCTGCTAACACTGAGTCACTTTTACAAATATACAAATATTAATAAGATTATTTACATAGCATACTTCATACAGATCCTGTAGGTGATGTTCTAAGAAATAAGTTTTGGAACCAAAATACACCCTTAAATTAGTTATTTGGACATGTCATTCTGTGTATTACTGTCAACCTTGCTAGGGAATTGAATGTTATGTTATTTGTATACTACCCAATAATGTTCCCTCACATTTCCCAGGGATTGGATGTGTACTGTGGTACAGTTCTTTGTAAATATCTGAACTGAAGAAATAAAAATAGAATTTATTGGGAATATTCCAACAGGAATCCAGAAACTGACCTAAAATCTGTATTAACAAAGGCAACATTAATTTCAATTACAAAATCCAAATCAGGGCAAGTAAACACAATACTTTCATTATTAATAAGGAAAAAGATTTATGGAGCAACTAGTCATTCTAATGTTTATTGTAAAGAAGCTTGTGGATATAGTCTTAATAATTTGATCTACAGAGTTGAAAATAAATGTAATTTTTCTGGACTGGAATATTTATTTTAAAAAAATCAAGATTACATAATAGAAAGTTTTGACCTATTGCATTCCAGAAAGACAGTGGCCTAAAGCTAAGAAGCTTTTATAAATAAGTGATCACTCAGACTCAGTTAACAGAATCTTTCCTCAGTGAGACCCAGAAGCTCAATGGAGAGGAGACTTAGTAAAAGATTGGCCTCTCTGTATTTTATGGAATGGGAGTTCAAAATGTTATTTGGCCGTAACAGGAAAGACTGATCCCTTAAGGAGAGAACAGTCAGAGGCATCTGAAATTTGGAAAGAATGTAAGTTCTAAAAGTAAGAATGAAGTGAAGGAACCCTAGATTTTCAGCTTACAAGAGAGAAGGAGTAACGCAGTCACTATTGTTGTATAGGAAGTATCCTAAACAGTTATTCTTGACCATCATGGAAAATCTGCTAGAAGGGGATGGAAGCAAGTTTCACATGGACATAAGAAATGGCTATCTGAGTATCAGGATGATAAATTGCTATTTAACTGTAGACACCTCCAGCTCTAGAGATGTTAAACAAGAGGTTGAAAATTACTTATTCTGAGTAGTGAAATCCATGTGTCTGTAGTAGGGGGGTTGGACTCTTTGTGTTCTTTCAAAAGTATTATATTATATATTTTTGTAAGAGTCAGAATTTGAGGTTTTATTTACTTTAGGTGACAAGCTTTTACCAACTTAAGATCTTTCATTGTGCTATGATCATATAAGAAATAATTAACGTAGTTAAACAATAAATGATCTTGAAATTTAAATCACAAGCAATACCAAATGTAAGAGTTTCTCTTCTCTTTTGCATGGAGAGGTGGTACATGCAGGCACACATGGCAGGGGGTCATTGCAGGATGGAGGGAAGAGGGGATGTTATATGCTTATCTCACCAGCCCATGATTAGATCAATTCTTACAAACATAAAGTTGGACTTTGGGATGAAAGGTTTAATGTACTTTCCAAGAGAACAATTCTTCCCCTATTAGTCAGGATGACGAGCCTAAGTGACCACTTCATAGACACAGCTGACATTTTGCAAACTGAAAACAAGCATGGCCAAGCTATTTTATTTTCAAATGACTGCAAAGTCAAAAGAGAATACTGTACCCACAAATATGCTTAGTTGGAAGGGAAGAACACTTCCACTCATTTTTCACCTGAAAAGTTTTGACAGTTGAAGGTGAATTGACTGGCAATTTTTTTTGTTTGTCTTTTTATACTGCTGTTTTACAGAGAAACTTAAAGATCAATTAAGTATATTATACTATGCTGAAATTGTATAGCATTTAACTAAAAAGCTAAAAGCAATAACGCTTTTCACGAGTGGAAAAGAGGTATAATAGTCCATTACAAGTGGATTATTTGTATCATTAAGGAGAATGATTATGTTCTTTGAATGAGAAAACACAGTGAAGAAACAGAATTTGATGGTGAACAAACATTTGGTTAATAGTTATGCAGCATATATTCAAACACAAATAAAGATATATGCATGTGACTAATAGACAAAAGAATTTAAAGCACAAGTTGCACATACCATTAAAACCAGTTATTCCTGCAAAACCTGTAAGATTTTGCATCAATTCGCATTATCATGTTAATACACATTTTTAAAACATATCAATTTTGAATTATAATGTGCCATTTCCTTTACTATTAAGAGTGAAATTGCTGCCACTGGAGGATTTATACACCTGCCAGATGCTGCACAATTCTTCAGTCAAAATGCAAGTAACTCAATCACAACCCATATGTACTCTCAGCCAACCATGGGACTTGAAACATACCCTGCCAATTACATGGAAACGTACACGATTGTATGGGTTTGGAGACTGCTGGCAGAGTTGGGTGTGGGTGTACCAAACACATCTGTTCACCCACATACACGGGAACGATACTCCTTTTCTTCTGTTTCCCCCCTAATTATTGAATTAGGCACTGCAAAATACTCAAGCACTAGTCTTAAATAGAGAATAGTAGAAAGGTATAAAGGAAGAACTCCATATGGGTGAACACATGCCATAAAAATGAGATTACAGGATTTTGGTTTTGCTAGATTGAAAAATTAACATCATATTATACTCTAAAATTCTCAGTGAGATCTTACTAGGAACAGAGAAAAATATTTTCCTTTGAATGTTCCCAAAAAGAAAGTAACAAAATTAGCATATCATCTTAACCTTTTTTGGTATTGTCTTACAAGCCTGGAAGGAGGGGACCCCTGGCGCGCAGGCACACACTCACAGTACAAGCAGAGGGGCTGAGGCGGCACAGATCTGCACTGTCAGCTACAAGGTTTCCCAATGCTTATTTGTATCTGGGACTGGTGTTAGCCAGAGACCATTTTTTTCCAGATTACTTAAATTTTTACTTAGCAGGTTCCAAATTTTATCTTATGTTGTAGTATTTTATATCTGAACTCTAAGCCTCTAGAAACCCTCCATCAGCACCTAATTGGTGTCTCCTAGCCTGCTGTGATTTGGGGAATTATGTAGTGTGTCTTGCTATAATTGTGTCAAATATCAGATAAAGGAGAGAGAACAGGTCTGGAGTGGGGGCCAGGAGGGCTCTCCAGTAACTCTGTGACAGATCTTCCTTCAGCCCTGGATGATCACGTAAACCCTGAATTTCAGTTTTCTCTCCTGTAAAACATGAGGTTGCTAAATTCCTTGATAACTCAGGGAATTGTTTTGCTTCTCCAGGCAATTTTGTTGTTGCTGTTATTTTAAATCTCTGTTTAGTTTTATATATTTTTTTAGTTTGATGAATAACTGATCTCCTTTAGAAATATTACTATATCTTATTCCTTCAATTATTTAGGGGCAAGTTCTTTCTAAGAATTCAAGTACAAAACGAAGCTTAACATATAGATAGTACAAGCTACCCTTTTGTGGTACAATGACATATTTTTATCTCCCCAGAATGAAATCATCAGTAAACATGTGATTCCTGGATGAGAAAATGGACGTGGAATTGAGTAGATCAGGTAGCATCGTGTATCAATCAGAAAACAGAATTTACATTTTAACACCCTTTTTCACCCTTCACTTGTTTTGATTTTGTTTGTTAGTTTACAAATGAGAGTAAACATTGTCCCTTTCAAATTTAAATATAGTTTTCTAATCTATATGGACAGAAGATAATTTTTGCTAGAATTTATTCTATCCTAATTTGTTACTTGACTTCTTTAATATCCCATAATTAATAATGTAATAGAGCGATTTTGTTTTATGTGTATCTATCATTCTATATATACATACATGCCTAACAATATATATGTGAAGGAGGCACTATATATACATATTCACATACACAGAACATTTATTAGTAGAAGGATTATTTTGTGTTAAGTAGCTGTGTGCAATGAACCTGATTTCTTTCTTTTTACAACTTCCCCTTCTATTGAAGACTGTTAAACTCAGAGCTTAGATCTGCTAGGCAGCAGACTCAGTAACAGTAAATGAAGTGCCCTGAGCTTACATCAGACTAATTAGTCTAAGGGATAAAAAAAAAAAAAGGATGGGGGAAGGGCTTGGGAGGACTTTTCAGGTTGCTTGTGAAAGGCAGTTTTCTTAATTAAGCCAACCACTAATTGTTAAATATTTTTCAGGCATTAACAGAGCTACTCTGAGTGTAATTAAATTTTGATTTTAGTGGTATTTGCAGGGATTAAAGTCACAATCTGCTGAGGCACTGAGGTTAGTTAATATTCACTTCACTGCCACAGCTGTCCTCCATTATAATACAAAGGACAGGAAAAGAGACAGCGGAATGGGGTGAAGTAATGAGAAAGCTATTCATTCATCTGAACCAGCTCGGCACTCCACAGCCTTGTACAAATGGGTCTGAGCTGGGTGACACACAACCAGGCGTTAAATCCGATTTAGTCCAATACAATAAAGGGGTGTCTGAGCCCTGTGCATTTTTTATTCTTATACATAAGACCATGGAATGGATTTTTTTAAAAAGATAATCATACGATTATCATACGTTTCCATCCAAGTGATATTTCTGGATTTATTAGCTCGGCAGGAGTCCACCAGGATTGTAAACCAATTCCTGCTAAGCCATTATTTGTCCCAACTGAGCGTGAATGAACCCAGTGGAAGGTGGTGGTGACTTTAAATCCCTCGTAAAATGTACATTGGTAGGATCAATGTTTCAAGTTCTTTTTTTGGACTGAGGCTGCACCCCCTCAAAAACAAAGTGCCCCAAGGAGTTATATGAACTTGAAATGGATGAAGCTTAGTATACTGTGACTGACAAGGAACATTCCTAGTACTGACTCATAACATTTCTGGGGTTTTATGTGTTGTTTTTGTTTCTTTTAATTCAATAACTTTAATAAGTGTCTTCCAGTTATTACTTCAAAGAGAGAATAGGCATCAGAAGAAATCTGCCTGTCCTCCCTTCCAACACCACCCTCCAAAATAAGAGTCTAACCTAGAATCTACTGTCATTTTGTGTTCCCTCATTGCATTGGCTATTGATGGTAGGGTTTTCAGGATAATCCACAATCCAGGGTTTCTGCACCCATTTGGAGGCCATTAGTGGTATTAAGCTGCCAGTATATGCAAAGTACCAGTCTTGGAACTACAATACGAGCTAGGGCTAGAGGTATTAACGTGAGGCATCTAGCCACTTACATCCTGTATTGGTGAAAATCATTTTTAAAAAATCACCCAAAGGAAGGAAAGGGAAGGGAAGAGAGGGAAAGGAAGGGAGGGAAGAGGAAGGGAGGAGGGAGAATCAATCTAGCAATATTTTATGTCAAGAGAATCTATTCATGAGACAAGTTCAAAAACCAAATGGTTTGTATTGGTCATGAAATCTCTTCTGTAATGTAGTTGAATTACTGTATAGTGAACACTACATTTGAGTTTGTCCTATAGCAAAGGTATTGTCTGGCTGTTTCGGCAGGCAAAAAAAGTAGAGAGATGATGAGTGGATTACATGGCACAATTACTTTGAATTTCAATTAACATTAGTGAAGTTTAATTCTAGTGTTAAAATGACCCTGGCCCAAAGGACAAGGTTATTTTTTTAAGGGGCTTTGATTTTTCACTTCACATGAAACCCCGCTTAGCAACTGGGAAATGATTTCTATTGGATAAGTCAGAACTTCCTGTTTAAAAGAGCACAATGCTGTGCTATGGAGTGAAATTTAGCAGAAAGCAACATTAACCATGTAGTACAAAAATGCTATGTAAATGTCTCAAGATGCCCCGATCTCTTTGGTCTCTAAGTGACTAGAAGTAACAGGAACATTCTTGTCCTTCACTAGTTGTACCTCATGGCTACTGTGTGTGGCGTGACCCTTTGTCCTACACTCTGGCTGGCAACCCTCCCTTGATGTCTTAGTAACAGCCCCGTGGCCACTTCTGCGTGATCCCCTTTCCTTAGATTTTTAGCTTAAGCTGCAGTGTTTCCTTTCAAAACTTTTCATCTTGGAAGAGGAAAACAACTCTTTTTCTTCAACACTATACTTATTTTAGTAAATGAAGAAAAC
This sequence comes from Trachops cirrhosus, assembly GCA_028533065.1. NCBI lineage: Eukaryota > Metazoa > Chordata > Mammalia > Chiroptera > Phyllostomidae > Trachops > Trachops cirrhosus. Next base: position 112,885,297 of record CM052540.1, read on the forward strand.
AAACAAGCAAACAAACCAAGCCCCACTCCCAGGGAGGGCATTTCTCTCTTCATCCTTTCTTTTGTTATTAATCATACATAGTAGTCACTATATACAATCCCAGATGAAACTCTAATCTTCCACATCATATCAGTGATTAGTGGACATTTGGTCCTGTCCAAAATATCCACAGAGACATTTGGTCCATGCCAAAAGTTCTTGAAATTTGGTCCCATCAAAAATGTCCATGTGAAGCCCTGACCAATGTGGCTCAATGGTTGGGCGTCATATCACAAAGTGAAAGGTTGCCCCCAGTTTGATTCCTGGTCAATGCACATGTCTGGGTTGTGGGTTCACTCCCCAGTTGGGCCTCATGAGAGAGGCAGACAGTTGGTGTTTCTCTCTCTCTCATCAATAATCCTTTCGTTCTCTTTCTCCCTTCTTTTCTATGTCTCTAAAAAATAAATAAATAAAATCTTTTAAAAAAATGTCCTTGTGCATATCTGGTCCATGCCAAATGGGTCTTGCCTGTCAAAATGTCCACACTTAAGGCTCTGGCCAGGTATCTCAGTTGGTTAGAGCATCATCCCCATACTCCAAGGTTACAGGTTCAATCCCTGGTCAGGGCACATGTAAGAACCAACCAATGAGTGCATAAATAAGTGGAACAACAAGTAGATGGTTCTCCTTCTCTCTCTCTTCCTTTCACTCTCTAAAATTAATCAATCAATAAAAAAATATGTATGAAGGGAGACTTAAAAAAACCCAGAGCTTATTTATCAAAAATTGTGTATACTTACGTTTAAACTTCAGTCACCTTCAAAGTACTCTCCATTTGATGCAATACACCTATCAAGATGTTTTCTTTCCACTGCTCAAAGCAGCTTTTGAACTCATCGATTTTGATGCCTTTTAGTGCTTCTGCCATTTTTTCTTCACCACTTCTACATCAGCAAAACATTTCCCTTTGAGGACTTTTTTCATCTGGGGAAACAAAAAAGAGTCACTCAGTGTGAGATCAGGTGAACAGGGAGGGTGGGACACAGGGGTTATGATGTGTTTGGTCAAAAACTGCTGAACACTCAGCAGGATGTGGGTGGGTGTGCTCATAAATCACCCATCACAAAATGGGCAAATGTATTGAAAGAGTCTTCCAAAATAAATCACTGAAGCTGGATGTAGCCTCTCACAACAACATTGGCTGGTACACTGATACCGATGGTACACTGAACACTCACCTAGCAGGGGAAGCCTGCACTATAAGGAGCCTACCCTCCAGAAGATAATTTCTTTTGTGGGGGCTCCCTTGTATATGTTCTTAAAAAAAGTCCTCACTTAGAAAACATCCCTGAGTTCAAATAGCCCTAATGTTTATTTATACCTTGGTTTTCAGAATTAATACATAACAATGCCATCGCATTTTATTGGTTCAATAATTATAAACAGGACCAACCATCAAGGACCTTCTGTCATGGACCAAATGTCTCCACGGATGTTTTAGACTAGACCAAATGTCCTGCAAGGCATTTTGGTTGGAGTCTTGAGGCCCTTCTCTCTACTACTCTTGCTTGGCATAGAGGAAATACACATTCTTTGCTTTAGGGTACTTGAGCCCCAATATATTACTCAAATAAATATATAAACATGCGAAACAAAATCTCCAATGATTTCCATGTGTAATGCTAATAATTTTTGTTATCACTATCCCTTAGATGTACAGTGCTTTTAGTCTCAAGAGATGAAGACTAGCTGTGTTTATGCTAATGAGCCCACAATTCTCTATTGGTTCCTGATAAAGGACAACTGTGGACAGTTTCAGAATGGTTGTTCAGAAAATGACATTATTATACACTACTGTGGAAAACACCAAAGCTAGCTAGCTAGCTACACACACAGCATAGATAGTAGCCATCTCTGTGGCTGCTAAAGAAGCATCCTTTGATTAAACTGAGACACCTTTTCACAGACAGGACTGAAACAACTCTGGTCCACATTATCCAAATTCATGAAAGAAGATTTCCATTTTACCTACGGAAACACAAGCCTGTCCACTCTCTGATTTACAGTTACCGTCATGGCACAATGAAGCTATTACACTTACCAAGTAGTTTGATTGGTATTTCAAGATCTATTCCAACCAAACTGATACATTGGGAGGTTATATCAGTTTACATCAGTGAGCAAGCCAGTCATCAGCCAAGACACTTACCAGTTCTTTTTCATTTTAAATCCTCATCCAAGAATTTGTTTATTGATTTTAGGGAGAGAGGAAGGGAGGTGGGAGAGAAAGAGGGGGGGAGACACACACACATACATCCATGTGAGAAACATCTGTCAGTTGCCTCCCATATGCAACCTGATCAGAGATCTAACACACAACTTAGGTATGTGTCCTGGCTGGAAATGAACCTGCAACCTTTTTGGTGTATGGGCCTACGTTCCCACCAACGGAGCCACCTGGCCAGGGCACCAGTTCTTTAATCAAAATCAGTTTGGAAACTAAAGCCTCTAAGAGATTTCCCCCACATTAAAAATACAACAAACAACTTTGCTCTATTCCCCACATCTACCCCCAAATTCTAAAATAACATTGTGTGGCAGGTATTATTTTTATTATCATAGTAGTTTGTTGAAGAAATAAAATTTATTTTAGGATAAACCAAGCTGAAAACAAACTCAAATAATCCAGAGAATTGATTCATTTTATAATTTCTTACTCTTTTCTGGAGATGAGTATTTGAAAGTCTCCCATTTTTCTTCAACATCACCAATTACTCTTAATAGATTTAAAAACACCTTGGGAAATGTTTGGAGTCCTGTTAATATTTCTTTTCAAATTAATTGTTTTATACTCAAAATAAAAAATTGTTAGTATCTTTGTAAATTTATATTTGATTCTTAAAATTGTCTAACGCAATCAACTTGGAGCTAGGAAGTATCATTATTCTGTTTGTTGTGTATGATTATTAGATAATCCCAAATGCTTTGGAAGTGTTTTGAAAAGTTTCAGTTAGAGGGTTTTATAACAATTATGTAATCTACTAAAATTTAGGCCAAAATCATGCAAAAAATTCTTAAGAGTCTGAAGCTGCAGCTGAATCAATTCTTTTTCAAGCCAGTGATTTCATTCTTACTAAGATGTTTCTGGCTGTATTCTAAAAGGAAAAACTCCTTCACTGTCATGATGACAAATCATTTATGTTACTTCTTGTTTTGCATCTGGAGTGGGTGTGGGGGAGACAAAGCCATGTATTTACGCGTCAGCCAGGTTGTATATTCTCCCTGCTATTTGTGTGATACAAATATTTAGGCCATGCAAATACTTTGCTTTCCTAACCTCAGAACTCTGTGCTTAGAAGACCATAGCCATTAAATAATTTCAAACAGCACAATTTGAGTCTTCTGGCCACCCTGGAAGATCAAGTTGAAAGATTTTAGACTGCCAGAAAGCAAATGCTTGTTTAAACACATGTATGATATAATTAAGGGAAGACTCTAGGGAAATTATTTAAAGCACGTAAGAATCAAAGAGACTCACTTGAACAAGTATAAAATCTCTTCTTAAATAAAAGCTTTTCTTGGCTTTCTAAGAGATCATATTTGAAAAAAATGGGGGGCATAGAGATTATAATTCATTCTAGAACTATATAGCATAAGTAAAAGAATAATAAAAATGACAAATTGGGCAATAAAAAAGATTACAGAAATAATGCTTTCACATATTGGGCATTTATTAAATTGACTTCTCAATGTAATTACTTTAACATTTCTACTTCTGATTCAGTGCAGATTTTTGGATCATTAAATTAGATAGTAAATATTATATATTTTTCAAGAAGGTAATTTATGGTCTAACAAATTCTCCAAGAGAGAGTAAAAATGTCTTATCATCAAACCAACATTTTCTGTAGTAAATTTTTGGACTTAAAATAATTCTTTCAAACCATTTTAACAAATATGTATCATGCAACCACTACATAAAGCATTTTGTAGTAAACAAAACACAATTGACACACAATTATTTCTCATGCCTCTGTATTTCCATAGGATTTTTAATGCACTCTATACATTTATATGTATTTATACTCTCTGTATATGTTATACATCATATAATAATTATTTTGGGTTTGAGTTTGTATCCCCACAGAAATTTCAATGGCACTGCAACCACCTGCAAAAAAACATACAACTTAGGGGAAAAAACATACACAACTAAATAAGGATCAAAGATTCAGTTAAGTCCTCCTGAGGAAGGTAAGAAGAAAGGCTTTAAGAAATGAAAGTCAATCTAGGTTTTCAGAATACAGGAATTTACCAGAGAGTGAGGTAAGGAAAAACATTCTGGGCAAGAGAACAGAACCCAGCACAGCTATGTGGGAATTCATGGCCTGGACCCTCCGTAATGGAGCCTTGCCACTCCAACAGAGCTCTGACCACCTGAGAGCTTTCTGGAAATGCAGAATCTCAAACTCCATCCATGAACTTCTGAATCAGAACCTGTGTTTTAACAACATCCCCAGGTTACTTGTGTGCCCAGGAAGGACTAAAACACAGTAGCATAGAACACTTGCGTTGTTGGATGGTGGAGGTCCCGCCCCTGGAAAGGGTGGACAGAAGTAATAGGACACGTCCAGACCACAACTGTGAGCCCGCAGTTTGTCCTATAGGCATAGCGGGAAGCACACAGGGTGTTCAGAAGGGCAGAATAACACTACAAAACCAAAGTTTTAAGGTGCTAATGCCTGTGGAAAATGATGGAGGAAACTGGTGAGGATGTTTTTCATAATAGTTTAGGTAAAAGGTCATGTTGAATCCCTGGCCTGAGACAAGAGTAGTAAAAATTAAAAGAATGAGACACATTGCAGAGAATACCTCAGAAAGGATTGCCAGGATTCTATCACTGCTGTAAGAGACCATCTTCAGAGAGGGAAAGTTGAGAAAAATGTTACTTCCGGAAGTGATCAGTTCCAAGAGGACTCCTATGATATATTGTTGAAGTTAAACAGAGATGTTAGAGCTACAAAGGTAAAGAAACTTCAACAGAAAATGCTAGATTGGATAATGGTAGTAACACCAGTCATTTATTCACTTGTTCATTTACTCAACAATGTTGTTAAATGTCTGACACCAAATACGCCAATTACTTATGAATACTGAGGAAACTGAATCGCTGCCCACAAGGGACTTTCATTCCAGAGAAGACAAAAATACCTAAACAAATAGATGGATGAATATGTAATACAGTGTCAGGTGGAGATTAGTGTTCATGCTATTTAAAAAATACAGTAGGCTCAACAGTAAGTCAGAGGTCGGGAAGGGAATCTCTGTAAAACTAGTCTTCATGACAAAAGGAAATGATGAAGTATCTAGAATTGTCTTGGGGAATTCAACTACCTTTGAGAAGACATTTACTTTGTTTCATCGTTTTGCAGAATAAATTGAGTCATTGTCATTTTAATGATAACCAAGATAATACTTTACATTTACATTATTTTTCACAGTTTTACACTTTCACATATGTTATCTCAGTGATCCATATAATTCTTCTAAAGGGGAGAAATGACAAGTTTATAGATAAAAAGTCCAAATTTCAAACAGGTAGGGTGATCTCTAAAAATTATGAGATCTCTGATCTTTTGACTTACAAATGACTTAATTATTAAATAATGAATTATACATTAAAGTTGGTTAAGCACATAAAAGGGGGGCTTATATTTTTCTTAAAAATATAAACCTAATTGCAGTAGATGAAAGATGGCTACAATTTTCCCCCTACCATTCCCATTAAGGAGTGGTGTCAAATTTTCCTCCTCTTGAACCTGGGTAGGTAAAGTAACTTAATTACCAATAGCATGTGGTGAAAGTAATAAGTGATGTGTCTTGACATTTGAAGCTAAAACTACAGAAGCCTAGAAGTTTCTGCCTTTGCCAACATCAGTCACTCTGGGAAAAAACCAACTACAAGCAAAAAAGTCTAAGTTTCCTGAGACTATCATGCTGTGAGGAAGACCAAATCACACATAGAGGAGCTACATGGAGAGAGATACCCAACCACTTCAAGCTGTTTCATTCATGCCAGCCCCAATACAAGATGTATGAGTGAGGAATCTTTCAGAGGACTCCAGATCCAGCTGCCATTAGGTGGCAAATACACAAAAATGCTCAGGGAAAACTCCCACTGAATTTAATCAACCCACAATACTGTGAGAAATATTTAAAATATATTATTCAAAGCTATCAAGCTTTGTAGAATTTTCTTACACAGCAATAAACAATAGGGACAATCATTCTTTTCAAGAGGCATGTGATGGAATAAAAAACATAAATTCATGGATACTGACTAATGACTTTGAAAGTAATTCTTTTTTTTGTTTTTTTAATCTTTTTTATTAATATATTTTATTGATTATGCTATTACAGTTGTCCCATTACCCCCCCTTCATTCCCCTCCACCCTGAACACCCTCTCCCACCCAC
>CM052540.1:112892251-112962801 GCA_028533065.1 Trachops cirrhosus
AACTCCTTTAACTTGACCTTATCTGAGAAGCACTTGATCTGCCCTTCCATTCTAAATGAAAGCTTTGCTGGATAGAGCAGTCTGGGATGTAGGTCCTTGCCTTTCATGACTTGGAATACTTCTTTCCAGCCCCTTCTTGTGAAAGTAATTTGTTATTTAATACATATCTCATTCTACAACATCAACATAGATTTCACACAATCCAAAGGACAGTTTTTAAATGTAATACCTTTATTTTGGATTTATAATGTGTTTTAAATGTAGTGCTCTGAGAGAGTAATATAGCATTATGTGTCATTGTTAGAGACCATTAACCTAATCCTCTCAATTTGCACATGAGGAAAGAGAGAGGGTATGAGAGAGTTCATAATTTGCAAAAATACACACAAACTTAGTGATAAGACTTGGAAATGCCAGCTCTCTAGACTCATGTTCCCCCTCAGAGGTTATTTTAAACAGTATTTCAGTAGATGATGACATGGCCGAGGTATTTTTTGACTACTAGATTTCATTTATATTGTCAGACGAATGCAAGTATTATACAGATTAGACCTAACACTTCAGTTCTAAAAACAGCACTATTTATTTTATGGTATGCTGTATTACACTATATTGTTTGACAATTGCAAGGCAAATGTGTGTTCACAGCAAAACCAATCTATGAGGATAGAAATCAGAAGAGCAGTGACCTGCAGGGTGCAGAAGGTCTGGCTGGAAAGAGCCACATGACAACTTTTCTGAGGTGATGGAAATGATCTCTAACTTGATTGAAGTGCAGTTTATGTGGGTGTAGGTATTTTTTTTTAATTCATAGCACTGCATTATTGAGATCTGAGTATTTCATTGGAATAATATGAATTACTATAAATTACTTCTTAATTAAGAAACTAATAGCAACAACAAAAAGAGAGGAGAGAGAAGTTTTGTTTCTTCACAAGAAAATGACTTGTCAATAGTTGTTTTGCCAGTGATGGAGATGGTTTGGGCTTATTTAAGTACCTTCATTTTCTGTTTTTCAATTATGAAATGGATGGGTGAGGTTAAAAGTACATACATCTGTGTTCATAAAACAAAGTAAAGGTAATGAAGTCATGAAAAGACTAGACATATGTGACCACAAAGCATTAATTTTAAAGAGGATCTGATAAATCATCTAATTCAACTCTTTTTCATTTTATAGATAATTTTGGCCTTACTAACAAATGTAGTAAACAGCTGTGCTCTTTTAAAACTTGATGGGAAATGAATATATTAAGCCATTGTTTGCAAAGTAGAAGACCCTTCATCCAATGGAATTGGATGAGCATATAGCAATAGGTTAAAGTAAATATTCAAAAAGAGAGATATCAAGATAATATAAGCATTTTTGTTGAATTAAAACATGATTTACATTTAAACTTTCCTTCCTCAATCTTTTGATGAGGGACTACAGCATTTTGTTTTTTTCTCCTGTAAGTGAAGTGTCCTTCGGAGAGTTGCATAGACTGTCGTGGATAAAGTGAGGTAAGGTAGCAAGGGGGAAAGAGAATAGAATCTAGACTAAGTTGCCTGGGTTCTGAATCTCACCACTGCTACTCACTAGCTGTGTGACTTATGGGAAGTTGCATAGCCTCTCTGTGCTTTAGTTTCCTCTTATGTCAATGGGCTAATATTATCTACCACAGAGCAGTTATGAGAATTAAGTGGGTAAATATTTCTAAAATACCTAGAACAATGCCTAGCTCATTGAAAGGGCCATGTATGTGCTTATTTTTAAAAAAATAAAACTTTCATGATGCATCAGCTTTGACTTCTAGTTTAGTTTCTTTAGGCGGCTAAGAATTTTAAAAGAACTTGTTTCCTCTTTATTTGTTTTTTTTACGGTTGTCTAGTCCATCTAATTTGACATCAATATTTTTGTTGTTATTTTAACAAATCAACTTTATTAACTCATTCTTCAGCATTAAATTTCTTTGCATAGAAACTCAATATTCTTTCCTTCACATTCATATTTGGTCAGTTGGGATAATATTTATTAAATTAAATAGTGATAATATGAAGTAAAGCTGGTGTGGTATAAATACAATAAGTGCTTGGTCACCACCTATTCAAACAAGAGGATGCAAGTGAACAGTCTCACTGAGAACAGTGCACCAGCCAGTGGCTTGCAGAGTACAGTGGGGCCGGTCCCTGCGTTTCATAGAGAGAATGAGAACTTTGGCTAATCCAGTGAGGTTAAAAGGGTGGCTACTGTACCATGAAACTGTCATCTTAAGACGCTCGAAGCTTTTGTGCTGTTTCAAACCTTAACTTCAGAGTTCATTTGTGGCTTATAAACTAAATACTTATAACAACCAGTGAATCTCTATTTTTCATGAAGTGTCATTAATACTAAATAGTTCAGGGGAAAAATTCTAGAGCAATTATCAACAAATCTTTAATACACAGAGATTATGTTTTATAACATCAGATGAATCTAAGTATTGTATAAATTATACATGACTTCAACTCAAAAAACAGTACTACCTGTATTTGGTTTTCTGGTGTACTCTATCATACTCTATTTTTGGCAGTTTAAAAACTAACTATGTCTTCTCTGATGGCAATGATCTAGCTCTGGATTGGGACATGCATTACATAGGGGGTTGGGGAGTTACCAAAATAGCCACTCCACCACTCCCATGCCTTCTCCAGTGCTCTCTACCTTTTCAGTTCAGCCCATTCTTGCTGCTTGCACCCACCCCCCAAGTACTGTCACTACTAACATGTCAGCAGGAGCAGCATAACTTCCCATGTGCGTATCTGGCCAGAACAGGACAGGAACTAAATCCCTGATAAAATCGACACTGGGATCAGCTCGGACTCTATTTTGGTTTTAAAAACATGTGTTGGACTACTTCGTACTGACTGAGCATGGACAGGCTGCATTTCACTTCTTCCATTCTGCTCAGGAAAGTGGTGGACCACGTGAGGACATGGCAATGACAGGTCACTGGACTTCATAGGCTAAGCATGCATTCCAAAGATAAATACAAAAATCTCCAACTAGTGCTGGAAAGCATGCATTTTCATCCTGGACAGGCCGATTCAGCCCCAGCAGCAGGGCTGAATGCTGATCCCCATTCAGGAGCTCCCTGGCTGCCTTTGTTCCAGCGTTTCCCAGCAGTGACACACAACAGGAAGGAAACCGCCAAACGACAGCTCACTGTGACTACTGTTTCTTCCTCATCGTCTTCTTCATTTTTTTATATAAGAAAAATAATTGTGAGGAGGAAAAATAAAGTGAGTAGGAATATGAAAGAAGACAGGGGCAAATGTATAAAGCAAATTTACATCATCCAAAATAGAGGACGCTTTTGCAAACATTTTTCTTAATATTTTCCTTAAAAGGAAAGTAAACCATAAAACAAAACTAAACAAGAAAATGATGTTAATGACTACAACTTCTGCTAAGTGTCAAATGAACTTTCAGCCTAAGCTTTGCCTCCCTAATGGTGGCATAAGCAGAACGTAGGGAATATCAGTGCAAACAGGTGTAATTGAGGAGAATACACCCCAGTGACTCTCAAGACTACATAATAATGAAGCTGTACTTTAGGATAATAAAGACATATTCTACCTCGTTGCTGAACAATAGTCCTACAAGGAGAAAAACATAATGGGAGTCCTTATAAATCAACAAGCACAAAGACCAAGTTGGCTGAAGCATAGCTAGAAATGCCATTGTACACACTACTGCCATTTGTCATATTAGGGACTGCAAGCCCTTTTTCAGGCCCTTCTCCTCTGTTTGCTTCATCTACGCTTTAGCCCTCATTGTCACGCATGTGAAAGTCACATGAACATTAAATGCTTTCATTATGGCCACCACTGAATTCCAAATGAGAATAGTTAAAAAATACATTTTTTTCGAGATGAGTCTACACACTGCAAACGAGAAAGCCCTGTTTTAATTTAGAGAGCAGACTAAAACCCACAGTGGAGAGAGCTGACTCCCCAGTGCTCTGCGCTGTGAGGATTGGGGGCGGAACTGTCACAGCCAGGCAGCTCTCAGAGAGAGCGAGGTGGAATTCAAAGCCAACACCAGTCCCCCTGGGGTCTGTTGTAATCAGGAGACAAATGGTCTGTACTCAGTAGCATGTATTCATTCTGTTGCAAGAGGCTGCCAACGAGCTTTTTCGAAGCTTTTGTGGAAATACAGTAAGAGTCTTTTTTCCCCCCTTTCAGTGGCTTTAGAACAAGGAGAATAAAAAAGTCCACTGCTGACAAACACTGCTTTGGGCATTTGACACTGGGCTTTGATCTAGTTACTCAGACAGTTCAAAATGAACAAATTAGGTGTTTACAACAAAAGACATTCCGTTTCAGCCTGTTCAAGTGCCAAGCGGGTGGACAGGCTTCTCAAACAAAGCTGGGAAATATCTCCCTGCCAGGCCACTGGACAGGCACTGGGAGTTGATTCTCCCACACAAATTAATAAATCACGATACTGCTTTTTGTGAATTAGAAACAATAAAGAAAGCATGGGGCTGGGGGTCAACAAAGTAAAATCTAAACCATCTGGAGTTTGAGTCAGGTCACTTCAGATCAGTGAGGCTCTAAGCCCTAAGGGACATCTCTCAGTTCTTCATGGGGTGGTTTCATTATGGGGCAGACACAGAAAAAGCATTCATTTTCATTTCTACCTAAGAACCAAGGCACCCACCCATTTACACACCACAGAGGGAAGGGTGAACTCTTTATACTGTTATGTAAATTCAGCTGTTAAAACTATTCTAACGTTATTCCCAAAGACAGGAGGAGAATTGGGTGTCTCTGTGTCCTTTCTGTCCAGAAGAGAGAAGAATGGTTTTGTTCCTTTGGTTTAAGTGTCTGTTTAATTCCTATGGAAGACAATGCATCTTAGAAAAGGACTCTTGGCCTCAGTTTCCTCTATGTGAAATGAAGTGTCTATAGTATGAGATGATTTATCAGACAGAAGTTTTCCCAGTGTGGGACCGATGAGGGGCACTATAAATAGAATATGTAATTTGCACCATATTTCCTAGGAGGGGACACCTGGGCTCTTTTTCATAATATTTAACTGTGTTTAGAAAAGCAGACACCCTCTCAGCAACTGTCCCACAACGGTGGCCTCTGGGTTGTGCTGGATGATGTAAACGGTACCTACAGAACACGCTGGAAAATGATGCCTTAAAATCACATTTCCTTTTCAACCAGCAGTGGGGAGTGGGAAAGGGAAAGGGACTGGAGAAAAACAAAATCTCTTAGCACAGATCCCAATATCCCCTAGAATCGAAATGTCAGACTTGAAAATACCAAGAGCACCAGCTTGTCTAATGTTTCCATTCTGGCTTATAATTACCGGAAAGTAGTTATTTATCTGTTGTGTTCAGATACCCTGTCAGTACTCCTGAGTTTAATTATCAGACTTCACTGAAAGTTCAATTCCTCTGTTCCCTCCCCTTTTTTCTAACAACAAAAAGTGAAATTTCTTCGTGTTTTCAGTTATCCATTTTGGTCATGCCTTCTCACACATCCTCCATCCTCTCTTGCCACCAAGGCTGCTCCTCTCCCGGCCCCTCCTGTCAGTGAAACAGGCCACTGTCTGGGGCAGTTTCGGCCCTCACAAGCCTGACTCTTTCTATATCGAAGTTCACAGCCTCTTGTCCATCAGCTCAGTGGAAAGGAGAAGCCTCCAGAGGAGATTGTTGGCTAGCTCCTCCGCACAGAGCACAAGGGCTTCAAACATCTGCCCCGATGGTGCCACCAGCCCAGAAATCCAAAACTGCTCCAAATAAGGGGCCCCGGGGAGGTAAAACAAATGGTTCTTACCATGCCCTCCTTCCTGCACCTCCCAGCCAAGGGATCCTGCCAATGAAAAGGATCTTGTTCTGGGTGTGACTCTAGCAAGCCATTTGTAAACACAGAGCCTTGATTGTCAGAGTCAGAGCAGAGTAAGGCAGAGGACTTTGGGACCTGGGCATATGTAACTTAGAAGAAAGAAAAAAAAATCTAGAACTTAAATGTGGCTGCATTTCCCTGCTCTCACCAATCTTCCTCAACCAAATCGAGCCCTAAGAAGAAAAATGCATACTTACAACAAGCTATTGTTACCAGGTCTGCTAAGAATCTGGACTTCTCTCACAGTTTTAGTTGGCCTCTGAAGTATGATTCTCTCTGTCACCCAAGGTGGGTGGCAGTCAGTGAGTAGCGACTTTGCCTCTCAGCAATGGCAGTAACCATGTCTGGGACCTTGGACAAGTCACTTAAACCCTCTTCAGTGCCTCACTATTCTCTGTACAGTGGGATAATAAAAGTTCCAACTGCAAAGGGCTGTTAGATATTGTAATATGTAAATGAACTGTATGCCAGGTACTTAGAACGGTGCCTGATACATAGTGCTATGAAAGTGTTAGGTATTATTATTATCATTTTACTTTACATACTGTTTTCCTCTCCCCAACAGTTCCTGGCACACTGCTTTGATTTGCTCAGCATAAGCTTTCAATAAATACAAATCAGTTAATGATGAACAGTACAGTGTTACAGGTTTTAAGGAGAACTGGCTCATTGACAAATACTTTGGCCGAATATTCTGCTAAGTTCATCTAACAAAGTAACAATGAACACTAATTTATATACAGTAGAACTCCTCTGTTTATAAGCAAGCATCTAAAATGGGTAAACTTTTGTGCATTTTCCACAATTTTAGAACCTAAGGGTTTGTTTCCTGCCTTAGTTTCCTGCAGCTACCATAACAAACCACCAGAGTCTTGGCTGAAAACAACAGACATTTATCTTCTTGTAGCTCTGGAGGCCAGAAGTCTGAAATCAGGGTCTCAGCAGGGCCACACTCCCTTTGAGGGCTCTTGGGAAGATTCTGTTTCTTGCATCTTCCAGATCCTGTTGGCTCCAGGCATTCCTTGGTTTGGGGAACCTCCAACATCTGTCTCCGCAGTCATGCTACCTCCTCTCCTTCTGATGTCTTCTCCCTGGTGCATCTGTCAACTCTCCCTGTGACTCACTCTCAGAAGGGTACTTATCATTGGATTTAGGGACTCCCGGGATAATCCAGAATAAGCTCCGCCTCTCAAAATCCTTAAATTAATCATATCTTTTTTCAAACAAGGTAAGAGTCACAGGTTCCTGGGGGTTAGGAGGTGGACATAGCTGTATGAGGAACACTCTTCAGCCCACTGTAGTGTCTATTACCAGAATATGCTGAGAGAGATTATAAACCTCTGATTGATTTCAACCAAGTACGAATAATTTATAGGTTTAGAAGAAATATTTGTGCTGGTCAAATAATTACACACACGCACACATACACATGTGCCGGCACACCAGCTTTTCTCCATTCATGTGGGGGTGGGGGTCGGGGGGAATTCACATTTTACCTGATGAGGAGCCAAGGGAAGAAGGGAAGAAAAGAAGGAAAGAAGGTGGCAAGATTCCTGTATCGCCTCCCATGCACTGGTTTTCATTCTCCCTGTAGGAAGAGACGGCACACAGCAGAGGCTATGAAGGGTCATGAGGTTCCTCACAGAAAGTAAAAGGACTGTGTGAGGTCCCCCAAGCACAGGGAGAATTTCCTGGAGCTCAGCGGCTGTGAGGGGAGCAGAGAGACAGAGCAGTCCATTCTGTCTTCATCTGCAGAGCCAGCACAGCTTTGGCTTCCTAAGATTTGAAGCTTGGGAGCAACTTGCAGCACCTTCATTTATCCGAGATATAGGTCCCATGTGCTGGGGCATTAGCAAAGCAATGGAACTGGGCAAGTGAGTGGAGCCAAAAGAATGACAGACAGAGGCAATTACTGTAAGGTCATAAAAGACCCATTCCACTAGAGATTTCTGGAAAGTTCTGGGGCTTTTGCTGGGATGGGGGAAGCCCTATTGGTGTGTGGGTGGATGTTATCATGCAAGTTGACATTCGCCTATGTCCTTTCCCTACTTAGAGGAGAAAATGAGGATATAGGGATTGAGAAAGGGTGGAAGAAGCATTTTGACAAACTGATTGCATTAATTTTCTATTGCAACTATAAAAAAAATTACCAAAACCTTTCTGGCTTACAACAACTCCCATTTATTATTTCAATTTCCATGACTTGCCTGGGTTCTGATATCAAAGTGATCTTGGAATTGTATTCCTTTCTGGAGTCTCTGAAGAAAAATCCACTTCCAGGCCCATTCAGATATTTGGCCAACTTTAGTTCTGTGGGACTGAGGCTCTTAGTGGCTGCTCATGTTCTCTGACTCATGATCCCCTGTCTTCAAACCATCAGTAGACATCTGATCTTTCTTGGGCTTCTCATCTCTCTGAGTTCTCCTGTTAAGAGCTCATGTGATTAAACTGGGCACAACTGCATAATCCAGAGTAAGGTCCCTGTGTTAATCTCAGATGAATAGTAAACTTAATTACATTTGGAAAGGCCCTTTTGCCATGTAAGAGCAGGTACTTATGGGTATAACACCAGGGGGTTATGGTCACGGGGGCAAAAATTCTGCCCATCACAATTTTATATCTTGCAATGAAGACCCCCTCCAAAAAAGATTTGGCTAGCTGTCCATCAGAACACCATGTTCCATCGTCACCTCGACTGCCAACTAATTTGTTGATGAACCTGGGTAGCCACTGCACTGCTTGGAGACTAGTTTCTTGTAACTATAAAATGAAGGAGTCTGAGTAGTATAAACTCTTTCACTGCTCCAAAATTATGTCATTCTGTTTCTCCAGTAGTGGAAGATTATAACCCATTAGCAATCTGTGTGCAAAAGGTATCTTGTGATTTTTCAGCCATTTGCTGAACTATTGTCAATGCCATCTCCAGGGTCAGAGCAGTGGGCTGCTGCCAGCCTATTTATGAGCTGTGGTTTTATAACAGATAACACTGGGAGTATAAGATATGATAAGCATACCAAATAGATTCCTTTAGGAAATCACTGAGTATGCATGCAATTGCATCTTCCAGAGTAAAGCTTTGAGTTATGTGAGTTTAGGCTTTATCAGCAGACATTACTTCTGTACAAATCATTATATGTAGAATTTAAATGCAACCAAGTATTCAAAGTGAAAGACCCAGAGGGCCTGTAACCTCCAGCACATCTCAAGTGCAACCCCCAAGGACTGCAATGAATCCATAGCATTCAACTTCTACTATAAATCTCTCCCAGATGCCCAGGTTTATACAGCATTTTCCAAAAGGACTGCAATTTGGCAAACCTTATCAGAGCCTAAAGTCTACAGTATTACCTCAAACCTACTGACTTCCAAATAAGGCTTCAAAAGATCTAAACCTCTAATCCTATCATTCTTGTTGGTCATACTAACAAGATTTCAAAGGATCTTGGTATGCTAAGTGGGTGAACCCTAAGTAGTCATATTTTAAATTGTTGAAAAAAGAGGGACCCCATCTTTCAGGTTCTTTCTCAATTGCTGCCTCTCTACTGCTATATCACTAAATCTATATTTCATTCAGATTATTTTTTGTTTTATTTTTATATCAGTAAATTCTTCAAAGACAAAAAAATGAATATTTTCATGAATTATCCTAACAGGTTACTACTAGTAGTTATTGAAATTGGGCTACTCAAATTTCATGGCACTAAACAGAGAAGCTCTCTAAAAGGAAACCATTGACTTCCAGTCAAGATGAAGGCATAGTTAGACATGCATCACCTCCTTGCATAACCACAAGAAGGATCACAATTAACCTCAAACAAAAAACACCCAGAAATGGACAAAACTAGGGGGGTTGGAAATGGGACGGAGGAGGTGAGGGATGGATAGGTGGGCTGGAATGGGAATAAAGGATAGAAACTGTACTGAATAAACTAAAATAAAAAAAATTTTAAAAAAAACAGAAATGCCAGAAAATCAGACTGTATGGAAGTCCAACAACCAAGGACTTAAAGAAGCCATATTAATCCAGATCCAAATGGGTAGAAGGGGCTGGAGACAGGGAGCTGGAGCAGAGAGGATGCAGTATGGCAGCACCTAGGGGGCAGTGGTGAGGCAGCAGTAGTGGCAGCTGGTGGAACAGGCAGTCCCACATTCACATTTGGTAGATAAAAATTGGGAGGGATTCCTTAGGAGCAAGTGATCCTAGCCCTGGGCCAGACCCCGAAGTCCAGGATTCCAGCACCAGGCAAATGAAGCCTCATTACTTCTGCCTATAAAAACCAGTGGGGGTTAGGGTGGAAGAAGAAACTGCTGGTCTCTCAGGAGGCTCTGTTTAAAGGGCCCGCATGGTTCTAGAACATACACAAACCTACCCACTCTGGGAACCACCACCAGGGCAAAAACAAGAAGGGTGCCAGTCACACACAGGAAGTGGATGAATTGACTGGAAATGGAGAAAGTGCCAGGCAAGCCTCCAGCAGCCAGGCATTGTCCCTTCTCTGACCCTTCTCCCACATACAGAGCCACAAAACAATGAAGTGGGTTACCCTGCCCTGGAGAATACCTAAGGCACCACCCCATACAACATAACAGGTGCACTAAGATGGGGAGCCAAAGCAGCTCTACCTAATACACAGAAACAAACACAAAGAGGCTGCCAAATTGAGGAAACAAAGAAATGTGGCCAAAATGAAAGAACAGAACAAAACCCAAAATAAAGAACTGAACAAAGCGGAGATAGCCAACCTATCAGATGTAGAGTGCAAAACACTAGTGATAAGGATGCTCAGAGAACACACTTAGTACAGCAAAAGCATTAAGGAAGAAATGAAGGCTACACTAAGTAAAATAAAGAAAAATCCACAGGGAACCAACAGTGAAGGAAAGGAAGCCAGGGTTCAAGTCAACAATTTGGAACAAACGAAAGAATATAAACATTCAACCAGAACAGAATGAAGAAACCAGAATTCAAAAAAATGAGGAGAGTATCAAGACTCCGGGACATCTCCAAAAGGGCCAACATCTGAGTTATAGGGATGCTAGAAGGAGGAGAGGAAGTGCTAGAAATTGAGAACTTATTTGAAAAATAATGAAAGAAAACTTTCCCAATTTGGCAAAGGAAATAGTTATACAAGTCCAGGAAACACAGAGAGGTCCAAACAAGTTGGACCCAAAGAGGACCATACAAAGACACATCATAATTAAAATACCAAAGCTTAAAGATATAGAGAGAATCTTAAAAGCAGCAAGAGAGAAGGATACAGTTACCTACAAAGAAGTTCCTATAAGACGCTCAGCTGATTTCTCAAAAGAAACCTTGCAGGCAAGAAGGGACTGACAAGAAGTACTCGAAGTCATGAAAGGCAAGAACCTATAACCTAGGTTACTCTATCCAGCAAAGCTATAATTTAGAATGGAAGGCAGAGAGAGTGCTTCCCAGATAAGGTCAAGTTTAAGGAGTTCATCATCACCAAGCCCTTATTATATGAAATGTTAAAGGGACTTATCTAAAAAAAGAAGATGATCAAAAATATGAATATTAAAGTGTCAACAAGCTCACAACTATCAACAACTGAACCTAAAAAACAAAAACAAACTAAACAAACAACTAGAACAGGAACAGAATCACAGATCACATGGAGGGTTATCAGTGGGTAGGGAGAAGGCAGAGAATGGGAGAAAAGATATAGGGATTAAGAAGCATAATTAGTAGGTATACAATTGGGGGAGGTTAAGAACAGTTAGGAAATGGAGAAAGCCAAAGAATTTATATGCATGACCCATGGACATGAACTAAGCGGGGAATTGCTGGGGAGAAGAGGAGTACTGGGCAGAGAAGGAAAGACATAATCAATAAAATATACTTTAAAAAAAAAGCTTTCTAAAACTCATATTTTAGATCTAGAACTAAACTGAATTTCATTCATTCAACAATTTATGGACTACATACTATCTACAATATTTATTTGCTACGGATAAAATAATGAACAAAACAGTCCTTGATCTCAGAGAATTTACATTCTAGTAGAAAACATATAGTAAGAAAATAAATCAAAATACTGTGAAGAAACATGAGATAGGTAAAGGAATAGACTATAACTGGGAAGTATATTTTTAGAAAAGGTATTTTCTAGCATGGTGACAAGTTAAACAGAAATGAACGTTGTGAATGTGTGGGGTACAGGCATTCCAAGCAGGGAGCCTGGAGGACAACTTCAAAGACCCTGGAATCAGATGTGTTTGGCACATGCACACATCATCACAGGAGCCAGTGTATCTCCAGTGGTGAGAGTAAGAGTTAGGGTGACAGAAAATGAGTTTGAAGGAACACCCAGTGTCAAATCATGTAGGGCTTTGGCAGTGGCTTTGGGTTTTATTTTAAATATGATGGAAGTCAATGGAGATTTGAAAACAAGAATGATATGATTTGATTTATAATTTCAAGTTATCTTTTTGGCTGCAGTTGGAGAATAGAGGTCAAGGGTGAAAGCCAGAAGGCAAATTAGAAAAGTTATTACATAGCAAAAATATAAACTCAGACACGGGATGGACTAGGGGGACAGTTGTGAAAAAAATTATAAGGTTTAGTATATATTTTAAGGTTTTCCTGACAAGTCTTCCTAATGGAATGTGTATGGAAAATGAGAAAAAGAGAAACATTTGAAAGCTCATCACCAACCAGTATAGGATAACTGTCAATTACATCCTCAACTATAAATTTATTCTTCTGTTTAAGAAGAAGGGATTGCTAGTTTCCTTCATTATCTACCCCCTTGAGAGAAGTTACTTATGTCTACATATGAGGAAATAATGATGGATAACTAGAGAGACAGAAACTACTTCTGATTCTGTCCATGCCCAAGGCCTATCAGTGACACGGAGAAGAAAACAGATAATCATTTTACTTAAAAATAAAAATAATAATAATAATAAACAATTATTATTATTTGGGTGAGGGCCTCAGGCAAAGGAGTTTGAGAGAGCTGGCATTTAAGTTGGACCATGAATGCTTATAGTCATGACAAAAAGAAAAAGTTAGAGAAAGCATGTATTGGTCCAGTACTTGTTGTTGCTGATGTGGGTAGTTCAAGGTCAATGGGATGGGGGAGTAGGGTGGTATAGTCCTCAAGAACATAGTCTCTTCAGCTACAGCCTCAGCTTAAATCCTCGTTCTAATACTTACTATGTGCCACTGGGCAATCTACTTAATTGCTAAAGTGCCTTAGTTTCCCCATCTATAATACTGGAATAATAGATATTTCTTAGAGATTTATAAGGATTAACTAATTAACATTTAGTGGTCTTAAGTTTATAGTGCATAATAAGAGCTATACAATACTATGTAAATGAAGAAGGCAAGGCAACTTTTAGGGT
Source organism: Trachops cirrhosus (assembly GCA_028533065.1). NCBI lineage: Eukaryota > Metazoa > Chordata > Mammalia > Chiroptera > Phyllostomidae > Trachops > Trachops cirrhosus. The sequence goes on from CM052540.1 coordinate 112,905,506, forward strand.
GTGACTTAGACTTGAAAATAATTATTTTTCATCTCTCTTGATTTCAAAAGTTAAAACTGAACTTACAAGGAGGGAAACTTGGCTTTCTAATGACTATATTGTGGTGAGTTATATCTAATGAGGTTGAAGTGATGGGTTTAATGCCCAGATGGGTCAAATGGCTTCACCCTGCTCTTAGCCACAGACAGAGCCTTCAGCCCTCGCTAACTAGGAGGCAAATAGATCATGAAGGAGGCAAACCACACCGTGGAAGTGCATCTGCATTACTTATCAATTAGCCACTAGAAAAGTAATTCCAAGTCATGTTCTAATGGCAGTGAGGCAATGCTGTCATTTTAATAAGAGAATTGGATACTTTAAGAATTATAATTTGAGCTACATTGTTCCTATGCCTGCAGAACAGACCATCCTTTGAACTGTTAAGAGCTAGATTCTGGGTGAGATTCTGGAATGCTTGCTGCATAGTGGTACCTCACATGTGGATGCTAATGCATATGTCACAAAAAAAAACACCCTTTTTCATTGGCCTTGTTATAGTCCAATTTTTGAAATGATAAAATATTGAACATGAGAATCTTAAGCAAGTCAAAGTGATCCAAGTGTAAGTTTCCATGGAGAGAAACAGTAAAGCTACTGTGGGTGGGGGAGGGAGAAATTACTAGCGTTTGCCATGGTAAAGACCAGCTTGTTGAGGGGGCAATGAGTCTGAGAAACAAAGGAAAGGCAACTCACATTAACTGATCATTCTGCACTTTCTTCATCTATTCTATTTTCCCCCATTTGCCTGGCAACCGCTTAACATTCTCCAGTTGCCAAAGCAGATCTACAGCCACAGTCTTGTATTTCTGTGCCAGAAATGTATTTAAATGACAATGTAACACTGGTTGTTAAGGAAGAACAGCCTGTTGAACTGGAGATGCCTTGCCCACAACTGCTTTACTGTGTTTAAACTGTCCTTTGTGCATCATTTGTTCTAAATACATTTGAGGGCAGCTGGAAACGAACCATGAGTGAGTCTGAATATTGAGACAGGTGAAGGAATGACATTTTAAAGGCAAACAGTGAGACTTTTCATCCAGAAGAAGCAGCAACTGCTACAAATGCTGATATAACAGATGACATTGGGAGCAGCTCATGGGGTGGAATGTCAGTTCAATAAGAAAGGCTGCCACACACAGAAAGCAATCCACTAACCACAAATGCTACGGCACCCAGGCAGTGCAGAGGGGTCTGGGTTCTTCTCTCAGCAAGATGGCTTGCTGAAAGAAAGTGGGGTGGGGAGTGGGGGGATAGAGAGAAAAACTGAGATTGATTTAGAATGCGTCTGCCTCTGTGGCAGAAGAGACCTTGTAAGTAGCATTCCTAACCTGCAAAGCGTAGCCTGCAGGCTTCTTTCTTCAGAGCAAGCTGTGCACACCTTCTTTGAAAGCTAAAAAGATTTTGCTTTATGTTCAGTGATCTTAAAGAAATTCTATTTTGGTAACTTTGATTCAAGAATTCTTTGCCAAACATTCTGGTTTGAAATCATTACTAATGATAGGGACAAGTGCCAAAACATTTGACTAGGTGTCCAAAGCATTTGAGAGTTTAAAATACAGCCTTGTTGGTCGAAAAATACCATCTGCATGTAGGTTGACCTTGAGGAGGTTCTGACCCATATCTTCTAGAAGAGTTCTTGAAAATAGAAACAAAGAGAATCAAAATGCACCTAACTCAGTATCTGCAAACCCAATGAAACTGCATATTAAAGGACTGGTTCCAAGTCAATCTGACATTTGAAGAATGGCAGGGCTATATTATATTATTATATTAAATTTTAATAAATCTAAAAACATGTCTTTTTAAATTAAGCCAACAAACTTAAGTCACTTTTAGTACCAAATAACTTTTTAGACTATATGATCCTGAAAAGTTTCTGTTACATTTTTTATACAAGCACTTAAACTTTGGGCAAATTAAACAGAAGATTTTTCCTAAATCAATTTTAATCATTTCTTTTGAAAATTAATAGATAGATAAATCTAGAAACCTGAAAATTTTATTTTAAAATATCCCTAACCATTAGACATAGACATTTAAAAAGCTATTATTTTATAACAGCTGGAATAAGTAAATCCTTTACATCAGGTGAGATATCAAATAAAATGCAAAAGGAAGCCAGGCAATCGCAGCCTTACCTGGTCTTTGCTTGGAAAGAAAGTCTGGAAACTCCAAGGCATCCATTTCTCAATGTATTCATGTGTTCATAGCAAGTCAAATGCTTTCGTTTATGTAGAAAAGTTACAGAAGCCAATTCCATTTGGTCTTCTAGAGCCATTTATTCAGACACTTGTATTGGGCAGAGGGGACTGAGAAACAACTGCAAAGACATGGTGCCTGAGAACAGATACATATGTATTTCAAAAGAGTGACATAAATATTCCAAAAATGGATGCAATGCTTTTAGAATGATGTGGAGTAATTTTAAAGAATCACTCAAAGAGGACTCTAGTAAATATTAATAACAGTCATCTGGAAAGGTGCCCAGATTTTTGTAGATAATGAAAAGTATGTTGTGCCCTTCATTAAGACAACATATAAAAGAAGGAATAGATTTAAAAGGAAATATGGTGGGTGAATGCAGTTTTGAGGATGCCTCTCAATTTACATAGGTGTCCCTAAAATAATAAAATGGCCTGAACTGAGTTTCATTTCCTTTTCTGCCACCATCACCACTACTGACATTATAATGCATGAGTAGCAAAATGAGCAGAAAAGACAAAGAAATTTTAAAAAAGTGATTTTCCTATAACAAAAAACACTTTCAGGATATCTGAGAGTTCTGGGCAATTGTGGCAGACACTCAGACTTCTTCCATCTTGGTCCCCCCTCCCCCCACATTCTCTATAACCTGAGCCCAGAATCTTCACAGGTTCAAATTCTACCACTTGCTGGTTGGCTGACTCTGATAACTTACCAAGTCTTCCAAAGGCTCTGCGCACTCTTCTGTGAAATGGGGTCACAGTACCTATCTCACACAGCTGATGAAAGGTTTAATAGGATCCTGCACATTTTGGAAAAGCTAACGCAATGCCTGGGAAGTAACCCACGCTCAATATGTGTCAGCTCTTTTCTTTCTCTGTTTTTCTCCTGTTCTGTGTACTTCTAACTTCCATTCCTGCCCTCAAGCCTTTCTCACTTTCCTATGAAAAACTTCACAGTTTTCATAGTTTTTTTGTTTTTTTTTTTAAAAAGAGCTTTGGACTGAGAAGTTCTAGGTTTTAATCTTGATGCTGTCACCTGTGTGTTCTTGTGAAGAAAGTTCCTTGACCTTCTGAACTAAGTTTCTCTTACCATAAATTGCTGAAATTAATAACATTTCTTGTTAGGATGTGGTGAGGGGTGAGTGAGATGTTCTGTGTGCTGAATGTTCTCCATCTCTGGCCCCTCAATTGACTCCCATTTTCTATACCCTTTTGTCCCCTAGGTACTGACATTTACCAACTAAATCAATGAACGACCTTGCCCTCTGCCTCTAGCTTGGCTTGGTGGATAGAAGACACCAAAAGAAATTTGAATAGACAGGACATTGAGGTCAGGGTATTTCCCTAGTTCTTTCTCTGCTTGGTGCCTGTGGGGTGAAATGCATCAATCTACCGGAGTTCTGGTTATGTAGCCCCTCTCTTTCTGAGTCCTACTAGGTGCCCTCTTTTATGGTGCTTTAAGTCTAGGGGTGGAAAAACCTCCCCACATGTGCTACTCCTGGTGCACTATAATCTCCCTTGCTAGTTTCCCTAAAATAAACCCATAGATACCTTACTAAATAGTCCCTTTATTAAATTCTCCTCGATTATCCCTGTTCGAGTATGCCATCTGTTTGTTTCCAGGACCCTGACTGCTACGACATGTTAAGTACCTGGCACTATGCCTGGCTCCTAATAAATGAGAGTTTCTCCCTAAAAACAATGCCTTCCAATGACTGCCTCAAGCATTGCCTGGCTATAGGGTGGTATTCACAGTAAAAGCGAAGAGTCCTGACCTAGACAACATGAATCTGGACAATAATATAGTCTCTTAAAAAGTGAGGAAATAATATTCCCCAAAGTAGAAGACTCTATATGCATATCTTAGAAATGCAGACCTGAAACCAAGTCTGAGATAAGTGAGGTTCACATTGATTGTCACTCCTACTGTCACCTCTACATGCTGCCAGGGACAGTAGTGACCTGTTCATTCTCCTGTCTTTTGGACAATACCAGAGTCCTCTAATGCATGACAAAAAAAGAGCAAATCCCAAGAAAGAAGAACGAAGTTTGTTTTTTCTCTCACGATCTATAAGTTCTGCCTCTCCAAAGGATCTTCTTCCAAAGCCTCCAGTTAGATGATTGCATAGAATCAGCACAAGAACAATTGGAAGTTGATTGCGTCCTTTAAAAATAGTGTTAAAATTTTCAGTAAGGTATTCTGTAGAAGAAAAATGTCTAAATTTATTTACTGTTCATAACAACACTACTGGAATCTTCTTTAGTTTAAAATCAAAATATGTACATTTTGGCCTACAAAAAATAAATGATGTCAATTATGCAACTGAAAAATAATACAAAAGTTAGTATTTTTATGTGACACACTTTTATTTCATTTTATTTTATTTTTTTCTGTACTGTAGCTTTTTTATACCACCATTTCCCTTCATTTAGTGCTCATTCTTTGTATGAAAATATGCTTTTCCTAAGCCTCATGTTACATTATCCTCATCACAAATATCAAATATTTCCAATTCGGATCCTTAAATATATGCAAGATATTAAATTCACAGTGCTGTTTCCGTGACCCCTGACACTGCATATTTAACATGAACTGTAAAAAATTCTAGTAATTGCTCCTGGTTGTGGAAAAATATGTACTCATAAAACAGACACTGAAAGTGCAAGTAGCATTTTAAATCATTAGTGCTAACATGTTTCAGTGTGATATTTCTTTTATATGTTAATATCAGCAATGTCTTTGGATGTTTTGTAGTCTTCTTTATCTGCTTCACAAATGCTTTGCTTGCATATTTTAAGAACTGTAAATCTCACTGATGCACAGATAGCAAACACTGATTTCTCTGTTTTGTTTACAGTCTGTAAACTCTGATTGTTCCTTGTCTTCTGTCACGTCCCTGGTGGCTGAGGGCCTTAATCTTCCCAGTGCCTTGTGTGAAGCAAGATGGTACATGTTCCCTCATAACAAAACTGACACACAATAATAATTACAGGGCAGAATTCTTTTCCTTTACAGCTAAAGGCATATAATTTGCCCCTAGGAACTAAACTTGCATCTACAAGGCTGTTCTGATATGTTGGTTTACTAAGAAGAAATATAGGAGATGTTGACAGATGAAGTAGGGCTATAGGGAAAGATATATTTTTCAATTTGAGGCTCAGCATTTTCTTCTTTTGGGTGGTGTTTTAATTTCCTTTAATGTTGATACAGCTGCATCAAACGAAGAACAGCTGGTAGCATTAAGACTGCCTCAGCTCTCTCTCTCTCTGTCTCTGTCTCTTGCATTTCCGATGTGGACCAGCACCTGAAATGTTTGGCTGAGGAGCAGCCATAACAGGTTTTCAACTATGTGCAATCAGGGAACACCACTAGGGGACTGGCTCAGTTCTTCACAGACAAGCCCAAGCTATAAGATATACAATGAGACTGAGACACTTGGAAGAACCATTAAAAAACAAAAAGCATTGCATACAACAGTATTTTAGAACCAAAAGGTAAAGATACTCTAGTTATAGTAGATCTCACTGTAAGACTATAAAAAAAAGGCACTTGATCCATCAAGTTACTTGCATGGGTAGAGTATTTTGTGTACACTTTCAAAATACGCACTGTATCATTGGTAAAAAAAATTATTATGACCTGTTGCATGGAATGGTGGCCATTGCCCCAAGAAAAGATATAGGGTGCCACCATGTTTCATGAACTATTGCCTTGTCAGTTGCCATTCTCCATAGAGAAGAGGAGGGACATTGCAACCCAAAAATAATCTTTTAAAATCTGTTTTCATTTTCCATTGTAAAAACTCTTATATGGATTAGTTCAATAGAAGGTCTGGTGTTGTTGAACCCAATTCCATATAAAAAAAAAAATCCAGTCCCCTGCAAAAACCCACCTGTTTATTTTGATAGGGAATAGTCCTATCACTAGATAATTTAGGATTATAACACAAATACATGGGCCCAGGAGTTAGAGGCATAAAGAGAAGAATCTAGAGATAGCTTTAGAACTCATGACCTACTCAACACATTTCACTTAAATAAGGGATAAATAGATCAAATTAATTCAGTGAAAAGAATACAGATTTTGTAGAAAGAAGGAGTGTAATTTCTCACTCAGGTTTTTATTAGCTGTGTAGTCCTAAGTCATTTAAATTTCATCTCACTTCCTCCTTAGTAAAAAGGATAATACGTATGAGGACTAGCAATGTGATTCCAAAGCCAGTGCAAAGATTAGCAAGCATGGTTGCCCAACAAATGGTTAACTAACTAAGGATATTTTGTTTAGTTTCTCACAGTGTGCTATGGAAGAGAAGAGTTCTAAAGAGAGAAATGTCAAACCCAGCCATAAAAATCTTCTTACCTAACATTGACCCCTATCCTTCAGTATTGTCCTAAACTTTTTCTCAGCTCTAGTCTACATGTTTATTCTTCTTTGTTTATAATAAGGAAGAACTTAATTTTCTCTGATGCTTTAATGCCTCTGCAGTGACTAAGAGTTTCCCAGAACTGTTCCTCTAGCACAGGAAAGACTGCATTATTTCCCACAGCAAGAATTATATTTGTCCTTGAAGTCTCAGCTCCTACACAGTGTCTCTGCCCCCAGCTAAAAATAATCTAAGTCAGAGAGAGAGAGAACTTGGCGACCTTATCTTTCTTCTCATTAACCAACCTCACTCAATATTCTTCACTGTTGATCAGCAGTTGGTTTTACTTCACAACTTAAATAAGTCTACAGTGAAAAAGCTGATATACTCTTATAGCTCAGTCACCTGGCTGAGGTGTCAGATGTTGCACAAAACCTGCCTGGGTCTTCTGGGTTTCGGTCTGTAGGCTGTAGGACCAGGGGCACGTGATGAATTTCTCTCTTCCTCAGTTGCTCACTTGAAAAAGGAGTATAAAAATGGTACCTACCCTTTATAGTTGTGGTGGAAATTGAGTTAATATATGCAAAAGAACAGAGAACACACAGTAATGCCATGTCAGTGTTGGCTATAATTTCCCAAGGGTTTCCATTGAGCTTATTTCATAGTTAACTTTGATGCAAAGAAAAAAGATATGCATATGAGTCAACTATTAACATGTATGATCAAGCTGGCTGACTTAGTTCAGGCAATGGAATCTTTCCCTCAACCCTTTCTGTGGCTGGCCTGGCCCCACTGAGTGTATGCTTGGAGAGGCATGATTCTTCAACTGTTTCTTTCTTCATCAGGCTAGTTGTCTTGGAAGATTTCCCTACAATCTTCCTCATCCCAAGAGCCTAAAACAATGTCTTTGCAATAAATTCAATTCATCTATCTTTTCTTTTTTCAGCTTTATTGTGATATAATTGACATATTGTGAAAATTTAAGATTTGCAATGTGATGATTTGATATATGTATTTGATAATGTTGTGAAAAGATTACTACAGTAAGATGAGTTAACATATCTACCACCTCACTTAATTAAAATTTGTATGTCTGTGGTGAGAACTTTCAAGATCTACTCCCTTAGCAACTTTCAAATATACAATGCAGGATTGTCAACTACAGTAACCACACTGTACACTACATTCCCAGGACTTATTTATCCTATAACTGGAAGTTTGTACCTTTTGAGTACCTTCACCAATTTCCCCCACTCTACTCCCACCCTGGCAATCACTGACATGCTGTTTCTATGAGTTCAGTTATTTTAGATTCCACATATATTTATCTTTATCTGTCTGACTTGTGTCACTTAGGATAATACCCTTAAGTTCCATCCATCTTGTCAAAAATGAGAGAATTTACATCTTTTTTGTGGCTTAATAATGTTCATCTACCCAGAGACATTTAGATTGTTTGATCTTTGCTATTATAAGTAATTCTGTAAAGAACATCAGGGTGCAGATATCTCTTCCAGATGGTGTTTTTTTTCCTTCGGATATATACTGTTTTCTACAGTGTCTGTACCAATTCACATGCCCTTCAACAGCCTATGAGCATTCCCTTCTCTCCACATCCTTTCCAGCTATATCTCTTGTCCTATTGATAATAGCCATACTCACAGGGGCGAGGTGCTATCTCATTGTGGTTTTGATTTACATTTGCCTGGTGACCTTTTCATGTTCCTCTCGGCTATTTGAATATCTTCTTTGGAAAAGATGTCTATTCTTGAATGGGTTACATGTCATTGGCTTATTCACCTATTCCATCCCCCAGTCATGGGGATGAGTGGGTGAACTTGCTACTGGTGAACCATACATCGTCTTTGGTTTGCAATGAAAATTTAACATTTTCATTAATCGCAAACATTTAAACTGGGGAGACTTTGTATAAAGGTTGATTTGGGGTATCTCTTAAAAAATGGAAAGATCTGGCAAAAGTGGGCCCAGCTACTTTCATGACAATAACGACCGACCTACAGCTGAATTGGCTCCGCCACGCCGACAGAATGTGCATACGCCAGAGCCTCTGCAGCTCCTCACTGTCTCAGACATTCGAGAGCTGTGTCATTTACACAGCCTGCCGAGGCCCTTAGATGCCATCAGTTGTTTGACACCTGACTTAGGAAGACCCACACTTTCCCTTGGTATGCTCTTTTCCTCCCTTCCCTCCCCCTCCTCTTTCCTCACTCCTCCTCCTCCTCACCACCACTTGGTAGCCTCAAGAGTTATAACAAGAAATGGGCCTAAAGAAATGATAAAAGTTTTAATTCAAAGTTTGTGGTCCACTTGATCCAAGTTAAAAGAATCCTTAGCCACATCAGTCTCACAAAATGAGCTAGGCCAGCTAGTGTCCAAGATGAGGTAGGCCACATGAGCCTCCTCTGGTATCCCTTATTGTCAAAAGCAGCATCCTGTGTAATTTCCTCTCTCTTGCTAGGAGAAAAGAGGTATAACGCTGTTATTACAGACAATGCCATGCTCTTCAGAACTTGTTTATATTAAAACAAGTCCTTGTCTCTGTAAATCCCAAATGCTATTTATTTATTGTTGGTTCCATTAATTTTCTTGACACTGTGTCATCCACCCTGCAGCCTGGGAACACTGGCTTCTGATGACCATCTCAAAGGTGGTGACTAAGCTTCACAGACATGACCACACATACATGTGCACCCAGAGTATGCAGGCAATGTGAGCAACACTTTGATTTCTGTTCATGTTAAATTTATACTACAAAATTTTGCAGTATATAAACATAGGATAATGCACCTTCTAATGCTGTCTCTGTAGGCTATATCTCAGCATCTCTATAACACAGTTTCTTTCAACGTTGACTGCTCCCTTGACTTCCACAACTAAGAGGTACAATAGGCAAAAGGCCTGTAAGTAGAGTAAAAAATATAAATAATTTCATCCTCACAAGCAATGCCTGTCCCTTATTTGTCAGCTTAAGATTGACCAGGGAGAAAGACAGAACCACATTAATCAGAAGAAAAGTAGGTATCAATCGAAGGGCCTGTTGGCTTTCCCAGCACTTGCCTCCCTGCAAGGGCAATAGGCATGCTCCCCCAGGACTGTTTGATGACAGGGTGGAGGGACTGCCCTGGATGCCTCTGGTAGGGATTTCCACAAAGTAAATCACAGTCATAAAACCCCCTCGCCATCCTTGGGTTCCACAGACATGGTGGTAGAGACTCAGACAGGGAATACATAGGGATTCACATACGATTCAAGTCCTAGAGGGTCAGTGGCCCAGAGCACTGGAATCATCCTCAATCTCACATCAATGGGAATATGTCAGCACATCAGCATCCTTCTCCAGGCTCAATTTTACAGGATCCCACAAAAAAAGTTTAGGCTGGCCATTGGGAGCAATCTGCTTTCTGCTCTACCATTTGAGATCTAGACTCTGACAACCAGGCTCTGGGATGTCCCCTCGGTGAGGAGCCTAAAGCAACTACAGGAACTGCTTAACCATTAAAGGTGAGGTGAAGGTGTAAATGGTTGAATAAAACCTTCCAAGAGAGAAAAACATCAGGGCTCATGCTATTGTGGTCTGGGGTCAGGGTTCCCTGGCCTCATAGCCCTGTTGGCCTACCCCAGGCATCAAAGGGATTCTACTTGTCTGGGTCTAAGGGCAGTGTTGGCCATCAGACACCCCTCTGGAGGCATTTCTGAGCTTCTCTTGATGAAGGTTAATATGTCTCACAACTGTGATCTGTGGTCATTGGTCACCCTGGCAAGTTGGCATCTTAACCTTTTCTTCCTGGTCATCTGTTGCTATCATGTAAACCGATTCTCTTCTCTCTTTATGTTGGCAATATTATACAGTCAAGTCACTTTATTTTGAGGCTGAAAAATGTCCTTCCCTTAAAATCCCTAACCACAAAGATGAGGTTTGGGGGTTTAGTAAGACTTGAGTAATGGTTTGACAAGAGAAAGGGGACTTAAAACATACCGAGAAACAAAGAAGAAAGAGGGAAAGTGAGAGAAGAGGAAAAGGAAAGAAGAAAAAAAGAAGAAAGGGAGGGAGGGATGCAAGAAGTAAAGAAGGAGGGAAATCAATGTAAGAATTCCTGCTCTTACAGTCCCTAACCTCAAGGACTTTTTAATATCCATTTATCCACTTAGATAATGTCAGTGCAAGGTATGTGCCCAAAGAATGAATATTAGTTTATTATTAGTAATGACTGAATAAAAAGCTGCAGGTTTCAGGCCATCTCCCATGCAGTGGGATGGTCTTTGACTATATTCTTCTTACACTGGAGTTAATGTCCTCACCTCAAAAGTTTTGATTCTCACATAGAGACTGATAGGCTATTCCCAGACCTGTCACCCAGAGTGTATAATTATCCCCACTGGCTCAAATCTGCCCACAGTGAAAAGAACTTGTGTTATTATTTCCAGGCATTTAACTCTCAGTTTCCATTCCAGAATTAGATCTCAGCTTTATCTTTATACAAACAAAAGCCTATTAGAGTTTCTGCCATATATAAGCATTTTTGTAAGCAGAGTTCAAGTTTTTAATGTCAGCAACACAATTTTATTTTTTTAAATGTATTTTATTATGTTATTACAGTTGTCCTATTATCCCCCCTTCATTCCCCTCCACCCTGAACATCCTTTCCCACCCACATTCCCCCTTTAGTTCATGTCCATGTGTCATAAGTTCTTTAGCTTCTACATTTCCCCTACTATTCTTGCCCTCCCCCTGTCTATTTTCTACCTGCCATCTATGCTACTTATTCTTTGTAACTTTCCCCCCTCTCTCCTCCTCCCACTCTCCTGTTGCTAACCCTCCTTGTGATCTCTATTTCTGTGGTTCCATTCCTATTCTAGTTGTTTGCTTAGTTTCTTCTTGTTTTTGTTTCAGGTGTGGTTGTTAATAATTGTGAGTTTGCTGTCATTTTACTACACATGTTTTTTATCTTCTTTTTCTTACATAAGTCTCTTTAACATTTCATACAATAAGGGCTTGGTGATGATGAACTCCTTTAACTTGACCTTATCTGAGAAGCACTTGATCTACCCTTCCATTCTAAATGAAAGCTTTGCTGGATAGAGCAATCTGGGATGTAGGTCCTTGTCTTTCATGACTTGGAATACTTGTAGTTTCTTCCTCTTTCTTCCTCCCCAGCCCCCAAATGTTTCAGTGGCCAGGCAGGTTTCAAGGTCCAAGTTTCTGAACTTCTCTGGCCACCAGGTAGCCTCTGCAGGTGGTGATATTTCCTAACCAAATAACCTGTTTGGGGTAGGGGAATGGGGAGTCCACCTAATTTTTTTACATACTGTCTCTGCTTTATTAAAGAGTGGGCATTTGCCCACTGTGCTCAGATCTTGCTCAATAAACCTAGCAATGGTGGCTGGTCAAGGATTCTGTTCATGTCTACATCTTTTTCTGCCTCACAGACAAGAACAGCAATCACCAACATGCACTATAAATTAGCTGTTAAAAGATTTAAATTGTTAGTTTCAATATCTAGGTAATAAGGGAGCTTTAATTTTCTAAAAATTATAGTTATTTCAAATTCACAGGCTTATATTCAAACTTTAATAATTTCTTGGGTGATAAATGGTCCATCAGTATCAGGTTTGAAATCAATCTACTTTTAATCTACATATAGTCTTCATTTTAAACAATTTATAAATTTCAAACTTTGCTAAAATTAAATATCAGAGTTTGAACAGATTCTGCTGTCATTTAGCCACTTTTTTCAAAAATATGTTTAATATTTTTCCTTAATGACTTTTGTAACCTGATAGTTAATTGCTAATATAATTACAGGAATAATGATCCAACCTAAGACCTCTTACGAGAAATCCAGTTGTGTAAAAGAAGAATTACTTGGTTTAATAGTAAATTCACAACTAATACCAGAAGTTCCTTAATTTAGGATGGGGTCTTCAAAAATGCGTTTGGATAATTTTAAGGAAGATCACAAAGTCTAAAGATATAATGGTTCTGATTAGCATGCATTCCTATATCATTAAAGAAATGCTGCAGTGTGCCTCATAGTTTTTAAATAAAAGCGAAATATTGACCTTCCTGTCTGTCCTATAGACTACTGTTCACCTTGCCTGAAAGAAAGTGATGATTTTTAGAGTTATGATTGTTAATGGCCTTTGAATGCAGCCTGCACAGGCCTTCAACTCCCCAGTGTAAGTAAGGTTCAGCCCTTTCCAGATGGGAAAATGATAAGGACACTAGGAAGATAGCAGGTCATTCTTGGGCAGCTGCCAGAAACTTGCAGTAAGATGAATCACGTGGGGCTGCGGTGCTTTAGCCAGCGTTTTTCTGTTTTAATTTATCAAGCCAAAGCTTGTTGACATGAAAGTGAATGAAATTGTTATACAGTGGGCTCTAAAAAGCCTGCTCAAGGGTTTAGTGCAGAAGCGCTCTGACTATAAATAACAAAGAAAATACAGGGAATGTTCTTTATACTGGCACCTGCTGTGTTGTTTGAGATGCATCAGCAATTAACTCAAATCCCAATATTGGTAGCAACGGGAAGAAGGCCAATTCTTTGAAATATTGTAGAGGCTCTCTCATCTGTTGTAGGTGGTTATCAGAGAGCTAATCCTCAAAATAGTCATTTTAGTTTTTTGATATGTGGTGCTGTATTTATTTGTTTATCAAATGCAATAAAGTAACTGACAGTATGATAAAGTAGTATTGATACTGCTAGAAGAGTGGCTTTGCAATTGGAAAAGGTTAATACTATCTTGCTTGGAAAAAGTTATTTTGCATTGACTTGTCCAAAAGGAAAACAGTGATATAAATCACTGACTAGCATTCATAAATGAAATCTCTACATTTAGCGGAAGCATATAAATCAGGTTTTACAGTAAAAGCAAGATATCTGCAATTTCCACTGTGAGTGAAAGACAAAAATTAGCTGTTAGAGAAAGATTTAACACAAGTACGTTAAGGGGTAAAAATCTTCCTTGATGAAAGAGCATTTAACATTTTAAGCCTCTAGTCAATGTTTTGAATGTCGTGGTTCCTGTTAAATACTTTTCTCCTATTAAAGAATGTTACACATTAGGGAGAGATGAAATATAATACTGTCTCTTGTCAAATGAGGATGAGATAACACAATGTTTCAATTGCATATGCTTGGAAGGCGTGGAACCTGGAAAAATATATAGTTTATGAGTTATTTTGTTTCTTCATGGTACAGTTTATTTATTTATGTCTTTACTTAAAGGATATTTATTGAATGCCTACCTTGGGCAATGCACCACAGAAGGTTTTATCAATTGCCCAAATTGACTATGCAGATGAGTCAGCTGAGCATGGACTTACCTTTTCTATCAGGAAGTAGAGAGAATGTAAATACATAAAACAAGACTTCCCACTATCATCATTCTTTTTATATTTGTTAATTTACTCACATCTCACCAAATACATAAAATTAAGAGCCATTTAGTTTCACAATACTTACTGTGTTCATTTAAAATTATAAAATTGTATGGTATTGTAACCCTGGTAAATCTAGACTATATGTTTACTATACTATAATTTATATACTACAAATAGACCATTAGACCATTCTACACATCATCAATAAAAGTAATTTTAAATAGTTATTAATATTATTTAATGATGATAATAAAATACTAGGCTAATTAACTTTGAAGAAAATAAAACAAAGATTAACATTTCTGAAAGTATACTGTATTCTAGGTATTTTGCTGATTGTTCTATACACATTACCAATTTGATCTTTGCATGGTCCTATGGAATAAGTACTACTATTCTCTACATTTTACAGATGAGGGAACTAAGGATTAGAATTTTAATTAACTTGACAATGTTTGAATTTGAACCTGGATGAGTAGAACTATCAGTACATTAATTATGCTAATCTGAAACCTACTATCAATATTTGAAAAGGTAAAATATTATTACTTGCAGATAATATGATTGCATATTATCTGAAAAAATAGAAAAAGCTAGAAAGCTATTACAAATGAAGGCATGATATTTACATTATAAATAAATATAAATTCTTAGATATAACTAATAACCAATTTTTAAGTATAATGGAAGAAAATATCTCAATAAGAGTTTCAAACAGAAAGGTGTTTCTGAAACAACTTTATAAATAATCTGTAGGACATTACAAGTTGAAAATATTTCAATGTCTGTTGAAAAATGTAATAAAAGCCTTCAATAAAATGCAACCCATCCTGTTCTTAGAAATGAGTCAATATTGTTAAGGTAGTGATTTAGAAAAAACCTTAAAATCTACAAAATTAAACCATGTTACTATACTAGCCTGGAAAATAAACATATAAAACTAGCTAGAAATATTCTCAGGAAGAAGAGAAAAGAGTCACACCAGATAATAAAACATATGCTTATTACTTTAATAATGGCTCAGGAATACACAGAAATATCAGTAGTTGAAAATGAGTTCAGAAATAGACCCAAATACATATGGAAATTAGCATAAAGAGAGCATTCCCAAACCAGTGTGGGTAAAGATGATGTTTTTTCAATAAATCTGTAATAACAATGATGTAGTCATTTGGAAAAAATAAAGCCACATCTTCAAGTCACAACTTACATAAAAATAAACTCCAGATGGATCAAAGATTTAAAGTAAACAATGAAGCCATGAAAGTATTGGATGAAAACACGACTGAGTTTATTTATAACCTTGGGGTGGGGATTATCTTTCTGAGCAGATGCAAAACTCAGAAACCATAAAATTAATAATTTAGACACCACTTAAAAGAAAAACCTTTCAGCAAACTCTGAACAAACAAGAAACACATGACAAAAACCAATGTCCTTAATTTTAGAAAAAACTTACAAATTGATCTTTATAAAAGAGAACAATCTGATACAAAAATCGCCCCCCAAAGAGTAAATGAACAAAAGGAGGCACTTTATAAGAAGAAAAAACAAACAAGTAACTAGCTAGCATCTGAAAAGTCTCAACTTTCCTTACCTTAAAAGAAATTCAAATTAAACCAATGAAGACAAAATACATAAGTATATATACATAGTATATAACATAAATTTAAAATATAAAGATGAATAATTATAGAAAACTGTAATAATTAAAAACTGGGACCCACTTGCATATCATTCAGCAAGAGATTTTTTAAGTAAGTTATGGTATTTCTAGATAGTATAATAATGTACACCCTAGTCAATAAAAACTGGGGGTAGAGCAAAATAATATAAAATATGTTATCACTTAATAAATATTTAAATAATTTTGAAGAGTGAAAGCCATAAAAATGAAGTTTTAAAAAGTGCTTATGCATAGAAAATGTTACTTCTGGCTATAAATGTTCAGGAAAGGTGACCCCTAAAAAGTACAGAGAATTTAAAGATAATGATAAAGAAGGAGGGGAATTGCATTTCAAGCTAAGAAGTAGCATGCCCAAGGCTAAGAGTTGGAAAAAGTTGAGAAGTTTAGACAGATGAAGTTTAAGTTGGAGAAGACGAAGGAAAAGGAGGACACAGTGGGGTTATATTACTCAGGGCTTTATTACCTCAGTGAGGAGGATGCAGACAATAAGGAAATAAGCTTGTTGTGAACTAACCAGCCAGTGAAGAAATTGGTTCTCTCTTGATATCTCATTTAAACCTCTTAACATGCTAAAGAATTAGATACCATTATTGCCATTTTAAACAATAAGGAGGAACTGAGCATTGAAAACTTAAAAACTCACCTACATTCTCACACTAAGTAATAGAATTGACATTTATGTTGGGTAACCATATAATTTATTGTATATCTAAGGATACTACCGAGAACAAAAGGGAAAACAGGCTTCAACCAGTTCTGTCATGGCAGACAAGGGAGAAAAGTCCCCCTAAGTTTGAACCTAGTCTATTTCAAAAACCTGTGCTCTGACACCTCTCACCTTTCAGAAGCTGCCCCACACCTTCTCATGACCTCATGAATCACTCTATCGAACTGTCTAACATCAAAATTAGGGATGAATAAACCCCATCAGCTCACCTGGCTGACATCTGTATCCACAAAACTGGTTGATATGTGAAGCTTATGTTACAGCCTTTAGCCCAGGCACATTTTAATTTACTTTTAGAGGGAGGGGCAGGGAGGGAGAGAGAGAGGTAGAGAAACATCAATATTCAAGAGACATATCAGTTGGTTTCCTCTTGCACACCCTAACCAGGCACCTGGCCTCCAACCCAGTCATGTGCCCTGCCTGGGAACCAAACCAGAAGCTCTTCAGTTTGCAGGATGATCCCCAACTCATAGAGCCACACCCATCGGGGCTGCCCAGAAACATTTTAAATGGCCCATACCTCCATGTTTCCAGTCTTATCCTGGAATATTATTTATGGAATACTAGAGCCTGTAACTTGAATACCATGGCATTTCATCCCAGAAAGCATATTTAACCACCGTTTAGCCTAAACCTGATCTTTCCAAGTTAAGAATTATTGATTGATTCATATTCAACATTATGAACATTATAAGTGGCATTATTTAAAACTTATTTTTCCTTTGCAAGGTAAGAAATCACTGTTAGCCTAAAGTAATCATTTGGAATTGTGCCTGTTTTCAAAATATTTCCTATCAAAGCTTTCTTTGTCAATGACTATTGGGTACATATTCTTGCATATCCTTCTTATGTTAAGCCTGTCATCTTTATCCTTGCCTCCTTCCACCGGTTTTTTCCTCCCAGGCCCTGTGGATATTTTCTTGTCATTAAGTACAGAATCACTGTACGCACATTCTGAGTAAGTGGCAGTAGTTTTTACATCTCATTTTAAGCATAATTGTGTATATATCAGTAGTATTTATTTATAATGAAGTTTATCTACTTCCTTTATACTTACAAAGTTTCAATTAATATATTCTGTATGGAATATGAAATAGGAAATATATTCCATAATCTACCTACCTATAGATTAATATACACACACACACACACACAAAGACACACATGTTATAGTGAGGTCATAATAAATTGTTATTTTGTACTTTTAAATGCATTATAAATATTTAGAGGCCTATATATTATTGGCATTTTCCTTCATCTTCTCTTCCCAGATAATTTTTATTGCTATTATAGGCAAACATTTGTACCACTCAAACACCAGGTAAATACAACGGATGTTTCCAGAAACACTGCCAAACCCAAACGTTTTCGTAAAGGCTGTAAATAGCAATACCAATTAATTTTCCCTCCTTCCTTCCACCCTTCCGTCCTTCCCTCCTTCCTTCCTTCCTTCCCTCTTTCCTTTCCTATTTCTTTTCTGTCAAAGAAATGGGCCAATACTACATGACAAGCACAGGACCAGGTGAAGTGAATACAGAAGTAAACAAGACAAAGGCTTCTGACCTCATAAAACTGATCTTCTAGTAGGAGGAAATATGAGTAAATTAAATGTGTTGACATTGTAAAGTACTTTGAAGAAAATTTTTTTAAAAATTGATGTGAAATAGATGTTTTCCAATAAATAAAAGTTGAAAGAATCTGTTACCGGTAGATCTGCCTGTTTATTCTTCTGGATGAGGAGAAATAATACAAGATGAAGAAAAGGGTAAAGAATTTTGGAAAGGGTAACTATGTGGATAAATATAAGAGACTTTCTTTTCAATCTTTTGATGATTTCGTTAAAAGGCTACAACAGTGTGATCACACATTTATGACAGAAAATGTAGGCAAACTATAGATAGATGATAATTTCCTCAATCTAATAAAAGTTGTCTACAAGAAAATATAGCTAAGCCCTAGCTGGTGTTTCTCAGTGGACTGAGTGCCAAACCTGCAAACCAAAGGATTGTTGGCTTGATTCCCAGTCAGGGCACATGCCTGGGTTGCTGGCCAGATCACCAGTAGCGGGTGCGCAAGAGGCAACCACTCATTGATGTTTCTCTCCCTCTTTTTCTCCCTCCTTTCCCCTCTGTCTAAAAATAAGTACAATATTTTTAAAGAAATTATAGCTAACATCACACTTGTGTTCAGTGAAAAACTGAATACTTCCCTCAGAATCAGGAACAAGGCAAGTACATGTGCTATGACCAGTTCTTGTTGGCGTTGCACTTCATGTGCTGCCCTTTGCAGTAGGGAGAAAAGTAAATAGAAGGCATGCAGACTGGGAAGAAAAAGTAAAACCATCTTTATTTGCCGATGGCTTGACTGTTCCCATAAAAACAATTCTAATGAATCTATAAAACAAACTACTTGCACTAATAAGGGAATTTTGCAAGGTCACAGGACACATAGTCAATATATAAAAATCAATTTTATTTCTGTATACTAGTAAGAAAAACTTGAAAATGAAACTTTAAAGAACCATATTGTATTATACTCTATTGCTGTATAACAAATTACCATAAACATAATGGCTTAAAACTACAATAAATATTTATTATCTTACACACTTCCTATGGATCAAGAACTTGGAAACAGCTCAGCTGGTTGATTCCAGCACCAGGTCTCCCCAGGGGCTGCAGTCACGACATCAGTGAGAATGGCAGTATTCTGAAGGCAGGCCTGAACTGGAACAGAAAATTCACTTCTAAGAAGTCTCACTCACACAGTGGGCAAGTTGATGCTGGATATTGGCAAGAGGCTTCAGTTCCCTGCCACATATACTTCTCCAAAGGACTTCTTGTGTTCCTTCTGATATGGCAGTTACTTCCCCCAAAGCACATGATTATCCAAAAGAGATCAAGACAGAAACCATAGTTTCTTTGATGGCTCAGCTGTGGAAGGCCCAAGTAGTCATCCTCACAGGGTCCTCTTGGTTACACAGTCAGCTGTATTCAGTGGGGAATGCCTACACAAAGACAAACAGACTAAGTGAAAATTGTTGGAAACTTTCTTGGAAGCAGACTACCACAACTACTGTTTACTATAGTATCAAAAAGTATATATTTAAAAGTGTAGAAATGAACTTAAAATGTGTGCAAGACCGTATAAACTTAAAATGTGTGCAAAAACTGTCAGGCTTTGCTCAAGGAAATTGAAGATTCTTAAATAAGTGGAAAGACATGCTATGTTAATGGATTAGAAGGCTCAGTGATGTAAAAGTGTCAATTCTCTCCAAAATTGATGTATGATACAAGGTTAATCAAAATCTAATCAAGTTTTAATGTAGATATTGACAAGGAGATTGCAGAATTTATAGGCAAATGCAAAAAAACACCCTAAAATATTCTTTAAAGATAGTTGGGGGACATAGAAGGACATACATCATTTTTTGGCAAGACATTACAAAGCTACAGTACACTATGAAGAAAGTGATAGACAAATAAGGATAGAGAAATAGCTCAATGAAACAGAGTAGAGAATCCAAAATATATGTGTTTATCAACAGTCTATTTGTTATTTAACAAAAGACTGAGGCAATTAAATGTGAAAAAATTCTTTTCAACAAATATTGTTGGAACAGCTACATAAATGTGTGAAAGAAAAATAAATCCTGACACCCCCACCCCTGTTTTATATGATATACAAAAATTAAGTCAAAATGTATCATAGACCTGGATACAAGAGCTAAAACCATAAAGCTTCTAGAGAAAAACATAACAGAATATCCTTAGGGCCTTGGGGTAGGTAATGATGTCTTAGAAAGGACATAATGAACACTAACCATAAAAGAAAAATACATAAAATTTGACCTCAACAAAATTAAAACCTAAAGCACAGCTTTAAGCAAATAAAAATATAAGCCTCAGATAAATAAGAAATGGACAAAAACTTGGACAGATCCTTCACAGAGGAAAAAATCTATATATGGCCAAAAAGCACATGAAAATCTCAAAATCATTTATTGTCAAGGAATGCAAATTAAAACTACAACAAAATGCTAGAATAGCCAAATTAAAAATACTGGCAATATCAATGTCTTCAAAACTGTGGAGCAGTTTGAATCCTCAAGTGTTGGCGGTGGGACGGGAAAATGGTATAACAAATTCAGAATACAGTTTAGCACTTTCTTATAGTTAACATACATTTACTATACGATCAATCAATTCTACTCCTGGGAATTTACCCAAGAGAAATGACAACATATGTCCACAAAAAGAATGTGCTGGAAAGTTTATAAACAGCTTTACTTAAAATAACAAAAAAACTGGAAATAGTCCAGATGTCTATCAACAAGAAAATTGGTAAACATATTGCAGTATATTCATGAAATGGAATACTCATCAGAAGTTAATAAAAGCATGAGCAAATGATACACAAAAACATAGATGAATCTCAAAAACATTATGATGAATAAAAAAGTTAGATATAAAAGAACACATACTGTATGAATCTATTTAAATGCAGTTTAATAACAGGTAAAAGAAAGTTATGGTATTACAAAGCAGAATGGTGGTTGCCTAGGAGAGGTGGGGTTTGACTGGATGGATGGCATGTGGGAGCTTTCTGAGGAAAAGCTCTACATGTCAATTGGGGTGTTGTTTGCATAGGCAGATACATTCATCAGAACTCTCTTAAGATCTGTATAACTTATTATGTGTAAAATTTATCTCAATTTTTTAAATGAGTGGGAAAAATTAAAAGAATAAAACCAGTTAGGATGTTATTACAAAAATTCAAGTGAGAAATAATGGTGGTCCCACTGGAGGTGGTGAAAGCAGTTGAATGGAAAACATATTTTGGAGTGTGCAGATAAGACTTGCTTCTAACCGGGTGTGAGGAATGAGGAAAAGAAAGGAACCAAGGATTACAAAGGTGTGAGAGAGGCGACCGCTTCCTTGGAAAGCTTCCTCAAAGCTTGTCATTTCATGTCTCATCATGCCCTCCATAAATCTTTCCACATTTTCCTCTACTTACCTTTGTTGGAAGAGGGTTCAACATTTCCTGATTTGGAAAGTCAGGGCCATCTTCAGCCGAGTTGCCCTTAAATCCCTTCCTCACCCTTCCTCTGCTCTGTTCTCTGTCACACCACAGGGGCTGGGCGAGGGGAGTGCCGTTGCTCTTCTCTCCAAGCCATGTCCCAGTCTACTTTGTTATATGGCTTCCGGTTAGGTTTGGCCAGTGGAGTAATTGTAGGGAGATTAAACGACACGAGGAAGGAAAAAATCAGAATGTTTCTCTTCCTCTCTCTCCAAACATAGCTAGATACGCTTCATGGCTCCAGCTGCCATGATGTGACTCCCAGCCCAGGGCTCCCATAACATTGCATCACCTCTTTGGTCCTCCAGCCTAATAATGGCTCCTGTGTTCCTAATACTTGGGTTGCATGGCCATCTCCTGTTAGCTTTTCAACATACCCTTCACTTGTACCCAATTCCCTGTATTAAACTTTCTTCCATTTAAAAACCATAGTCTGATTTTGCTTCCCTGGTTCAACTCTAGCGGTCAGGAAAGGAACAGAGAAACACTGGGACCTGTAGCCTCTGTAGACTGGGTCCAGTTTGCCCATGATCCTACTTATTATGGGTTAGTGCACCTATACATAAAAAAGTCAACTGTTATATTTTTGAAGGAAATGTTAAGGTAATAATAACATCAACTCTGCCTTAAGAAATATTTTAAGCAATGTTTTTTTATTGAATTTTTCTCCTTAACATGTATAGTAAGTAATTAGCTTAATGCATCATTCAGAATAAATATTCCAAAAAAAAGGAATAAATATCCCATATTGTTAGCTAGTATCACTTATAAAGCTTCTTATACTACTATTCCTCAATGTCTCTGGAATTCTGTAGTCCTGAAGAAAACATATTTATAATTAAACACAGGTTTAGGGGTTCATGTATAAATGACATGTTAAGAATGTGATTTAATGAACCTTATATAAGGAAGAGAGAGAGAAGTTCTCTAATAGACTAAAAAGGTAGTTGCTGAAATATTATTTCTAAAGGCTTGAGGTGATGAAAAACTTTTGGAAGTAAAGAGTGATGATATTGTGAATGTACTTAATGCAACTGAATTGTACACTTAAAAATAGTTAAAATGGTAAATTAAATGTTTTATATGTTAGTATAATAAAACATTAAAATAACAAGTACAAAAACAAGAAGTATGGAATTTGGAGATATCTGACAAATGTATTTTAAAGATTATTATTTAAAAATATGGACATATAAATGTGTGATAGTCTGATGTTCTTAATTTCAGAGCATAATAACAAAGAAAATGTAAAAGAAAATGAGGCATAGTTTATTTCTTTTCCACTTCTACCATCTGTTCATATTAGCCACAAAGAAACACTCTTATAAAACTCATTAAACTACGGAGATATAACTCAATGTGGTAATAAGTCTTCAACACAATGTACACAATTGCCAAATGACTATGACAATGACATCATTGTAATGGTCATAATTACATGACAATTCAGATATTTGATCATTCAAAACATCAGTTAAATAACTATTCTTCTTTTTTGTCAGTTTCTAAATGCCTCTATTTATTCTTTATTCAAGAATCTGTGGCTGTTAAGGAGGAGATAGAAACCCAACCCAGCAATGAAGGAGACAAAGCTCAGAGATGGGGAGGAGAATAGGATTTTGAGGGACAGGCAGGAAAAAAACAGCACCACACACTTGGAGAGGAGAGAGAGGGAGATGAATGTGCATGAAGCCAGCCTAATTATTGGAGAGTGAAAGGTCATCAAAATCAATTTGCAGCATGATGTACAAAGGTCATTATCAGTCTCAGATTTTCTCTGCCCATTTAAAACACAATAAAAATAAAGTGAGTGCTTTAATAACTATGATTAGTAAAGAAAAAAGCATATCATTGAGCCATCTGTTTAAATATTTGTGCTACCTTAGTTTTACTCAAAACAGCAGGAAAGATGAGCAGTGAGGCGATTTTTTTCTATTTGTTTGCTTTTAAAATCCTGACATTTTCTCCACCGGTTGCCAAGATTTATAACACAGATGAAAGAGCTCTTCTAAAATTACTGCCCTTTGAAATCAATAGCACAGTATTTGTAACGACTTTCTTTTTATTAGAGAGCACTTCATTATTATTTTTATTATAATTTTATGGGACAGTCTGGAACAGAATTCATCATTCACTTATTTGAAGTATCTCACTTACTCAATGGCACAGATGGCCTGATCTGAGGAGATTTAATCACCCTGTGTTAGGACTGCCTTGATGCTAAGTAGATGCAAACATCAGAAAGACAGGAAGCAATGTGCAGCGATACTATTATCCTAGGTGCTATTAAAAACTCTAGAGAAGCCCATTCATTCGGAAACTTCAGAAATTATAGCTATAAAGCTAGATCTTTTTAGTTTTCCTCTAAAATTAAAATATAATAACATTACCTTATGCAGCAGAGTTTTAAAAGGTGTGAGATTTATTGGGATGATCACTTATTAAGTTATGTAATGTTTAATTGTAAATTAAAAATAATATAAAAATAAATAAATAAGTTTTTATCCATGTCTATCAGTAGAAAATACATTTTATATTATGACTAAAACACACAAATATTCACACATATATTGAAACAAACATTTTTAAGAAAGCAGTATTTTGTTATTATTATATGTGATTTTTTTCTAATCTATTCTTTCTTTTAATGCTAGTCATAATCCACTAAACTGTTTTAATAAATGGGTCTGGATCCTCATGTAAAAAACAGATACAGGAGGTTTCCTTTGTGTTTTAAATGAAATAATATGTGTGAGTGCTTAGAGTACCGGACTCATGATAAACATTTGATATTTATTAGCAGTTGTTGTGGTGAATATCATGATAAACATTTGATATTTATTAGCAGTTGTTGTGGTGAATATCTTGAATAGATTTTGCAACTTACCACAGTTTAAAACAACCAAGGAATGTTCTGCCTATAGAAGTGGCTCCTCTGAAATTTATTTATTTTTCCTATTCATATTATCCTACCTGATTCAACTACCTTGTTCTGAAAAATTAACCACCTAACTTTATATTACAAAAAACCTAGACTGGTAGAGAAGAAGCACATAAACATAAAGGAGAAATATCAGTAAAAGACTGACATTTGCTTTCTATTCCCAGCCTCCTGATTCACCTACTTGTTAGTTCTTGTCTGTATCATGATATATGACATGATCTGTCCAGAAAAAGTCCAGTCATTATTAATATAATGAGAACAGTTTGCGTGACATCGATGTAACATGGCAGCCGAGGAGAGTAGACTGGAATGCACATGTGTGAACAAGGATGACTTCACTGTACTAGTCAGTGGGGGCGGTAGATGCTGTTCAGTGAACATGTGTACTGTGTGGCCGTTACATTCAAAATGAGTGAGTAGGGCAACAAATCTGCATCAAATTTTGCGTTAAGTTTGAACATCTTCTGCAGAAAGTATTCAGATGATTCAGAAGGCCGCAGCTATTGGCAACTGATGATTGACAGCTTCTTCCTGACAATGCACCCACTTATGCATCATGTCTCATATAGAGTTTTTTGGTGAAACATCAAATCATCCATGTGATTCAGCCCCCCTACCACCCAGATTTGGTGCCCTATGACTTCCAGTTTTCCCCAAAACTAAAATCATCTTTGAAAGGGAAGAGATTTTCAGACTGTCAATGAGATTCAGGAAAATATATGATGGGTCAGCTGATAGCAATTGGAAGAACTGTGTGAGGTCCCAAGGTGCCTACTTTGCCAGGGACTGAGGCATCATTGTCCTATGTATGATGTTTCTTGTACCTTGTATCTTCTTCAATAAATGTCACTATTTTTTATACTATGTGGCTGGATACTTTCTGGACATGCCTCATAGGCAATAGAAGTATAAATTGCATCTTTATAAAAGAGTTTGAAAAGCTTATAAACTGTGACCCCCAAAAATGGCAAAAATAGGATAAAGAGAAGTAGTATCATAAATAGGAAAAATAAGAAATTCTCTAACCTTTGACTATGTATTATATTTTTCACTTATTTTCACAAATAAGGAAGGAGACTATTGAAATCTCTTAGCTAACTGAAGTATTTTCATTTTTAATTTATGCATTTAATAAATATATTTATTCAGAACCTCTGTTGTTACCATAAAAATGTCTAATTTTATTCATGCAAATTATGTTTAGTTGAGAAAAAATTATCCTTTCTAAAATGTTAAATTTTATGCCTCACCTGTGATAAACTAACCACCAATCAAGAAATGTAAACTCACTGTTTATAAAATTTCCTGAAATTTGTTCTAGTTGAGACTGAGAATCTGAGAATCACAAGAGTGGGAAATTCGAGCTAGACTGAGACGGCATTACTATGGATTACCATACTGAGAACCACACAAAGTGTGGGAGATCAATGACCAAATATCAAGAACTGATAAAAGTCAATAGAAAAGGCAAAAAAAAAAAAGTGCTTCTCTTTCTATCCAGACTAATCTAATTTTCAGCCAGAGGATGGAAAGATGAGAATTTTTCATTGCATCTTTGTTGTGGACTGAATGTTTATGCATTCCCCTCCACCTTCCAAAAATTTTATCTGTGGAATCTCTAACCTCCACTATGATAGATATAGTATTAGAAGGTGGGCCTTTGGAGCTAATTAGGTTTAGATGAGGTCATGAGGGTGGAGCACCATGACACATAGAATGTGTCCTTATAAGAAAAGGAAGAGAGACCAGAGTTCTGCTTTTCCTCCCTTTCTGTGTCCTCTGAGGACACAGCAAGAAGGAGCCCTCTGCAAGCCAGGAAAGGGAGTTCTCCCCAGGAACTAAATCTACCCGCACCTGGATCTTTAACATCCCAGCCTCCAGAACGAAGAGAAATAAATCTGTTGTTTGAACCACTCAATCTATGGTATTTTGTTATAGCAGCCCAAGCTCACTCATACATCTTTAATATTCAGTATTTGATAAAGGCTGAAGAAATATTACTTATCTTTACCATAGCCATTGACCTATGGGATATATATGATATACTGACCTTTGGAATGACAAGAAAGAAATATTTTTGCAATATTTGGGTATACTGAAACCTCAAAATCTCATTTTTAAATGCACATTAATAGGAATTCAACATAAGCTTGATTTTATGACCTACTGCTCAGTAAGTATGGATTTGATTAAATTAAATACTATTGATAAGAGGCTTTAGACACTGAAGCCCAGCTACTGGGGTGATATGGTCAGAAGAGGAAAAACCCAGGAGAGTACCTCAGCAGCTTTCCTGCTCAGCTGAACCGAAGTCAGGATTTTTCATGATGACTCTCTGCTTAATAAGTGATCTAAGGTAGAAAGAGTGTATAAATGAAAGTGAGCTCTTCTCAGACTAATCTTAGCCACCTGGCTGTGCTAGTCACTAGATCACAAAATGCAGGGGTCATATTCAGCAGAAAAGTCTGGGCTAAGCACAGACATTCACTGCAGTGTGGTTTGATGTTAGGCACCGAACCTCTGGAGCTAACCTACCTGGGTTCCAATCCTGGCTCTGTTCATTATAGTCATATATGACAACTGAGGCTTGACTTCCTCATCTGGAAAATGGAAATACAATATCTCACAAGGTTGGGAGAAGTAAATGAGATCATCCTAAATCCTAGAATTAAGCCAATCTTTTCTACTTCTTGGACCTAGAATTTTCTACTTCAAAAACATTCTTGAGAGAAAGCATCATGGAACTAAGAATTAAAAGGAGTGGGAAACTATCTACTCCAAGATAAAGTAAATAAGGCCCAGAAGAATTAAAATGCCTACCTAAGATTACACAATTGCTGATAAAAGTCAAAAGCCAAAACCCAGTTCTTGTCTCTTTCAAGGTAATCCCTTAGCCATTCCTCTGCATGGCTTCCTGTGATTAGGAACACTTCCACAGAACTGCACAAGGAGACAGGTTAGTCACAGTCCGTAGGTAATTGCCCATGCATAGCATCCTCTTTTCTTCTTGCTGGTCTATGTCTAGCCTGCATCACTACTCTGAACACATTTTTTGTTTTTACTGTCAGCAGTTTTATATTTTTCTATACATTTGTAGAAAATTTGTAAGCTTTGATTCTGCCTAAAGCATATCGAGTGTGAGGTCAGCAGTTCTCTGACCATAATTAGACATTTAATTAATGTTGGTGTAAAATGCGCTACCCTGTTTGAATAGAGACTAAGCACATTGGTCTCCTCACTGTGGGAGGGTGTGTGTGCAGAAGTGCCTTCCTCTCCATCTGACCTTTCAATCAAAGCCACCATGTTACTTCCTAAATATGTTTTCTAGTCCTTTTCTCAGTTTTTAATTCTGATGTGTCAGTGAACCAGCCCTGGGAGACCATAACCTACTAAGGGAGAAAATGAGAAGGTTTAGGACTCTGTTGTATTTCTTGATTTTTCTCTGTTGGCACATGGATTTTAATCATAAGTTGCTTCAGAAAAGTTTAAAAGAATTAATAATTCCTGTGTACCTCCTGTCTCTTCCCAGATCTTTTCTTCTTGCATGAGTGAATAACTGAAGAAAGGATAAAGAATGCATTTCACTAGAAAACAGCATTTTGGGTACAATAATTTGTGCTTTATGTCATATTATAGTGGTGAGTGTAAATGTATCTTTGAACCATGTTTTATTAACTTTTCCCCCATAGAGTTACATCAAAAGAATCTATAAATAAATGATGTGTTCAGCCTGCTAGTTCTTACATGCATACCAATTACTTCTATTGGTTTCAAAACACGTAGTCAGTACCTTAAACAACCATGATAATATCACAAACTAAAATATTCAACATCTCCATCTCAGTACGCTGTAACCATGCAGACAATGATTAGAATTGGTAATCAGTTTCGCTGCTGGTAAGTTGAGTGGCATGGTGCGTATTATATCCATGCTTATGTCAAACTCAATTAACATTCTAACACAGTAGATTTCAAAGACACTGACCTAGTCTCAGAGAACAATGTATTTATTTATTTCATGTTAAAAGCTCTTATATTTTATGAAGGGTCCTTAAAGCCAAGATATTTATTGCCACAATAATATTTAAGCTCAAGCTTCTGAAGAAATAAAAAAAATACACACACTTAGCTCAAAATTCCTACTGTAAGTGATGCATGTCATTTCTGTGGAAGAAGAAAAGAATCTCACAAGCAATATATCTTTAGAATTATTAAATTATATAAAGATTCTGTCTCCTTACAAATAACACATTTCAAATAAGCCTGAGGTATATGGGGTTTTTTTGTATACTCCCAGAAAGAACACTTGAAGTAAAATTGTGTAAGAGTAAAATTTTAGGTTATGTATATATAGATTTACATACTTATTTATATGCCAGAGTCATCTATAATTATTAGTGCATAAGCCAATTAACAGAATAAATTTCAGATATAAAATAAAAAGCACAGTGTTCTATATATACACATGTATGTGTATGCATGTATGTAGTATACCTTGCTTTCTCTATTACCATATTAACAGTACATAATAAGCTACTCAGTGTCAGATGAGTTACTTATTCAGAATAATAATGAGTAAGTAATCAGAAAGTTTTAAAAAATCAGGAGTTTTTCAGGGAAAATCACCAAATATAACTATGTGATCTGAAGTTTGTATTAAGTATCAACTGTTAAAGCTGTGGAAAGGCTTTGTCAACTTAATGGAAGAACATCTGGATAAAAACAAAAAACAAACGGTGCCCTTAAATTATCCATCTGTTTTGTCTACACAGTATGAACAGTCATATACTCAGAAACACTGGCTGGTTAGCACGGTATAGTCAAAATATCCCAAAATTTAAAGTTATTCCAGAGTTAACATCTGGATAGTGGATTCTTTTTACATCTGTATGTTTGCAGGTTGCACAGACACAGCTCAGATATCCAAGATTGCCACTGCAGTTCTTTTAAAAATTTGCCACTTATAGTTCATTTGATATTGTCTTCTTTTAATTATGTCTACTAAATCACAGTGTGAAAATACATATCAAAGGAGAGTCAGAGAGATGAAAATTAAAATCTTTTGTATCTCAGAATAAATTTCATGGAACATTTATAGGCAGGAAATAAAAAAAAGGCAGTACTGAATAACATTTTCCTTGTTTCCTTAGTTGATTCAGTACTTTGAATCTGGCAATGACAGTCAGAATTCTGTTTGGGGGAAGTAAATGATTTGATGCAATTTGGATATGTGTAGAGAGAATGTTTTTAAAAGAGGTTGAAGACAGAGTTCCTTGAATTTTCTTAATTTTTCTCAAGTTCTTGATGCCCTGTGAGCATTTAGTTTTCCATCCTTAGAAGCCAACCTAAAGAATCTAATTTCACAAAGCAGGAGAATATAATGTAATTAGTGACAATAGGTTAATAATATGACAACCCAAAGGAAAAAAAGAAACTCTCTGGCATGATTTCCCTTGCAGGGTTTTTTGTGTTTTTTGCGGGTTTTTTTACTTTTTCCTACAAAGTATTAGTAAATTGAAGTAAATTATTTTTCTAAAGATTCATTGTTAGACAAGAGAACTTTTGATCTGCTTCCTTTATGTGCCTTAAACAAATGCTAATTCTCTGTAGAAAAATTATATATAAAATTTAATACCAGGAAAAAAATTCTTTGTAATCCACTACTCTTGCCCAGGAGAAAAAAAAATATCTCTTTCATGTCTCGTTCAGCAGTGACATTTCTGATGAAAGCATTTGTTTCAGCCAATTTATTTTTGTAGCAAGCTTGATTTTATGTAGCATCACATGGCTTAGTTCAATTGACATCTTTTTTGGTGTGAGCAGGCACATCTCCAGAACAAAATTCAAATTCAGCTTGGGAACGGAATGCAGGTGTTTTCAACTGTGCATTGAAAACAAAGAAGATCCAGGACATGTTGCTCAAAATATTAGTATGGCCGGAATATAAATCCAAAGCTGTTCACCTGGCAGAAAAGTAACACAACGCTGTGCGGAACCCACTCTAGCAGACGGTTTTATTGATGCAATTGCCTGGGGTATGTTGGGCCACTCTCTCCATAAATGTAATAATTAAGCTGTGGGATGTATTACATTCCATAATTTAGCACCTGAACTAAGCTCAGAGCATTGATTAATATTTATATTTATATGACTTGTTTTCTGTCACGGAGTAAGGCACCTATAGGCTACCTATAATCTTCCATTTCCATTTTATTTTTTATCACTACCTCTGTTAAAAGAGAATCAAGAAAGCAATGGAGTTTCCTTTCTAATAAAACAATAGGAAGGCCATGTCCTGAATGGGTTTTCCAGATTGAAATCATCTAGGTTTGGCTGTGTGTTTATTTGAAACTGATAAGTTGTAGTCATGCTGACTGCTTCCCTGTGTGGCATGATGGAAGCAGAATGTGCATAACATACTAGCTACAGTTCTTTTTTTTTATCCTTACCAGAGGATATTTTTTTCATTTTTTTCATTGCCTCAAGACAGACAGAAAGGGAGAGAGAAACACTGATATGAGAAACTGATGTGAGAAACATTAACTGGTTTCCCTCTTGCAAGCACCCCAACTGGGGATTGAACCCTCCACCGAGGCATATGCCAGACCAGGAATTGAACCCATGACCTTTCAGTCTGTGTGATGATGCAACAGCCAACTGAGCCACACTGGCCAGGGGTCCACAGTCAGTTTTTAAGCAGTGCTCACCACTCAACCTCCCACTGACTCAGGAAACTGCTCACACAAGTAGCACCAATGACTGTTTCCCACTGGGCACAAGGACACCTAGATCTGGAAGCTATCTTTCCCAGACAACTCCTATAAATACCTGTTCTGTAAACTCAGACTGCCTGGCACCCTCACACTCTATACCCACATTTTTAATATCTCTCTCATGCCTACCCTGCATGCATAGAGAATAACTGGAATAAAAATCCATCATGTATCCAACAGATTGCCCAGACTGTCTAGAGTTCTTGATCAAGTGCTGAGAAGTAGACTGCAGTCTTTATCTTCTTTGTGATCCTTACTTTATAAATGTCCCCAATAATCCATACCGTACAAGCTGGTGGAATTTTTTACAAGCTCTGTTACATGACAGGTGGCAATTATAAAGAAAACCACTTTACCTGGTAAGTAGTGGTCTGCAAGTCCACGTGCAGACCAAGTGTGGATACATGACAGGAGGGAGCGGCAAAAAATCTTCCATGTCATTTCAGAGGGGGAGGAGTTTTAGCCAAAACCTAGGCTGGCTTATCTGCATTGTTAATGTCTGGTGCTTCTCAAGAAGAGGCTAGAAGTTGCCAGCAGGAGCTCCAAAGGGTTTGGGGGAGAATAAAAAAGCCAAATAATTAACTCAGACAAGAGCCCGGGACACAAAGACTACAATAACTAATCAGGATGATTAGAGAATGAGAACCAGATAGCAAAACTGTTTAGGATCAAGAAATTCTGAATCATCTAGGAAGCTAGTACTAAAAACAACAGATCTTCACAAACAACAAAAACAAATAAAACAAAGCAGAAATAACCACATATACAATTTGTCAAGATTTGGAGGGAGAGGCAAGAATCACGGACAATTTGTTGACTAGTATAAAAGTAATAAATGAAATTTGTCAGATTTCTGACATCTACTATGCAAAACTGGTTTGCCTATTTCTTTAAATCCTTAGAAATTTCCATGGGGGGGGGGATATAGAAGAGATCTTTAAAGGTACAGTGACTACATATCCCAGTTTAGGTGGGACAATCACAGATTTTTCCTTTGCCCTGGTATAATCATCATTAGGAACTTCTTTCATTCTTAAAAAAAATACTGGTTTCAATGGTCACCTTATTTAGAGAGCTCCAATTAGGAAAGAAGAGGAAGAAAGTAAGGAAGGAGGTCATCAACCATCTATCCAACAAATGTATAGTGATTATTCCTTCTGTGCCAGCTTCTCGTACTACAGCTCTCCTCGCAGAGTTAGCCACGTAGCAGTGAAGAAAAATAGCCAAAAGGGACAGTGAATACCAGACATAGGCTGACATGAATTAATTTAATAAAGGATAACCAGGTGGCAATTAGAGACTGATATCAGAATATTATGTAAATATTCCAAAAGCATGAACCCTACAAAATTAAAAGTTGTAGAAAATAGGACACATTATTGACCTCCTCGCCCTGGTTGCGAACAGCATGTCTCCTCTTGCACTCCACCCCCGGCTTGATAGGCATGAATTGGTGAAGGTTCCCTTTAACATATTCATTTACTCTGCTAGTCAACCTATCTACAAATGTTTACTAGTTCCGACAATGCTCAGACACTGTGCCAGTTGGGCATGCAACCAGTGGGCAGACTTTATCCTCATAAAGCTGAATTAGTTGAGTTCTGAGTAGTCAGAATTATCCCAACTACTTATGGACTAGTATCCCTGAATACCTAAAAGTCAGACTAAATATGTGTATTTTTTGAAAATAGTTTATATTTTAAATTTTAAAAAAGGAGTTGATATAGTCATCATTAAAAAAGCATCCTTTACTTGTTCTGCATATTACTCTTGTCTGTATGTTTAAGAATACATGGCATGTCAGGGTGTTGAAGGCGCAAGTATTTATTTTTGTGCTTAAATATCTTTACCCAGCCCCAGCAACTGACATCTTGGCCCAAACTTTCTTCATCGGGATTTCCTGCCTCTCTGTTTCTTTATTCCCTTTGGCTTCCTGCTGCCCAGGGTGGCAGCCATTGCATCCTTATCTCCCACCCAATTGCTGGCCTCCAGGGATCAGGGAAGGGTCAAGAGAGGCCTTTACAATGAGGCCTTTACAACCATCCTGGCACTATTACTGCCCCTCACTCACCTCTACCCTCTGCTCTCATTAATAGCATCTCAGTCCATCTCCTTACCAAACCCAACCTGAAGGCAGCCTACCTTTCCTCTTGTAACAACATCCCAGATAGTTAGGGTTTTGAGGATCTTCTGATATTGAGGTTAAATTTATCCCACATTACCATTAAGAAATGCCATTATTTAAAAAAAATCTATGTATAATTATATTTCCTTCCTAAAAGGCAAAATTATTTTTAGATTAATCTGAGTACATAACTATATGATAAACTTCAGTTGATGTAAGAGAAAAAATTATGTACACATAAAGAGAGAGAATTTCAAATCAAACAACCGATTGAATTCTAGAAGATCTCTTGGAACCAAACTCTTAAAAACCAATTAGTTCCTTTTGTTTTGATTCATTAATCACCAAGCAGGCACCTGATCTTAATTTACTTTCCCCAGCGAGAGAGTGCCTGATGGGTTGACTCAGTATTTCAAACTAGTTAACAGTTAGAATTCCCAGTGTAAATTAATAACTACACCGAGGCCTGGTGAGCGTGTCCTAGGATGGTAACTGCTGTGACTCTCTTCTCTGGAGACTGATGACAAATCCCCTGAGCCAGCCGATTGCTGGAGAAGGTGCAGAAGTTACCTTGCTTCTTTTCCAAGGGACCCACAACATTTAGGGATTCAGAGCCAAAGAATACTAGTAGTTGATTGAGATGACTCATCTCAAAAACCATAGCTGATACACATGTGAGAGTAGAAATCAAAGGAGAAAAAGAGAAAAATTCAGATTCCTCAGGGGTAAGGACAAACCTGTATTTATCTCTGTATCTTGATAGTCTAGCATATTCTTTCCAACCCAGAGTAATTTATTTTCTAACCAGTATTTTTGTCATATTTACCACTTTTATGATGAACTTAGGTATTCTAGTTTCAATAAACATTAAATTAAATTACTTTTCTTTTTACTTAGCCAAATTCTGTGAATTCCTCCAAAATTTTATGGCCAAATGATATTTTTCTATATATACATAGACACATTATATCTATTCAATCATTATAATAAAATCAGCACACATATGACCTGTGAAATGCATACTCACACTTTAAGAAACAGAGGTTTATCTCAGTGCCTAGAAAGGAGAGGGTAAAAGTACCAGAAGAAGGGATGATGCAATTCCCCAGCCTCACCCCGCAGGCACCACCCAGCAGACCCTGTCTGTCCCCTTTTCCACTGAACCTGGGCCTCACCCAAAAGTCCCTGTGAGAACATCGTTTTGGATAAGGGCTTTGAATAGAATGACTTCATCCTGACTTCAGCAATTCTCTAATAGGAGATAATACTGAAGTTTTTCAGAGTTGTTGCCACTTGCTTTATGTGACAATGACACTCTCGATCCATCAACAGTAGCCTGAGGCCATTCACATTTTTTTCAGGAGCAATGATGCATTTCACTGGTCAGTAGAGCCTGTCCCCTAAGAGAGCATTTGCAGACAGTTGGCTCAGATTAGAGGTGTTAGCAAGTGACCAGTGCCCTGAGACTTTTTCTCCATCAGACCTGGAAACGTACTGTGAAAAGACAGCGCGTGGGCCTGCAACTGGATGGCTCTTTTCGTTTTTTCTTTTAATACTTTCTCAAAGTTGTTTTATAACCAAACATTTTCAAAAAGGCTAATACTGTCTCTTCAAGAATCCAAACATTTGCTTTAAATGGGAATTCTCAAGCTGCAAAATGAGCAGTAAAAGGTAGAATCGAGCTAGAAATAAACATGACAATATTCAGCATGTATATCAGATTTAATTTTTCTTAAGAAGTAAATTTCTTCAGCTTATTTTTAATTACCTTAAGCAAGTGCATTCAGGAGCCAATAACACAGACTTACGGGAACTGAATTACTGAGAGTGTTCAGAGCTCAGGCCTTAAATCACAGGACTTGAGTTGATCTCATAATTAACACCAAGCTGAAGTACTGCATCAATTGCCACAGAAACACCTTTGCCAAAGAGTAGGTGGGGAATGCAGCAGTCATTACACCCAGGCAGCAGCCTCTCAGGGCCTACAGAGCCTTGCTGCACATTGGAAAGTCGGTCATACCAACGTGCTAAGCAGTTAATGTCCTGTCAGGCGCATCTGTATTTACTACCATCAGATACTCCCCTCTGTTCACATTGCCTCTGTTTGATGGTCATTCTGGGAGCGGCCCGATGTTGACAAGCGTGTTATTAGAGAAGTAAATTCCTTACTGAAGACTGATCAAGGAGAAATGCAAACTCCTGGATGCTGGAGTTGGTTTATGAAGTTGAGGACTTCTGGCAATTGCAGAAGGTGAATTTATTTAGGACTCAATCAGGCCTTTTAGAGATATCTTATTGCTTTGGTTTAAATTATGCTTGAAAATCATTTCTGAAGTCAGGTTCTTTTAGGGCACCTCAAATAGATATAAGCCATTCCTTTCCTGTGGGAACTGGAAGCAGGCAGGTGCATTGCTACTACACGGATAAGGAAAAAGAGCCAATGAGATGCCAAAAACAACCTCTTAATCAAACAGCTGAACGCTACAGCCAGGTGCTGTGGATTGAAAGGAGAAAAGGTAGCGTGTCTGTGCGTGGCATCTCAGTTTGCCTTTCCCAGAGCTTCTCCCAGCCTTTCTCGACCCTGCTCTCTGTGCAGGGAGCCTCTCAGGTTTCCTGAGCCCTCTGGCTTCCCCTTGGCCTTGGCCCACGGGAGCCCACGGGAGCCCCTGGCAGGAGGGACAAGAAAGGTTAGAGACACTCTCTCCCTCTCTCTGGCCTGCCCACCTCCAATTGGCCACTATGAAAGGTCATGGAGCAGAAGCTTCAGGAGTCTCTTCTTCTGTGAGCCAATGGTGGCAACAGCCACTCTGTTATCATCTCTGAGCGAAGTACCACCACCTGTGGTCTCCTCACCACCACCACCCCCGCCCACACCTTTCTTCCTCTATTAATAACCTTTCTTGAACTGTCCGACTTTGAGTGTGCCATCCTGTTAAGACCCTGACTGACATGGTATCGCTGCCCGAGGTGAGCTGACATACTCTCTGGTAGACCAGAGGGAACAGATCGAGACCTGGGTTATTTTGCAAGGGAGTAGCGCTCCTGGACACACACAGGCCTTGAGACTTCACCAGGGAATGAGGTCGTGGTATCTATGCTGTTTTCTAATTCCCCCTCTCTTTCCAGTATACTTTGAAAACAGAGAAAAAGCAAAAAACTGAAAGTCATTGTTACCCCGAAGAGTTGGAAGTGGTCCTACCATCTCTTACAAGGGTTTACCATCAATCCCAGAGCTTTAAATCTGCTCATTTTTGCTTTCAGCATGCTCAGCTGTTCCCCAGCCAGCCTGACATGAATGCTTTTTCCAGCAAGTCCTCAGGACAAGAGATGCAGTCTGGTGTGACCCCAAATGTTCTGATCCTTGCAGAACTACACACCCATTTTCCAGTTAAATTTTGAAATATTCAAGCTTAGACTCTCCTCCTGCGTACAACTATAGTTGACCATTTTGGTGTATCAGGTGTTGGTTAGAAGAGTTAAAGCCACTTATGCATAACTGTAAAAATACCACACAAAATGAGAGCAACCAACAACTTTCCTACTTACTTACCTTAGTATCTTCTACTCATGCAATTACATCTGGTGGCCGATTATCAGGAGATAGAATTTGGTTTCAATCTTCAAGGAAATAGAAATTTAAAGAGTTCTATGAGAGGGAAGGGCTTATTGGTGGTGGTGGTGGTGGTGGTTGCCTTCTTAATAAGACTTTCATCGCTCTGGGTTGCAGAAATTGGAATGAGGCAGCAAAGCCAAATGGCTCAGAACCCTCAGGAATCTCCAACTGGGTTAAAAGAAGAACTTCTATCTGCTCCACACTGCCCTTATTAATGGTTATGGACCACCTCCGTGGAACTACTCAAGGTCTCCACAGGTACAGCAATCTCTTTTTTGGCAACTTTATTGTCAGACAACCTGCCTTCTGGGTATGTTGTTATCACTGTAGTCAATTGATGTTTCTGACATTGTTCTTGGCAAGCGCTGTTTTCCAGGACATTGCTTGGGTAGAAAACATGAAAAACCTGGCACCGTTTTTATGTACTTTCGCTTCTCATGTGCTATGTGTCACAAAAATAGAGGTGGGGAAATTATACTTTTAAAAAACATGGTGCTGCTGAATAAGGAAAAGGAGGGGCATCAATCTATAAAAATCTGTCATTGCCAGATTTTCCCATGAGAGAGTCTTGAGGTGTGTGGAGTTTTAGCAGAAAATTTGCAATTGTTTAGTTCACTTTTAATCATATGTAGCAAATTCACCAAATTTAACTCATCTAAAAACTCAGATGTGCAAAGAAAACTGGAATGCTTTATTTTGTTTTTAAACTAACCTGAGCTTTCAACCCTGTCACTATCCTCTCCCCCACCCCCAACCGGTCCCGGCAAGTTTAAAGTGTAATCCATCCTAATAATTTAAACATTTACAGTGTTAAGAGTAAGCATGTTTTTCTCTGAGGAAGTTCCCACCCACCCCTTTCGTTCCTGGTGATGTTGTCAGTGTGTACCGGCTGGAAGAGCCCCTCCTGAGACTTTCCAGGAGTGGGGAAGAGTTGGGGCCTTTTTCTCCAAAATTTGTCTCTTATCCATCCGTGCGTGGCTTGCTCTGAAAATGTTCACAGCTAAATTCTGTGGCTGGGGTAATTTATGATCTTGACTTGGTTCAGTCAGGGCCCATTAGCACTCTGTGGCAGTTTTAACCTCATTTGGATTTGAGATCTTTCTACACACTTCTGTGAGATGTGGCTTTGACTCCCATTTGCCCCATCTTGGTTGTGTCCTCAGGTGCCTATTCACCCCATCTTATCTCCTCAGGTGAGCGTGCGGGAGAGCCATCTTACCTCAGCAAACCCTCTAGCCTCCTCTCCAGTCAGACTCTGCAATACTACACATTATGTCCACACCTTTTAGCAACCAGGGGATGCTTGTCAAGGCTAATAACATCAGGGGCCCCCTCTGCCTGGACATGGTATGCCACCAGGTTGATGTTATGTATCCGTTACTGGGGTCAGAACATCTCTCCACCACAAATGCAGATGAGGGGAAGAAGTGATACCCTCAACAGCGCTTTCAGCATATTTAACATGCTTTCTCTTCTCTAAGATGACACTCAGAGAGGAAAACTCAACAGATATACATATGGCCATATAACTCTTCTTCCTGCCTCCCTTGGAGGTATTTATTTCCTCACAGTTTTTGGGGAATCAGAAGAAGGAGAATGCCTATTTAAAATGCTTACTTATATTTTTTCTTCTTAATTCCTGCTAAGCCTCAGTAATGTCAGAAATATCTGTATTAGGTAAAATAATGCTAACTTACAATCCCAAATCTTGGCCACATAATACAGTACAGATTTATTCTGGGTTTCCGCACAGTCCTGTGGTGGAACAGTGTATATGTTGGGCACCAAGATGCTCTGATGCATGGAGTTTTGGGGAGCCATGGAATCTTTCTGTCTTCTAGAATATGAGTCCTCCACTGGGTCCTCTGCATTTGGCTGCAGATGAAGAAAAAGAGAGTGGTTGGAGGAGTGTACAGTTTTGGAGGCCATGCACAGAAAGTGAAAATTGCTCCCTCCTCACTGTTAGCTGCTCATATGCAAGAGAGACCAAGAAGCAGCATCTTCCTGGGTGTCCAAGAGCAATATGAGACAGGTGTGATGAACATATGCAGTGTGTCTTACAATCTAGTCCTACAGTCTGTTAACTGAGCCCACCAAGATTGATAGTTGATATAGTAATGGTGGGATAATGAGTGAAAGGAAGAGACTAAAGGAATTTTAAGTATCCGCTGTCAAACTATGAGCTTCCATGTCAGAAGGTGAAGATAATTCATTTTAGGTTCTTTTAAGAAAACACTAATCTCCCGTAGGAATATAGATGTCTACTGGGAGCTACAGTGAAGGTCTTATGTGCAAGCAGGTGGAAAAATATTTTTAAAATAATTTTAAAATGACCCCATTACAATATAATTTGAATAGCTTTAATGGCCCTTCCCCAACACAAATATAACTATGAGAATGAACTAGTGCAGAGACAAGGGTCATTGAGAAAAGATAAACACTCTGGTTTAGAGACCATTTAGTAAAATAATTTTGAAGATAAATCCTGGTCCACACATGGCTAACTTTGCAGACACGCAACCTGCATAATCTCACAGAGCCCTCTGCTCACGAGGGTCCCAGGCCTGGTTCTGCTGCTGCCAACCTGAAATTCTTAATTCTTTTTTAATGTGGGGTCCCACATTTACATTTTGCACTGGGACCCACAAACTGTGTAGCCAGTCCTGCCCACAGGTCATCATGCGCACAGGTGACGAGGGAGATCTAGCTGCTCAGCACCTTCACATTGCCCTCTGAGGGGCCCTTAGGGTTTAGTGGACGTTCCTCAGAGATCTCTGCAGATGGAGAGGAGGGGAGATCAAGCAGATGTTTTCCTGCCCCCATTTATTGATTATATGACTGGGTTTATGCATGATATCTCATTTGAGGAAGAAGGTCAATACTAAGAGTAATTTGAAAATCATTGGGATACAAAATCCTTCTCTGCTTTGATTGTTATGTTTAACAAAAAGCCAACTGCAGAGATGTAAAAAGAAATCTAAAACTTTGTTTTAGGATATTTGTTATTTATTAACTTTGGAAACTTACATGAGACAACACCTCTCTGAGTGTCAGTGATTTATGTGTTAAATTGAGATAATAGTAAACTTAGTATGATTATTTTAATTGTATAAAATAATATGTGACTATTTTAAAAATAATAAATCCCTGTGTTAATTAAGAGGTATGGTAATAGTACATAAATAGATTTAATTAGGTTTCTTTATTTTTTAATTCAAAATTGATATTAACTGTAAGAGTGTGAGAAAAGTAACTATGGTGCATATTTGATTCCACACTTTTTAGCTATTTGCCAATTATAGGCCTTACGTGATGGGTATTAATAGCATTGTGTTGTCAACTCAGTGGAAATATTAAGATTAAATGAGCAAAAAGGTTTCAGTTAAATATGGCTTTCCAAAGAGTGCTTAATTAAACAGCATTCAGTAGTTAAAATGTTGAGAAACACCACTTCTGTTCCCCAGTACTCTAGAGTACACCAGCAGAATTAGAACCCTGGAACTCCGCATCAAATGTTTCTGAAAAATACCTGCTACAGGAAAGACCTGTCAGTGTACTCCTGATTAAGCCTAGAGCTCTGGACCCCTGGGGCCCTCTGACTTGGTGACTAAGGGAAAACAGATCCCCTTGGTCTCTCTTCCTTTGTTTAGGTCCTTGAGCTATATAACAACACGGTAAAGTGAAAGCCCTACACAAGGAGGAAAGACTTTTTCCCTAGAGTAGAACTCCCTTTTTCCTTTTTGGTGGATGCCATCCCAGTTTATCAACATCTCCCCATTTCAGGAGGCTTTTATCAAACAGGGACAACTTTAAATGTCTCACCAGTATCTTTGGACAGAAGAGGGAGAGAGAAAGTAATATGAAGGAATTTGAAGGGAAAAAAGGAAGATACTCCAACAAGAAAATAAACCCTAAAGGACACCAATCTAAAGGGTTCTCTACTGGCAGGAGAAGCCCTCCTTTGCCCCTCACTGTCCTGTAGCGTAGGGACCCTATTGTCCTTGCCCTGATGCATGCATCAGAGGCCGCTCTTATTGGGGGTAGAATAAGCTGCAGGTAAGAGAGGCAAAGCCTTGAGTTTTCCATAGAAGTTAGAGTTTACAGTCAATGTATACAAATTTCTGATTGATTTTGAAATATTCTTCCTGCCTTCCTCTTGTGTGATGGCTCCAGAGCATGCAATCAGTAGTCATGGGGTTTCCTATGACTTATAAAACATTGATATGCTGACTTTTAATATTACAGGATTGCCAGAGGGGTTGTTGGCAGGAAAAATCAAATAATGACAATGATAATAATATAAATTTAACATTTTGAGCATGTATTATTACTTCTTAGACTAAGAACTGTTGTATTATATTAACCTTTATGTCAATTCATTGATTTAAGTACTACTATAATGATTATTATATTCCAAATTTCCCAATGAGAAAATAGAAGCTCAGAAAGGTTAAATGGCTTATCCAAAGCTGCACTGTTTATACATAAAAAGGGTCGTGTCTTATGCCCCGGATTCCTGGGAATTGGAGTCCATGCCCTTAGCTTTCTCTTAGCTACTGTCTGTACCTAAAAAGTAGCTAAAAGAATCATAAAAAGATAGCTGGACCACTCACATGGGTATTCCAACTTCAAATTGATATCTAGGACTACAAAAGGGCAAATATGCTTTGGCAATTTGAATTTGATCTGTGCTAGAGCCAGAACCTATTAACAGTCCTATCCCCT
The DNA here is from genome assembly GCA_028533065.1 of Trachops cirrhosus. Taxonomy (NCBI): domain Eukaryota; kingdom Metazoa; phylum Chordata; class Mammalia; order Chiroptera; family Phyllostomidae; genus Trachops; species Trachops cirrhosus. The sequence goes on from CM052540.1 coordinate 112,947,188, forward strand.
GGTTTGGTGATTATTAATTTCTTACTTCTGGAGGAGATGGGGTAATTTTCCTAATTCTTTTGTGTCCATCAAACAAGAAAATGGCTCCAACTACAATCAGAATTTCTATGCTGGCCCTGAAAATCCACCAGCTGCCTCTTTAGCTCACAGCTACTATTTTCACCACAGAGCTCACTCACGCTCTCAAAAGTGGGTATGTAGCTCAAACATTCAATGTAAATTATACTTAATCACACTTCGTTCACATTCTAAGTAGCATTTAAGAGTTTGTCTTTCAAAGAGTTAATAAAATCTACATTTACCTTTTGGTGTTCTTGACTCAAATATGAGAAGATAGCTGTAAACAATTATGACCCTCAGAGTATAATAAGCATTTTATGGTTAAAATGCTAGCTCTCTACCAGAATCACTAGCATATAAAGCTCATCAAATCTTCAAATGAAAATTCCCTACTAGGCATCGTCCATGAAGGCAGGGAGGATGGCTGTCTGGTCCACCACTGTGGGCTCTCAGGCTAGCACAGGGCACAGCTGGTGGCAGATAATCACCGAAGAGTTTTGGAGGAGTAAATAGAATAAATACAGAGCTCTAATTCCTACTTATTGTCTTCATAGCCCCTTTCTCATAGTCTAAGACTGACACTGTGGGTTCATGTGAAAGAAATTACCTATAGTAACTGGTTTTAGTTTACAAAATCTTCCTGCAAGGCCAGTTTTATTAATTGAAATTTAAGTTCAATCAAATCAACCCATCAGTCAATATCATTGATCAGTGGTTATTGCCAAGGCATTATGTAGGTCACACATGGTTCTTACCTGTAGATAGGTTACAACCTCCTCTAATAATATCATTGTTGTTGTTGATATTTTTGGCCTCCCTGGATTCTGACCTGCTTCTTACATCTACGTGCCTTCACAAATTGTCTGTCTGTATATGCTGGTTTAATAGAAGCAATTTTTAGCAAAGTTGGAATTGGTAGGAAGTTGCTAAGGAAAATAACTAGATTTTAATTTGCCAGGCTACTTGATGTTCATAATTTTTCACAGTAAGCCTTTTATTTTGGTTTCCTATAAGCTCCAAAGTTCATTTAAGTCCTTCGACTTTATAACCAGTACAGGTACTTAAACACTCTCAATGCTCCCTGGCCAAGCAGATAGATACTGAGATGTAGGTAGCATCCATAACAGGATGAAGAAAGAGGTCCCAGAGTATACATTTATTTTTTCTCTTCAGCTTCTTTTATAGACCTGTCCTTATTTCTTTTAGGCCTTGGGCCTATTCTAGGCTGCATTCAGTATTATGTAATTCTAATGGTTTCATCTTTACTTGAACTCCATATTACACATTGTTAATGCCAAATAAATGTTTCCACCATTCTTGTCACTACAGCTTTCTTTCTGGGTCTGCGTGCATTAGTAAGTTTAATAGAAGAATCTCATTTATTTGAATAGCTTCACAATTTTGTGCACCTACCATAAAAACAATCAAATTGACACCCTGCCAGGAGTAACCAGAGGAGATCTTAGAAGAGAGTTCATAATGACACTGTTGCCATATTGCATGCCTGTAAATAATTCATTAAGTCAACCACCCTTTTGTTTTAAGCAAACACAAGCAGATGCCTTTTTAAATTGGATGCAGACAACAGTCCTCAGAAAAACATTATTGTAATATGACACTTAAAAAGAATAACACATTTGCTTTATTGATTTTTGCAGTAGTAATACACAGTGATTACTTCTGCTATCCACTTTGTCTTACTCATGGGCTTTGTCCTTTGCTCTTACTATTTTATACTTGTGTGAATGTGTGTGAAATTTCATTGTTAACCACAAAAGCTTAGAAAGCTAGTGAGATCAATGCATAATCAGACAGGCAAACCCAGGTGGTTTTCCTGGTCAATGGTGTCTACAGGTTTGTGAGTTAGAGCAAAACTTGCTGAATTCTTGACACAGAAGAATGTATGTAACAAGGTTATCAGGGAAAATGGAACAATTTTCAAAAAAGAAACATCTCTACCATATTTAAAATGTTGATGAGTTACTGTGTTTTATGTCAGTGAATGTATGTGTGAGTCACAGTTTGGGGCCAAAAATCATGTTCACATTTTCCAAAAGGTAAGATATGTCTGTGCTGACAGGACAGCTTACTTCTTGAATTTATGTATTTATTCATTAACATCTCATGTTGTTTCAGGAAATATTGTGTCTGATTCACTCCTTGAAATGGACATTTTTAAAATTCCTGTCCAGTAAGCTGACTCTTATTGATTATAATGGCAGTTCACAATGTCAGCCATACATTAGAATCACATGTGGGAGCTTTTATAAAATACGTATGCTTTGCTCCTGGTGGTTGGACTGAATTCTTCTGAATAGGCCCCAGGCAATAGATTCCATAAAAGCTCCCCAGATATTGAAAACTATTGCAATTAGCTACTGACTAGATAATCTCATTTATTTGAGAATGGTCATCAAAACTGGAATTTTTTGAACATATCTGAACCTAGTTATTAGCACAGCAGATTAATGATTATTATCACAAAGATGTACAAAATTTTAAGATGCTAGAACTGGAAGCAAATTTGGAGATATGTGGCTTCTCTATGGTGTAAATGGATAGAAACCTCAGAAGACTGCAATGCTGGTAACTGTTATGGCCAAATTAGAATCCATATATCTCAGAATTCTGTTATTCTATTATACAAAGAATTTGATTGGCCCAAGTGGAGATAAATATAAAACCACTGGGTCCAGTCCAGAGAGGTCAAGAGTAGTAGAGAAGAAGAAGCCACCAAGGGGCTCTAGGGAAACAAGAATTCCAGTCTGGGAAGTCAGGGAGTGGAGAGAAGAAACAGGGAGGATTTCTAGTAGTCAAGGGTCAGCTCCCAAAGTGGATGCTGAACAATATGACAACATGGTCCCCTGATAGAGTCTGAACTAAAAAAGTCAGAGTTTAGACAAAAAAAAAGGAAACAGTCCCAAAATTATAGCAATAATAATTGAGGTTGAGGTTGCTTCTTAGAATCAGTGAATGACATGTTTCCTATGTAAGCTCAGATTAAAGTCAGAATGTGGTTTGGCTTGGACAAGATGGTGTGCTTGGCTAGAGATAGGTGGACATAGATAGGGTGGGGGAAGCTATTGTTGATAGTCTACACAGCTCAGTAGAAACTTTGCTACCTAATGTAATCCTTGGGGGCAACCCTGTAAAAGGAAACCCTAAGCAAATGTTCTTGTCACCATTAGTGAGTAGATTAGAATATCAATTCAGGCTTTATTGGTTCCTCCAAAGTTCTCATCGTACTTACAATGAGTGCCAGATGGCTCTCCTGACCTGGCTAGCTCAGCAAGTGTTGTCCAGGGCCTCCTCTCTGTTGGCATCTGTAAGAAAAATAGTAAAAATAAGATTTTGAAAAGATCATCTATTACTCTGACTTGAAATGCTGGTATGTGATTATTTTCAGGAAGATTATGTTTTCTGTTATTCTATAAATAATATGCATTGTACATGCTCTTAATTTTCCTGGTACTAATCAATAACTTTATCTCTTTTTCTTTGTAATAATACCTTATGGTATACACTTTCATTCTTGAAAAACACAGATACCTTAGAAATGAAATACAGGTGAATTGATAGATGTGAAATAGAAAAACTAAGTTTCTTTTTAAAAACAGAAAATATATATTCTCTGTATATATGACATATTTTTAAAAAATCATTCTGTATTTAAGAAGAATCATCCCATAACACGCATGCATGATTTTCAATTATGTATTCATTTAGTAATGGGTTTCCAGAAAAGTAAACTTTAAATAGCATCATAATAACTTTTGACACAAAACTGCATGAGTTATAAGGAAACTTTATGCTTACCCCTACCCAACCTTCTACTCCAATTTTGCATCACAGGTAATTATTGTTTCCAATTCTTCTGAAGGTTTGATTCAATGGCATAATTGTCATCCTTGTGTAGTCTTACAGAAGTCAAAGCTTCAGATCATTACTTGAAGGGTAATGACTTCGAGTTCAGGGAGCCATTTAAAATGGTCTTCTGTCTGTACCAGAAAATTTTGTTTCAATGTATTTGCTTATTTGGAAGAACATTTAAGAATTACATAATTCATTTTAGCCCTGGACATTAGTAATGGTCTAATCTTGACAGAGTTTGAAATTGTATCACACATCTGAGATCTATGATTTATACTATTTTTTTATTTTTTCTCTCTATTTTTGAGAGCAAGGAGAACAAGTACTGATATGCCTTTTAGAGAGATTTACAGCATTAATAACCCTAGGCTATTTTAAGTCACAGTCCATCTTTATGGAAGAGGTACAGAGATTATACAGCATTTTTTTTTTTTTGCTCCTAGAATTACAAACTGATATTTCACATACAAGTTATTTAAAGAAAACATCGCATTCACACTTCAAGAATATGCCTAAGGTCATTACTTCCCTGATTTTAGCCTTTCCATCTGTGCTCAAATGTTCAATGAAAAAAACAAAACAACATTCCACTGAATTTTTCAAGTCCAAGCAAAGCATAACATTTAAGCTTATTTGGTGGTTGGAAGTACACAGTCCACATAAACACAGTAGACAGTTTTGTGGGCAGAAACTGAGGTCTGTAGGTGAGATGCAGGATCCACACACCTGTATAGGAATGTCCACAGCAACATTATTCGTAAAAGAAATTGGAAACAGTCCTAGAGTTCATAAACAGGAGAATTAAGAAATTGTGGTAAAATCATAACAGAATATCCCTCTGCAATAAAAAAGCAAACTGCTGATATACCCAACAATATACTGATTGAAAGAAGCCTTACACAAGAGTATATACTGTGTGGTTCCATTTTTATCATGTTCTGGAAAATACCTGATCTATGATGGGAACAAAAATAAGAATAGTGGTTGTTTCTGGAGAACTGAAAGCAATACGGACTGCAAGGGACATTAGGGAATTTTCTGAAGTAGTGGTGATATTTGATATCTTGGAGTTATGGAAACACAGATGCATGGGTTTTTAAAAAATCAGAAAGTACATTTAAGCTGTGTTTTTTGCATTGTACATCGATTTCATATCAAAAGAATAACACTGCTCAAACATTGAACTACAGCTAATGATATGCATAATGAAGTATTTATTTAGGGAAAAGTGTACTGACATCTTCAATCCACTCTGAAATGCATTTAAAAAATAAGATGAATTGATGGATGTCTAAAGAGATGGATAAACAGATGGAAAAGTGATAAAGCAAGTATAGTAAAATGTTAATGGTAGAGATGAGGCGATGTGTATACAGGGTAGAACAAAAATAGGTTTACAGTTGTGACTACATAAAACACAGTTTATTCTCTTATTACTATTAATTATTGTAGTATTTTCCATACAAATAACTGTAAACCTACTTTTGCCTCACCCTGTACAAATTATTCATTGTAATATTCTTTCAACTTTGCTGCATGTTTGAAAATTAGGGTATTGAAATGTTGAAAACATGAGGGAGAAGAGTCAGCCTCAAGAAAAAATAACTATAAATCTATAGATGATTTTTCTCAAGAAATCTTAGCCTGCTGGTGTGCCATTTCATGTACTGAAGTACACGAAAACATCACAAAATAATGTTCAATTGCCAACATTAGCCTGAGGGTGATTGAATTCTGTTCCTATCATGCGTGTCTGAATTGTGACCCTTAGTAAACTGAGACACCAGAATGTCTTTTTTCTACATAATACATATTCTTAGGCTTTCTACTTACTTCATTGTACCCCATTAACTGATGTGAATTTTTTTTTTAAATTTAGCAACCAACAAAGAAATAAAAACATTCAGAGTTCCAGAAATTTTCTAATAATTCCTAATAGATTTGTAGTTTGTTTTTTTAGTCACCACAGGTATTTTGTTTTCTGGGAAGAAAAAAAAAAGACTTTTTATTCCCTCTCTCTTAGGAAACAACCATCTAGAAATCTTATAGTTTCTCTCTACTATAAAAAGATATAATAGTAAAATCCAGTCATGTGACTTTTCAACAATAAGTAAAAATACTTACACTCATTTATCTAGGGCCTGGTTTGTCTCAACATGATTCCTTCAAACACCTCATCACTCAGTTGCTATTTAGTTTTGTGAAGGCTGTTGCCATCTGCAATTTCCATAGCTTTTAGAAGTTGAAGGACAGTTCATATGTGGGCTGTGGGATGATTGATAGTAGAGTCACATTTTTGCAGTTTGTGATGAGAATGACATCTCTCTCAAGACACTGTTCATTGTGAGCCAAATTCAACACATCCTTCTAAATGTTTCTTCTGACTTAGAGTTATCTGTTGCTGAATAAATAATCTTTCCATATCGTCTTATAAAACACCCGATCTTTATGCAATGTTGTTTCTGACCCTTGAACCTCCTTGGCTGTTCCATTTCTACTATTCTGACCTGCAAGGTCAAGGATGGAGCTGTTTTAGCAGTAACTGGAATCTATGGCCTGTTTGTGCTGGTTTGTTATTGATGGAGTGTAAAAAATGTGCATGCAATTGTTTTACCATAATTCCTCAGGATTGGTCCTAGTAATATTTAACTACACATCCATTAACAGCTAAGAAATTTGGTGCAAATTTATTCCTCCTCCTATTACTAATAATACATACTACTTCATCTTTCACTGTTCATTATGGTTTAGGCATTTCAATGGTTAACTAATCTGTTATCTTTTTCTTTCCTTCACTGTATGTATATCTTAGAGAGAAAAAGAATTGATTTTGTGTTTGATATCCTTTCATCCTGTTATTCCTTAATTTCTGTGCCAGGGAGATGGGGTTCTTTGGGCCAAGTAAAAAGTCTCATCAAGCAGGAGAAATAGCCTTTAGTGTGTTATTTACTTGATATGATTTTTTAAAAATAATGAAACAGTTGGAATGCTAACAACATATGCTCCATTTAATGTCCTTCATTATTAAAAGTTAGACTATAAAAAATACCTTTTTTAATAGGAGCATCTACATAAATAAATTGAAATAGTATTCAGTGTCTACAAATAACTTGTAATGCATCCCAGAGAAAATAAATTTCCTTTTATCTGTCATTGTCACTAAAGCCAGGAACCTTGAGTATGTGAGTCACATGTGTTCCTTTATCTTTAAGTTGTGTTTTATTCTTCACCTTTTGTTGTTTTTAACTAGTTTATACATTAGAAAAACCTGCATGATTGTCCTGATTTACTTTGTACCATGTTTATGTCCATGCATGCCATTGTCATGAGCACTCACACAGAGCTTCTATTCAATTAGCCATCTAGAGTAAAGGGCCTTTTATTCTGAAATAGCTGGTATACTAGGGTCTTGAGTTTGTCTAATTGCTTCATCATAATCTGATTCTTTGCCTATAATACGTTACTATTTTTGTTTATTCTATACCCCCATAAAAGTCTGCTTTCATAACATACTGTCTTAAAACCAGAAGGGACCTTTGAAATACATAGAATAAGACTCCTCTTTTCTAATTACAAAGAATAAGATAGAGAGCCAAAAAGCCACACCGGGAACCCATACATGCTGGCTTCTGGTCTAGCTCTCTACTTTTTGCAGAGCTATACACGTATATGATTTTAAATTATTCTTATTCCCATGGCTTTAATTCATAGGTAAGGCAACTATTAATTTTCTGTAGATAAAAGAGTTGTATTATGTACACTAAGGATTTCAAAGAATTTCTTTGAATTTCTTTTTCCCATGGAGTCCAAGAATGTAACTTGGAAGCTATATTTTAAAAAGTAATTTGAAAGGCACTATGTAATATTATCTCTCCCTCTGTGTCTCTTTTTCTTTCTCTGTCTCTCTCTCTCCCTTCCCATTTATGCCCCCCTTTCTCTTTCCATTCACACCCATCACCCTGGTACCGTACTAGACACTAAATATACAAAGATGAATGTGGCAAAGACCCTGATCTAAGGAGATCATGCATGAGCTCCTTCCTTAAGGAGCATGTGTAGTATGAGCTCAGCAAAGGGGAAAGGAGACTTAGAAGAATGATCCAGAAATGCTTACTGGAGGAAGCTCAAAGTCCAGTCACACTTAAACTGAACCTCCAAGGATGAAGAGGGAATAGCACATGAAGGACAAAAGAGAGATCTAAATAAATATCATTTGCAGTAGCCAGATGCCAAGTCAATACATTTCCTTTTTATGTTTAATTGGATAGGTCCGAAAGGTATTGATTGCTACATTTGCTATCACAAATATATTCATGTACTCACCTTTTTCTCTTCTTCAAATATGTGTTAGCAGCAGTTGATATTGCAAGGGTTGGGAGAGAGAGGAGACAAAGTGGAGAAAATGAAGAGGTGGCTAGACAGAAAATCAGTAGTTCTAGGACCATCCCTCAGCTCCATCCCTCTCTAGGTATCTGATTTTGAAAATATTTAACTCCTCTTAACTTGAGTCTGCTCAACCTTTAACTGAGAGGGCCTTTAATTGTATGACTTTATAACATAATGATGAATATCAAGTGAGAAATGAGGAAGTACTGTAGACAGGTATATAGCATTATATAGATACCTATTGTTATGTACATACAGTGCACACACAACGGCCCTCTGTATGTATTGCAGTATTACTGTTCTCTATACATCTGGGGAAAGGAGGAAGCCTATGCTGTATTCCAAACTGATAAACACACGTCTATTCAATGCATAGGATTTGTACATTTTTATACAGTTCTTTTCGCCCTTGTGTATTAAATGTTTGCTCTTTCTGTTAGGTTTGAGATTGTCTTATTCACCACCAACTTCCCTGCACCTAGTATACTGCCCAAGAATATGCTGATAGAAGGCAAGCCAATGTAATCTTCAACAAATATCTTCAAATGGAATTATTAAACCTGAATTATATAGCTAACAGATCAACTTTTCACTAGCTCAAGAGACATAATTTTTTGTTTACCCTACACAAAGTAATATTTGACCAAAGAAGTTAATCTCCAGTGTGTTTTCTTAGTCTGTACTTTTGACTAATTTTGATCTTTTTTGAACATGCATAGGAATATTCTTAGCCACATTCCATTTCTTTAACATGTACTTGCTAGACACCTACAATATAGGCTTATGACACTGAATTAGGTCTTGTTCAGGAAAAGAAGAAGTATTTAATAGGAGCCTCCCATCAATAGTTATCTAACCATACAAAAATACTATGTGCCTAAGCATAGGGAACTCAGGTCAAAACAGTACAGTAATTTAAAGTGAGAATACATGTGGGAGGGTCTCATAGGAATGGTTTCATAGAGCATTATAGGAATAGCTAACAGTTACTGAATGCTTGCTAAAGGCCAGGCATTATTTTAACTTTTTACATATTTTACTCAGTTAATGCTCACAATAACACTTGAGTTAGATATCATTGTATTCTCACTTTAAGCACAAGAAAACTGTGGCTAACAGCGGAGTCTGAACATACACAGCCTTACTCAAGCACCTGCACTCATAATTACTATACCATGCCTTTTGTAATTGAGTGTTCAGGGCTGAGTCAGTTGTGACTGCTCAGAGAAATGGACACTGATAAAGGATGGGTGAAGAGCAAGAGTAAAGGCATAGAGGTAGGACAAGAACAGCATAGTTGGGAAGTAGGGTTCTTGCTGAAAAACAGTAGAAGTTGAATCTGGAAAGCTCAAATGGACTCATACTATGAACTCTTGAGTAATAGCTGAATAATTAGACTATGTTGTTTGGGCTGTGAAGACTGGTTACACATTTTCAGTTAAGCTTGAAAACATTAACACAATGGAATGCAGAGGTTTGAAATAGGATCTATACCTTCTGGTCATTGAGGCAAATTTTACTTTTTCAGAAAAATCAAGTGTGCCCCTCTTTGCAAACCCAGCTGTCAGCTGCCTCACCAGCATCCATTACATTCTCCCTAACATTTCGCGATTTCCATTTGGGCATCCATGAGTTTCCATGGCTAAGCCAACCAGTGACATTAAACCCTCTGATAAGAGGGACAGTCAAATCTGCATTAATCTTGGGACTTTACCTTGCGGTGTTTAGCAAAGGATGGAGTTGGGTATGGGTAGGAGCCAGCTGTGAATGAACCCAGCACACAGGGCTGGTGGAGCATGAGGAGAATAATAAATGGAGCACAAACCCTCCTGAATCCCACCTGCCTGAAGGCCATTCAACTTGTGGACTTTTCAGATATGTGAACCACTATATTCTTTTTGTTTTAAAGTCACTTTTAGCAGGTTTTCTGTTATTTGCAATAAAAATCACTCTAAGAAATACAGTGCCCAATGCTAAGGATTTCCCCTTGATTTGAGGACCTACAAAAGCTCTAACTGAGCTAAGAAACACAGCTCAGAATGTTGTCTTCTATTTTTATGACCTCCCCTCTTCATGACCTCTGCACTAGGACAAATCCCAGTGATTTTTTCATAGTTCAGCTCTGAAGCTTCAAATCCCGAGTCAGTATCTTTTGTCCCAACACTGTCGAAGACTCTGCTCTCTGAGCTATAAAGCTCTGGGTGACCAAGGAATGACTGTATATCATACCCAGGGTTCTCACATCAAAGCACCCAGTGGAGGTCTCATCCTGTTCAAAATGACAAATTAAAATGAATCCCAGAGCTTTACTCTCTAAGAACATAAGACATGTTTTCTTTGGGAACATTTCATTGCACTGTCTTCAGAATCAAGCTCTGTAAAGAATGTTATTATACTTTGAGCTTCTTGACACATTTCCTAATAATTTGAAGCTTCTGACACTTATACAATAAAAGATTGTGCTTCTGGAAAAAAAATCAATGAATCTTTTTGGCAATCATCCTAAATCTGTAGAGATTAAATTCACTTCCCAGACATTGCTATTTCATATCAAACATAGAGTCACGCAGTATAATTAAGATAGTTGTAGAACCATATATTTCATGCCCTAGCTGTCTGCTTTAAACTATCTTGGGAAGTTGAGAAATAATAGGGAAGCTACGTCTTAACCAGAATAATTACATTTGCTAAGCAGAATGGGATGAACAAGAGCTATATAAAAGAATAAAACAAACCTACCAGAAAACCAATAATTTCTGTATCCATTCTGATATATAAACCTTGATAATAAAAAAAAAAGAAAGAAAGAAAAAAGGCTCACCTCCAGTTACAACTCCCAGGAGGATGGCAGCTATTATCCCCTATTGAGTTGGTACTTACCATACAGAGCCTGAACAATTCATACAGAAAAATAAACCATAACATTCCTGTTTATTATTACTTTAGCTGAGAGGTGGTGACATTAAACAGTTCTGCACTGCTGCTATCAATCAGCAGGCTGGAGATGTTCTCAGCATGGGGCTAGGACTCCTTGGAAACCACGCTCATCAAAGCAACCAGCTGTCAGAATTCTTCAAATTAAACTGTTATTACAGTAGTATTCATTAGTCAGTTACTAGCTATTAAGATATTTTTATATCAGCACCATTGACTTTGGCTGATGCTTTTTAATATGCAAGTTATATATATAAACATGATTCAGTGGCTCATGGGAGGATGACAGACTCTATTAGAGCTCAGTGTCCACTGTCTAAAAGCTGCAGCAAAGGCGCCGGTCTTATCCACGTACACACAAATTTTTCTGCGAAGCTGGATGTTTGCTCCGGTGGTTAGAATGGGGAGAGGGGTCATAATAATATATTTCAACACTAGTATTTGCCCAGCAAAGTGATAGCTTAACATCAGAAATTATAACTCTTAAAGCTGTTACTGAGCCCCTGATGACAGTGGTTTATGCTTCTCCAGCTCGAGGGGTTGGGTTTCCTTTTTGTCTGAGTCACTGGGCACGTGTTGAAGTTTTGCTTGAACTCCAGAGTCAAACAAAGGATGTCAAATGGGGTGTGTGGAGAAGTAAAGAGGAAAATCAGTATACAAGCTCTGATGGAAAAAATATGACAAGAGTTGGGTTCTTATTAACTTAATAGTGTCCTTGGCATTTGGGAAAGTTCTTAAGCCTCTGTTTTAGTTTCAAGGCAAATTTGACCTAAATCATCTAGAAAAAAATTGTGTTACTCACTGGCCTAGAAAGATTGATATATTACTTACATGCATAGTGCAAACTCATTCACACGTAGAAACCACAGACCTTCTAGTTTTCCCCTTGCTTCACATTAATTCCCATATCACATATAGAATGCCAGTTTGGTCAGTTAAAAATGCAGAATATTCAGTCCAAATTGTTTCTTTTGTAGATGAAGAGAGCAAGATTCAATGAATTAGATTACTGGCACCAGAATTAATTTTGTTTTCCTCCTCTCTTTTTTCAAAAATATCTTGGGGCTCCCCATTCCACCTAGAAGACAGGCCATTTCCTTGTCCTCACACACACAAAGGTGCCAACAACAACATATAAGCAGCCTCTGCCTGTGCTGCAAGGAGGTGCAGGATTAGCTATTGTCTCTGATGCAGAATCTGAGATGCCCAAGGTTCAACACTGGGTAGGGGTTGACTGGTTCTGTGGGAGCTGGGATGAGCCATTTGACATCATCTTAATAGCCTGTGAAAGTATTAAGTTTTCAGGAATTTTGTGAGTCATTGGCATTATGTTAAAAGCTTGAAATGGGCCATGATGGGGCTATTACACCACAGAAATTGGCAGACGTGGAAAATCAGGGGGTCGTGGTTGTTTCTTCTGGAGATTGGTTTGTTATTCATTTACCAGCTTACCACTGGCTTGCTGCTGAGCCTCCTTTGCCACATCCAGACCCAGGAGAATGTGCTCCGCTCGTGAACTTTACCACAGCTACCTCATTAAAATCATTCAGTAAACAATAGTTACTGGACTGGCACCATGGCACTCACCTCTAGTTCTGGCTATCAGGAGGCTGAGGCAGGACAATTGCTTGAGCCCAGGAGTTCTAGGCTGTAGGACGTTATGTAATCTGGTGTCTGCCGTAAGTTTGGTGTTAATGTGGTGACCTCCCAGGAGTGAGGGACCAACAAGTTGTCTAAAGAGGGGTTAACTGGCCCATTGGAGCAAGTCAAAACTCCTGTGCTGATGATCAGTAATGGGATCTCACCTGTGAATAGCCACTGCATTCCAGCCTGGGCAACATAGTAAGATCCTGTCTCTAAAGAAAAATAAGTCACTATCTATGAGTGTTTACCACATTTCAAGCACTCCGGTCATCTCCTACCATTTGTACAGAACAGGTAAGGACTGATATGAAACTCACCATCTGCCTGTACACCTCAGTGGAGGCCATCATCTGCCTGGGAGAAGAAATACTTTATAAATCAGTCAAAGCGACTCGGAGAGCTATGGGCCTATGGCTTTGGGTCTGCAGCCCTGTGTCTGTCGGGAGGGGTACTTTTTCTTATTTTTGCAGAGAAACATGTGAGCCACCATGCAGTATGCTGAAGACACACCAATGAACAAGTCAAAGGTTACAGAGCTCACATTCTAGGAAGGGAACAAAATGAACATGATGATTTGAGAGAGTGACAGTGTGAGGAAGCAAAGCCACCAAGAAGATGTGTGGGAGATGGAGGGTAGTGGGAGCAGAGCTTCTGTGGTCAGGAGTTCAGATCAGGACAGACCCCTCTGCGGTCTGGGTAAAGAACACCCCAAAAAGGGAGCACACGAGCAAATGTGCAGCATTGAGAGCGAGCTCGTGTTCCTAAAAGGCAGAAGACAGTTGGGTGACTAGAGGAGAGTAAGAAACACAGAGAAGGGTATAAGCACGGGGCAGAGAGGTAAGCAGTGGCCTTTGCTGTCCATGGACCAGAATTTGGATGTCATTCTGTATGTAGTGAGAGGCTACTGTGTTAAGTCTCTTACTGTGTTAAGCACAGAAATGATTTCCATTTTTAGATCACACAGGGTTTTATATGGAAATTAGATTGTAAGAAAACAAAAGAACAACATGCAAAAGGTCAGTTCAAGGCTGGATGTTGCTCTCCCACACCTGAGTGCACACTTCTAAAACTGGGGCTGCTTCTCTGTGTTTTTTATTTATTTTAGAATTTTGCTTCTCAAGCCCAGCCCAAACCTCCTCACTCACCACCACTCACTGGACCACGGGCTCCATTTCAACTCTGTCTGGTTTTCCTTGAATTGTTTCTAGATCACTGTTTATTAACAACATAGCGTGGTGGGTTTACTCAAATAATTCAAGAGATAATTTAAGAAATACAGGATAATTGAAACAGAGCGCCAAACAAAGGAAAAATATGTCTTCCATGGCAAAATTGATTTTGGTTTGAGACCTGGAGTTATTATGAAATAATAACCCATTCAGAGCTGAAGGTCTGTTTTCTCCATCAGTGATTCCCAAACCTGAAGGCATGTTGGTGTTACCTGAAGGACGGTTAAAATACCTGTGCCCAGGTCCTACCCTGACAGTTTTTTATTTCATTCATTTATGGAGAAACCAGGACATTGAAGTGTTTTAAAAGCAAGCCGGGTAATTCTAATGGATAATCACGCTTGAATATTACACTTCTGAATGCCTGGGCATTCAGCCAGAAAAAAAGGAAAAATGATGACAGACTCTGTATGGAGCAATAGCAGCAACACCTTCTCACCATTGAGCCTGGAATGATGAAGAGTGGCACTAATTTTTTTTCCCATGAAGGATGGACAGCTAATTTGGCAATATAGAGCCCAAATAGTATGAGAGTATGTCTAGAACTGAGTATATGAGCTAAGTCTAAATGTAATCCATCTCAAAAGAAAAAGTTGTAAGCCATCTCAAATGCTACATTGTCAGAAGTGACTACTTGCTAAGTAGAGACTGATTCTACTTCACTCCCATTCAATTTAAAATACAAATCTAAAGTGGAATAATGTGAGAGACCTCTCTTATAATAGCCGCTGCCACTCAGATACTCAGATTTTGGAAGGAAACACACCCAAATAAATGTCAAAAGAGCTCTCTTCTCCCTTCCAACCACCTGGACCCAACATCTCCAGCTTCCAGACAATGACTATTAATTGGAAAATGATCATAAAATCAGAGCTGAGGAATTCCAGGAAAGGGAAAGACAGTTTTTCTCCTACTGTCTGTCAAACATGGTGAGAAACTCTTCCCAAATCACCTCACTTATCATCAAAGTAACCCATTATTTTCCTTATCTCCATTTCATAGTTGTTGAAACCAAGGCTTCTAGGTAAGTGATTTTTTTTCAAGGCCCCACATCTAGAAAACAACAGAGAAGGTATCAAACTCTAAAACCCATAATCTTTGCATTGTATTATGCATCATCTTCAGATGACATAAGTTGGGACAAAGGGGTGGTAGAAACTGGTAAAGTTGGGGAAAAGATATTTGAAAAATCTGGAAAATTAAGAGGTGAAGACAGAGAAACAAATGCCAGAATATTTTAAAATTCTCTTTCCCCTCCTTTGTGGAGGGAGGTACTGTATCAGGCTGAACAGGTAGGAGTTTCACATAGAATGTGGGCAGAACCCCAGACTATGTCAGAATGCCTTCAGAGAACAAACCTGGAACGGTGTGAATGAGAGCGCCAGCCAACCGAAGGATGGAAGAAAGAGCCAGGGTCTTAGAAAAGACCACTCTACTTCCTCTTCACCTCTCCCATGAAAGCAGTCCAGAGACACCTATTTTCTTTTTTTT
>CM052540.1:112963301-112999362 GCA_028533065.1 Trachops cirrhosus
GCTGGAGACTTTAGTTTACTTTTCCAAATTAATAACCCTTCCAAACTGCAACTCCTAGCTCAGACTTTGAGTTAGTATTTGACTTAGTCTTTTATATATTTATTTTTTTATTGTTGTTCAAGTACAGTTGTCTCCATGTTCCCCCTACCACTCCCCCCACACCCATCTCCAAGTTAACTTACTCTTATCTTAACCCATAATAAAAACAGTTTTTTTTTTCTTTTTGGGAATACCTAAAAAGTACCAGAAATCCTTTTTATAACCTGCCCTCTTCTGAAATAAGTATTTTTATGAGTATGCTAGTCTTAAACCCAATATAAAATATTTTTTGAACTCTTGCCCTCACCAACAGCTGGCACTTCACTTTTCTAGGGATCAAGTTTGCTTCTCATTCTAGGTAACTCTGGAATCTTTAAGGATTCATTGTTGACTTTGTGAATTTTCTGGACCCGTTGGTCCTTTTCCTTCTCTCTGTTGCTGCACTATCTCCACGTCACTAGTCATCTGTGCCAAAAGGAGGCCAAGGGAAAGGGCTCAATCCAGCCAGCATGGCTCCTTGCAAACAGGCTTGGCAAAGGGTTTGATGGGTGACATACTGGGAACTCTTGGCTGAAATGAGGTTTGAAAATTTTTCATGGATTTTTCCTGTTTATTTTCTCTGCTCTCACTATTTTCCATCCAAATGCATGATTGAGATGTAATTGTTGTATCTATCTGCATCTGGCCACAGTGCAGTCTATTTATGCAGTATGACTGTAAGGATGTTTGAAGTAGTAGAACATCTGGTAGGAAAAAGGTTTTGATACTGGTCTAATCTATGGATGTTGTAATTTTTATTTTTCTATTCAGTGTTTGTAAAAGTTAGATTGTCCACATTGTTGATACAAATTGTATACTGAAATCATACAGAGATCATTTCTCAAAACATACATACACCATGCCCCAGGCCTGTATGATATTTAAAACTTTTCAGGTGATTCCAAACTAGACCCCCGATTGAGAACCAACAGTATAAAAAATAATTTATTTTCATAATTTTAAAATGCTATTATTGAGTTGGCCAAAAGCCCATTTAGTTTTTTCCATAAAATAAAAGACACATTTTTCACTTTCATCAATAACTTTATTGATCTGGATTTTCTGAGTATGTCGGCTATCTGCTGCTATTGGCTTCTAGTGGTTATAGGCCGGGGGTGCCGCTAAACATCTTCCAATGGCTAAGACAGCCCCACAGCAAAGAATTATCTGGCCAGAATGTCAATAGTACCAAGAAACTTCGCAAACCACTTTTAACATGCTCAATCAGTCACAGTACTTTCTCCATATACTGCACAAACCTTTTCTTGCATTTCAGTTGCATTCTTACCTTTATTGAAATAATGAAGCATAATACATCAAAAATCTTGTGTATTTTCTTTTATCTTCAATATTAATATGGCTACACAAAAATTCACCAATTTCAATAAAATTTTTTTAATGCATGCTGGTAAGACAGCTGTCACAATACAATCTAACAAAATTGTTTCAAATGAAATTAAAGACAACTAAGCACTGCTAGAGCCATTGTACAGAAAAAAAACAAATGAACGTTTTGGCCAACCCGATACTTTGAATTAAAATTTTAGTTACTTCTCTCTATCTACTGTCCAAGTTTAAAAGAATGCTATGTAGCTTATTTAAACAATTTTCATTTACATTCATATTTCCATGGATAAAACTTTTAAAAGATCCCCTCCCTTAAGTGGCATGTTAAGATTCTGATTGCTATATTTGTTTTACTTGGCAACATTAAATTTTTCAATATCATCAGTTAGAGAACAGACATAAGATTTTGTTGTCAAATGCTTAACTTTAAAATGACACACTGCACAGTAAATCAAAGATTGGATTAAGCGTCAGAAATGTGGGTTCTGATCCCAACTGTGTGCTAACTCGTGCCGTTGTAGTAGGTGAGCTCCCGGGTCCCTGTTGGCTTCAGCCTTTGTAATCCCATTTACACTCTGAGCCTGTGTGAAACGGACTGGCAGTTGCTAACAGAAATAACAAGACCTGAGAGGTTGCCTTTGCTGCTTTCCAGAGGACTGCTAGAGTGGTTGAGTCAGGAATACCCAGGAGCTAAGCTTCCGCTGTCCCACCCGCCTTGGCAAGTAATGGCTTGCTTACCCAACGTGTTTTCTAGGTAGCAGGCCTTGGGCTGTCAGCTCGCCTGTCAGCTTCAGTCCTGGTAGACTCATGGCCCCTAAAAGTATTAGTACCTGACTGACTGACTGATGACGGCTGACATGTATATATAATTAGCCCTTTAGTTTCACTAGCCCTGAAGTGAGGTCCATATGTTCTGATCCACACATGCGTGTTAGTGTCTCCTCCCATGGCAGAATCACAACCAAGCACGGACAGAGAGACACAGACGTGTGGTTTTTACGCACTTTTGCAGTCACACAGAATTGTACCTTCACTGACTGATCCATTCCACACTTAGATTTTTTTTACTTTATATTTTAATTACAGGATACATACAATGTTATTTTGTATTCGTCTCAGGTATAGAACATAGAGGTTACACAATCATATATTTTACAAAGTGTTTCCCCCAATGTTTCCAATACCCATCTGAGAACATACATAGTTGTTACAATATTATCAACTATATTCCCTAGGCCATACTTTACATCCATCCCCGTGACTACTTTGTAACCACCAATTTGTACTTTTTAATCCCTTCACCTTTAACACTCACAATTTCTTGAATATGGTGATTAGTAAGTCTTGGGTGGGTGGATTTTTACACCTAACAGCCCCCTCCCTGGTTTAGAACTAACAAAATACAGAACTGTTTCCGGGTTCTCGGTTCTGCTTTTGTCTGTTCCTGAACAAACGCTGCCATGACTTAGTTCACATTGCTCTATGATGTGTTGCTGTCTGACAAGCAATGTTCCACCCTGACTGTCTCCTTGAGAAGTTTCTCAGTATTTAGGGGATTTTGCACTTTCCTTAAACTTCAGTAAACCAGGCATGTTTTTTTTTCTTCTGTTTCACAGAAGAAAACATGTAACAGGAATAGGATATTATACACATATTTATGGAATGACATCTCTTAAAAAAATTTCTTCTCCATGAATATGGTATAGCAATTCATTTACTTAGGTCTTCTATAATTTTCTTCAACAATGCTTTTACATTTTCTCTGTAACTCCCTAAAATATCCTCTGCTAGAATTATTTGTTACATAAGACTCATTTCTAACTACCTCTTTCTTGTGTATAAAAAATTAAACAACTCTTCGGGTACAGTTGTGGGAAAAACGACCACACGCTCAACATTTTTAGGAACTGGATTATGGGAAGGCAAGGAGGGCAGTGTTCACCAGCTAGTCTTATGACACAAAAGTGACAGCCTTTTCAAAACTATATCTGAGTGTATCTAATACCTGCCACCCACCCATCAACCTCACTTCCAAGAATTGCTTAGTGATCCACTGAAAGAGTGTTTACTTGTTTACGTACACGTTAATAAACTCTGAAAGAGTGAGCTGGCTGTATCCACTCAAAAAGAGGTGAAATGTACATTCAAAAGGAAAGGTAGTTAAGTAATTTAAAGGAAATTATGGCATTAAAGGTCTATAAAAGAGTAACAATAACTATGCAAAGGAGTAAACCATTAAGAAATATTTTGGCTAGTTGAGTTTTTAACTTTTAGAATGATATGACATAATCTGTTGATAAAGGAAATTATTTTGTAGCTGCATTCAAATATCATAACTGTCCCAATTCATCTTTTGTAAAAATAATCACATTCCAAATAAGAAAGTGATATTATATTGACAGTGAACAAAAGAAGGTCTAAGAAGAAATGTGGTTTCAGAAATGACAACATGTTACTCTATGCTCTCTCCCTTCTTCCTAGCCAGTCTCACTTTCTCTTCTTCTATCAACTGGGAAACTTTATTACATACCTACTGATGAATGGCACTACGCTAAGAACATATAAGAATAATGTAATAAACCCCCACAAAAGAACTTACAGTACTTTTGTGGAAGTAAGGGGTACCAATATGGAATAATTACCATATGCATAAATATTTTAAATATAAATAAAATATGCATAGACAACAGGTTCCAAAACACATGTACCTGTTTGCTGAAACACAAAGCAAAACAAAAAGAAAGAAAATCTTAAGAGTTTTTCCAAAGAGTTCTATGAAATATAAGCTGAAGAGAAATAGAAAGGAGACTATATTTCATAAAATCTGATGCTTATAATATCGGATTTTCTGGTCTATCCCAGTTTCTTTTAGGCCTAGAGCACCTGCTTCAGAGAGCTAAGAAGTAAATATGAAGGATGTAGTAGAACATTATTGTTGGGTTGGCCAAAAATCCGTTTAGTTTTTTCTGTAAAATAAAAGACACGTTTTTCATTTTCACCAATAATTTTATTTATTTGGATATTTTGAGTATGTCAGCTATCTCTCACTTGGTATAACACTGATGATTTTCAGTTAATGTCTCAATTTGATCACTATCAACTTCAACTGGTCTACTAGACCATGGAGCATCATCCAGCAAGAAATCTCCATCACAAAACTTCGCAAAACACTTTTTGACACATTCAGCCAGTCACAGCGACTTCTCCACACACTGCACAAACCTCTTTATGCATTTCAGTTGCATTTTTACCTTTCTGGAAATAACAAACATAATATGCTGAAAATGTTGCATATTTCCTTCCTTCTTCAGTATGAAAATGGCTGCACAAAAATTCCCCAATTTGTTTTAAACGCATGCTGATATGACAGCTGTCACTGTACAGTCTAACAAATTGTTTCAAATGAAGTTGAAGACAACTAAGTGCTACTAGAGGCATCTTATGAGAAAAGACTAAACAAACTTTTTGGCCAACACAATACTTCTTTCGATGCCTCCTTCAGTGAGAAGGAATGGTGTATTTAAATATTTTGTTCAACATTTAGTTTACATTTGCAAGAAAGGAAATGATTGTTCTCCATTGCTTTCATGGCTACTCTGTCATGCCTAAGGTTTTAGACTGCATATTATTCATTGCTTAGGTGTGCCCAGGTTAGGCAAAGATATTCTTCCAACTGAATTAAATTGAACTCTCCTAGGGATATTCCTGCCATAGGAAAATAAGTCCAGCATGGCAGAAGGCTTTGTTTTGGTCATTCAATAATGTTTTGTGCATGATTGGCACCTAATAAACATTTGTTAAATAAACTTCAGTTTATTTAGCCTTGTCACAGGAAATAATATTTAACACATCATATTAGGAAAACCGTATGAAACAGAAGATGCCAGTGGTGAACAAATAAATGTCGTGCTGCACGAGTCCTGTTCCTTTGAGGCCAGGTCAGTAAGTGATGCTTTTGCTTTGTTTCATACATGTCTCTGGATTTCTGGCAAACCATTCTCTGGTTTGTCCATTTTCTAAATCAAGGTAAAACATTTAAAAAGAAGAGGTTTCAAGTAGATATGTATAGTAATTTCTCTATGTAATTATTCAATATTCAGGAAAAATAGTTTAAAGTAGAGCAAACTTGGACATTTACAAGTGAATAGCATTTTACAGAGTGAAAAATGAGCAGGGAACTTAAAAACGTTGATATCAGTTTACATCTTTCTTTAAACAAGACAAAAAAATAACTTCCCCTTCCATGCTGTCCACGTGCAACATATAAGTGATTTGTGATGTGGAGAGACAAGTATAATTTCAACGTGATGAATAATATGTGTTCCTGTTCTAACATGCAATGTCAATCAATCTTGACCTTCAAAGCTCTCTGATACAGAATTTCAACTTCAGCCTTTGTTCAGATTTAATGACCATAACAATTAAATACCAAAATTTATTTTAACATTGCAGTGGTTAGAATTTAGAGATGTTCATAAATCAAAGGAAAGGAGATTTCTGTGAAGAGGAATGTACCCTAAACACATCCCAGCCCCTCCCTGTTTTTGTAATCACTCTGCCCCACCACACTGGAGTGACCCACCTGGTTGGTGAGCACAAACTGGCCGTAAATTCCCCTATCAGCTCTTCTCCTCTTGAGAGCCGTCACCCTCAGCACCTCCCCGGACTGTCTGCCAGAGATGATTGGGGAGCATATTAGTTTCCTGAGGATATTATAACAAATTACTTCAAGTTCTGTGGCTAAAAACAACAGCAATGTACTTTCTCACAGTTCTGGAGGCCAGAAGCCCAAATTCAGCTTCACTGCACCCAGATCAGCAAAGCCCAACTCCCTCAAAAGGCAGTCAGGAGAATCCATTCCTTGCTTCACTCCAGGCTCTGCCTTTTTGGTCACACTGCCTTCTCCGTCTGTCTTATCTCCCCGTGCCTCTTCTAAGGGCACTTCTAATAGCACATAAGGCCCATTTTGATAACCAGGCAAGTCTCCTCATCTTAAGATCCTTAACTTAATCACATCTGCAAAAACTACCAATTAGCCTTCACAGGCGCCAGGAATGAGGACCTGATACCCTGATGGCCGTTGTTCCGCCCACTACAGAGGAGAGCCCGCCTTGTTCTGTGTGATCACAGCAGACCAGGAATCACCCAGATTCTGGTCCGTTCAGCCCACAGACTAGATTACAACCTCCTACTTAATATCTTTTCGGGAGATCGTTTGATCTCCCAATCTATCTTGCTTCACAACATATTTAGAACAGGGACAGGGAAGAAGGGTGCTATTTATTGGGGGCCTCTTTGAAACTTAGTAAAGAAGAAAAAGTAATGGCATAGATAATCATAGACTGACTAATTGAGAAACCCACCCCTTTTACCTTGTACCAGTGAAGAGGTGGAGAAGCCAAAACAAAATAAGATAAAGGAAGGGAAGGTGAGGCAGAGCATGGAGATCTAGACCTAACTGAACCACTGCGCGTGCACTAGCATTATGCACAAGGAAGTATCTACATATGGCACCTGAAAAATATCTCTGAATTAATAATTTATATCATGATTATGCCTCTAATTTCCTACCATATTCTACTAAATAGACATTGTAATGAAAAGCATATTTTATTTACAATTATAGTTTACAAACCCAAATGTAAACTGACAGTAATGAGAAGAATGTGTCACTAAATCCATTTTAATGTAAATTAAAATATTCTGAAAGCAGGAAGGGCAGTTAATGAACCTAGTACTGATATCCTTGTCGGAAGTGCCTAGCTTAAACCCTGATCTGCTGCTTCTGACTGGATGATGATCACTTCCTCAGCATTTAAGTGTTTATTGTTTCTCTTCATGCTACTTAAATTATAGCAGTTTTCTTCCCTGCCCTGCTCCCAGCTATCAGTATACCTGATCTGAATTAAAAAGGAACAGCTAACTCTTTGGCTATAAACACAAATCTGTCTCCCAAGCAAGCACTCCCTTGCTGTGCACTTAGCAGAGGAGGCGATGATGTAACAAAGGTAATTATAACCTGAGCTGGCTCGTGTCACTGCAGACAAGGGCCTGTCAGCATTTCACTGTGAGTAATAATACCATTGCCTCTGCTGATGTGAAATGCCAAGTGGTGGGTTCGTGGACAGATTTCAGTCTCAGAATGCAACTTTTAATTGAAGACTGTGCTGCAAAATGGTATCCATGCTGCAACCCTGTTATTATAATGCATGAAGTCTTTTTCCCCCTTGGGGTAGCCACTCTGGAACTGGATGCTACCTCTGGGTGTAAGAAAGGAGCCATGAGAAGAATGATTCAAACTGGGGGTGAGACAGTGAAAAAAAAGCAAGTCTATAGAACATTTTGTTTTTCTTTCATTTTTATTTCTTGCCTCAAAAATGAATTCTCTTGGTGGCATTTTCACTTGTGTTTAATAAGGAGGTCAATGCTCACCTTTAAATTCTTATGGAAAATGAATGATTCAAGAAAAAGTAGTTGCAATTTCTATCACATATAGTTCTCATCTTCTGAATATATAAAGAATACTTAAAACTCTATTAAATAAATGCCGGCAACCCAATAGGAAAGTAGGAGACAAACATGAACAGACATTCAATTAGTGCAAATAAGCTTAAATGTAAAGAAGCTCAACCTCATTCATAATAAGAAAAATGCAAACTGAAATTGCACTGAGGTGCTCTTTCTTACCTTTCAGATTGGCAAAAATCTCAAAGTCTGGCAGTATATTCTGTTTGTGAAGATGTGAGAAAACAGTCTCATAAATTGCTGATGAGAGTGCAAAATGTTCCAAACCCTGTACAGGTGTATCCGCTTTGTGTTGTTGCTATTACAAGTTACTACAACTTTAGAGGCTGAAAACAAGACATATTTATTATCTTACAGTTCTGTAGGTCAGACCCCCTGCACAGGTCTCATGTGGCTAAAAATCAGTGTGTCAACACAGCTCTGATCTTCATTGGAGACTCCAAAGGAGTCTTTGAAGTTCTAGAACTGCAGTCACCATTTTCTTGCTCATTTAAGTTGTTGGCAAAATTCAGTTTCTTATGGGTGTGAGCTAGGACCATTCCTAGCTCCCAGGACTGCCTACACTCCTTGGCTCATGACGTGTTTGTCTATCTTCAAAGAGAACAATGGCAGTCCTCCTCATACTACGTCTCCCTCACAAAGTCATCTGCCCCTTTATTTTCCACTTTAAAGGCTTCACAGGATTATAATGGGCCAAGAGAATCTAACTTTGCTATCTCAACATACTGAACCTTAATCACCCTTCAAGGTGTTTTCTATGTGTGTGAGATAACATACTAACAGGTTCCGAGGATTAGGATATGAATATTATTTTTCTGCTTCTTCTTTCAGCTTGAGATATAATTGATAAGTGAAATTGTAAAATATTTGAGTTGTGATGATTTGATAAATATGTACCATGTGATAGGGCTCTCCCCCGATGTGGACATCTTTGAGGGACCATTATTCTGATTACCACAGAGGGCCATTTGTCAGCATCTCCTTTATTACAAAACCTTATATCTTTGACTCAGTAAGCCCACTGCTGGAAATGTATTTTACATATAGAATTGAACAGACAAAAGGGTCTCTGTACCAACTAACTATTCTTTGTAGTGCAGTTTGTCATTATGTGTATACATACATTTTTTTTCATCCCAAGTACGTACCAGTAGGGTACTAATTAAACTATAATATATCCTCTAAGTGTGGCCATAAAAGTTAGTATGAATAAACTTTGTACTGTTTATAGAAACATTGCCAGAATATACTCTTACTAAGTAGAAAAATCAAGGTTATATAATATATGTCTGTGTGGATATGTGCATATACATACATAGATACAATATATATACTGTGTTTATAGTTGTCTATCAAAAACATAAATATAGTATATACACATATAAACTACATTTATATTTGTTAATAAATAACAGAATATAACATAAGAAACTAATAGGTGTGAAATTACCTATAAGGTATAAATTGGCAGAAAAAGCTAAGACCAAGACAAGGACGGAAATATGATTCCTAATTGACCACTCCTTAATATTATTTTGATATTCAAACTTTTTAATTGAATTACTTATACAAAAATATAACATTAAAGTGAAAAAGTGAAAAACTGAAAGCCACTGGATTTGGGGGAATATAATGTTGTTCTTCACCAGAATAGCTTTTTAAAAAAAATTTAGGCATTAAAATGCAACTTACATAGGTTAACAGGGGTAGGAACACCAGTTAATGTGAAAGTTTATATAATATTGAAGTTAGGAAAATGGTCAAATGTAGAATAACAGTAGGAATTTTTTGTAGCATTGGAAATAATGTGAGTTTAGAAAGAAATATTTGTACAGTAAATGTGTTTGAATGCCCATTGGTAGTTTTCCTTTCTTACTAACGTGCTTTTTGGTTACTCAAAATTACATTTTTCATAAGTTAAATGCCATTAATTAAAAACCTGACATTTCAGCTTGGCATGAGTCTCCAGTCTCTGCCGAGCATAAGGAGAGCAGGTGAGCCACAGCACAGTGGTCCCGAGCCCTGAGCGCCTCCGCGTTGGTCAGTGTTTCCCTAACGAATGAGCCAGGCTAGAGCACTAACTGTTAAAACTTCACTTCAGTGGGGAAATCCGAAACTACTTAGCGGAGGTAGAGCGTTTTTTGCTGACTCATTTTCCTATAGGCATTCAAAGGACAGAGTCTACAGAAATAACATCTGGGTTCTTAATCATTTTTGCCCCTCCATGATGGGATAAAACTCCAAAATACATCACGATCTTAACACAATTGAGGGTATTATCCCAGTGTGGTAGGATTATGTGATTTTTATTTTCTTCTTTGCAGATGTGTTTTCCAAACAAATTTGGGTTAATTTATGATAAGAAAGAATAGGTTTTTAAATTTTCATTATAAATAAATATCTGTGTGAATTGTTCATACTCTATAATAATAATTTTAAAACCTATCAAATGTTTATCTGACAAGCATGCCTATAAAGTTTATGATATCCAGCTTTTTGACCTGATTCTGTCCCTTCTCATTATCCTCATCAGCCTGCTTCCTGCGCCGCTTTGCTCTCCACACTCAATTAAAAATGAAGTCAGAAATGAGAGAGAAAATGTGTGTGTGTGTAACAGTGAAAGAGATGAGAATGACTACTTTCCTGTTAAAAGCACACTCTACAAAACCAAAATGTCTCCCAGAGGTAAAAGAAGGAAAGCAAAATCACATGATCGATTGTAGTTTTTTAATAAAATATGTCTTATGGTTTCCAACATATCACCTATGTACACCTAGTTCTGTATTGATTGATAAAAAAGTCAGCCCTGTGAATATAAGGAACAAAAGTTCCTATCAAGGACTCTGCTCAGCCTGAATGTTCAGGTACCTTCTTCATTTTAAAGTCAGAAAAGCACTCCCTTCGCATAGCATTTTCTTTCATTGTGTTAGAAGAAAATGTAATGCACATTGTTTAAAGCATCTGTCTTCCTAGGATAGTATTAGAATACAATGACGTAAAAAATACCCCCCAAAAGAAAGTATAGCACCCTTTTACACCATCATCACTCTACACATTATGACCAACTATTATCTTTCAATAGTCTCTGTCATAAACCATCTCTTTGTACTAAGATTTCAAAGCAAAGTCTCCCCAGTCCTGGCCAAAGACCTACAGACACAGCCCAGTGCAACAGGGAGGACCCAGCTGGGGAATCAGACTTGGATGCAGATTCCACTCCCTCAGTTCACTCTATGGCTTTGGGTAGGTGACTAGCCCCTTGATCTTCAGCATCTATACCAGTGCCAAGTCTGTCCCGCAGAACTGTTTGGAGACTTGAGCAGACAACAAATTTAAAGCAACTAAGGGTGTTTGACATTCAAGAAAGATCCTTTGCCCTCACTTCTAGCCTTGGGACTCTTACAAAATTAACCCAGCAGGAAATTAGGAATTTAAGAAGTACCTGCTGCTACAGAAAGAAATTTACCACAGTTCACTTCAAAGCAAGAAATGACACTAATGTATTCTCAGTGAAGAAATACATTATTTATTCTCATAGCCTCAAATGCTCTGGAATTCAAATTTGTATTGGTAGCTAAGCAAAGTCTGCATATTGATATCTTAGGCAGCACTTGAGTGGACCCCATTGCCACTGCTCGTGAGGAAGATTTGGCGTACATAGGGTGGCCACACTCATACAAAGACAGGTAGGAATTCATGTAAGAGCTTAAATGAAGTCTGTATGTAACCTACCCATGATTTAGAAGGGGAAAAAAAGGACCTATATACACATGTATACACATCTATACACCTTTTTATAAGCCTGTGGTGACATGGTTCATAAAAATAAATTACTGGTTTGCAATTCTATTGTTTCACTTAGACTCAAATTTATGGACCTTGTTTGGATTCTAGGTTAGACATCAGAGTGTATAAATACTATTTACAAAGTATACTGTCATCCTAATGAAAACAAAATGGTCAAGATGGATCAGTATATAGATCTTCTTAGACCTCATTATAGCAAAGGGAACTAGAAATTGGAATGGGAATGGATGTGGGGAAAGGGATGAGCTATGTTTGATGTGAACAGTCCTCTCTATTCACATATCTTTTGAGGAAACAGATAGAAAAACCTCATTAAATCAATGAGTGTAGTCAAAATGGTTCAACTTTCTAAGTAGTTCTTATTCCTTAGCCAAATATTATAGATACCTTCCTGTTGTTTAATTAAAACATCAAGTTACACAAACTGGTCCAGATAGTGGTGATTCATGCTTTTCAAATGAGTGAGGTCATCCCTGTTGTCTTGAGTGGGATTTAGACAGTGAAAAACAATACTGAACAGTATAATCCCTACCTGCTCAGAGTGTCCATCGTTTTACACACATGTGCACACAGAGAGACACCTACACAAGCACATTACACACATTGAGATTATTTGAGATTGTTTCCCAAGTCAGTTAATAATAACTAAATCTCACAATGTCAGAGGTAAGTGGAGAAAGCCAAGCAGATGGAAGTTTATCACTGTTGTGGAGCCACAAAGAAATAACAGACTTTCATGCCTTTCTTAACATGGGAAACTTATTTTTCACTAGAAACCCAAAAGAAACAAAACATGCAACCCCAACTTCATTCTGAATCAATCATCTAACAACTCTGCCTTCATGATCCTCTTTGAGGTAGATTTCACATTATAAATCATGCTAAAATCTACTCTACCAAACTGCACCACACTCTCTGAGTTAGCCAGCTGAAAATTAGAATATAGTCTGTTTTGTTACATCACTGAATCTACTTGAAACAAAACCCTGTGAACTCAGGAAGGTCAGAAAGAAACAGGAAGTACAACAAAGGAAAGCTTGGGTGAACTTGCCAGATCTTCAGAGGTAGTTCATTTTGTTTTATAATTACCCTTGGGGAATATCAAATAGGTTTTTGTTTTGCCACTCCATCAAGACCGTAAATAGATCTTCACAGCACAAAGCACACTCAAAGTGCACATGATCAGACACAATTTGCTTGTGCCTGGGACCAGCTCTATGCCTAGGCTGCAGCAGGTACACAGAAAAGGGCTGAATGGAGTGTAACTTTTACCTGTTACCCACAGTTCTGTCCATTTGCTGTCTTTAATTAGCTGCATGGAACTGGTTTAATGTCAAAGAAGCCTCAAAATCCAGAACATTGTTTTGCTGTTGCTATCTTCTGTTCTGTTTTACAAAACAGTGAATGTTTGAGGTCAAGCGCCAGGCATTAGGCTAGAGGTTGGAGATACAGGACATGTAAGGTGAGTCCATGACTTTAAGAGTTGTTGCAACTGTTAAGGGAGATCATGAGGCTCTTTTATAAGTGCTAAACTCCAAGTGAGGCCAATCCTTGGAAAGCTTTGGTGGAGCACCTCACACAGATGTTACTTCTCCCCAGGACATCCACTGATGAATCTGTTTGTCTCTTGTATACAGTTTTAATGCATTAATTTTATGCTAAAATAATAGAAAAGTCTCAACACTTTATTTGGTGAATGTAAGAAATGAATATATTACACTACCAAAAGGAAGGTACTATGTAGCACTATGCATTAGATTTGTTTTTAATTTTTTTTTTTTAATCCTGATTTTTGAGTCAGTAGAGAAATCTCTTTATCAGGGTGGGGGGAGAGGAAACAACCACAACTAAATGTTTCTGATTCAGTCAATTGTTATACTTTTTCCTTAAGCAAATTTGACATAACTTACAGTTAACCATTGCAAAATTACAATGTGTTTAAAGCACAGAGAATATAATTATATTTGTTATCAAAAGTGGAAAACTTTTATAAATATTAACTAAGTTTTTCTACAAGTATTTGTAATGTTGGAATAAAATGAATAAATAGTATTTTACATATTTATATCATATCCCAATTAAGAATAAATTTCTTCAAGTATGGGATATTGTTAAATTATTGAGATTCATCATTGTTCAATATCAAGGCCATTATTACATTGGTTTTTATTGCTGTTGTTCTTGTTTGGCTATTGAATTCTTTTAATCCATTCTATGAGCTATTTGCTGAGGTAGATAATAACACGGGTATGATGTTAAAAAAGAAACATTCTGGTATATATATGCATGCTAAGTTTGCAGAGATGGAGGGTTTTGTTCATTAATACTTCATTTTTAGATGCTAGGGACTAGCCTCAAATTTCAAAGTTCCATGGAGTTCTTTTGTGACTAGTTCTTTGTTTAAGCTGTCATGTGTCTTGAATCATGGAAAATACGTGTAGATAGTTTTGTTATTAGATTCACCAAACGCCTTGCTCTTCCTGTATAAAACACCCATTAACTTCAAGGGAAGTGTTGCAAGCTGAGGAAGGAAACCCTGAAATGGGGGTGTTTGGCTCTCTTTTGAAGTTTCTGGAATTCAAATGTAAGTGTAAATTTGAGGTCTTAATTTTGAGAAACAAAGTAATTTTTTCTCTGATATTTAAGAATAAGTTTTACCACCTTTAACCACTATATGCTTGCTGACATAATAATTATAAAAATTAAAATTCACTGAGTGTTCATTAGCTGGCAGACTGGTGATTAAACATGTTTTTATTATAGGTCCCCTTTTCATTTAATTTTCACAACTCAGTGAGATGGGTACTATTACTTCATTTTACAGATGAAGAAAGTAAACTTTAAAGTAGTTAAGCAACTTGCAATAAAATCACACAACCAATAAATTGCAAAGCATTTATTGGAACCCTGGGTTGGTTGATTTGGAGCCTTTGTTCTTAACCTCCCATAATATTTTACTTAAGAAAATAATTTTTAATTAGGAGAAAGAAGAAAAAAGACTATACCTGCCAAACAAGAAATAGTTAAAATTAAATTCACACTTTAAATAAACTTTAGGAAGAAAAGTACCTACTAAGTTTTCTTGTATACTTTACCAATATTCAATATTTTGCCAGTAGTTTGATATATGTCAAAAAATGGGAACGGAAGCATTTGAGGTATTGAGGATAATTCTGAATTTGAGAATATGTCTATGTCTACCCAAATTAAATCTAGAATTTCAATATGTTTTGAATTGTCAAACTAAATTTTGCCTGTGAATTTTCAAATGCAAAGCACGTATTTACAGGTATGTCAACAAGTAATGCCTTAACTCTTTTTTTTAATTTAATTGCTGTTCAAGTACAGTTTTCTGTCTTTTACTCCCATTCAACTCTTAAATTTATATAGTCAAAGCTAGTTGGACATCTTTAGTATTTTTTGAATATTTGATACATACAAAAGAATATATGTAAGAAGTACAAAGAATACAACTAAAACAAACACCAGTGATGCCACCAGCAAACTCAAAATCTATGGCCTTGCCGACACCAAGTATGTCATCAGTAGCTAGCGGACTCCGCGCCCCTTCACTATGTCTTTTTCAGCTCCCTGCCGCCAAACAGGTAACTATCACCCTGAATTTCTTTTCATCATTCCCTTGCTTTTTTCTTGAGGTATAGCTGACATATAATAGTATGTTAGTTTCAGGTATATAACATTATTCAATATTTGTATATATTGCAAAATGGCCACCATAATAAGATGGAGTTAACATCTGTCACCACATATAGTTACAAACATTTTTTCTTGTGAGCAGAACTTTTAAAATTTACTATCTTAGCAATTTTCAAATATGCAGTACAGTATTGTTAATTGTAATCACCATGTTTTATTTATTTTATCACTGGAAGTTTGTATGTTTTGACCTTCTTCATTCATTTTACTCACCTTCCCCACCCCCTTCGCTATTTCCTGCCTCTGGCAACCATCCACCTATTTTCTGTATCTATGAGCTTTCTTTTTGGTTGTTTTTTGTTTGTTTGTTTCATTTGTTTGTTTTTTTGTTTAGATTCCACATATAAGTGAGATTATATAGTATTTTCTTTCTCTGATTTAATTTCACTTAGCATAATGTCCCTTAGGGTCCACCCATGTTGATGCAAATGGAAAGAGTTACTTTTCCTCTGGTGGAATAATATCATATATATATATATATATATATATATATATATATATATATCACACATATATATATATATATCACATTTCCTTTATTCATTCATCCATCTATGAATACTTAGGTTGTTTCCATACCTTGGCTATTGCAAATAATGCTGCAACGAACATGAGGATGTACATATCTTTTCAAGTCAGGGTTTTTGTTTTCTTCGGATAAATATAGCATGTCCTTGAATAATGTTTCATTCAACATCATCTCATTACAATGTTGATGAGATGCTGTAGGAACTTAACCCTTCTCTATGTCATTAGCCTATGGTAAAATTGATTTCATCACACACTATGTTGTTTCGCCACAGTTCTAAGAACCTATTGACAACCTTAAATGAGGACTCAATGCATGTGGAAGGGGAGTTGTGGGGTCACATGGTAGTTCTATTTTTAATTTTTTGAGGAACTTCCATACTGTTTTCCTCAGTGGCTTCACCAATTTACTTTCTCACTAACAGTACCTGAGGGTTCCCCTTTCTTCACATCCTCGCCAGCTCTTATTTCTTGTCTTTTTTATAATCCCCATTCTAATAGTGATGAGGTGATATTTCATTGTGATTTTGATTTGTATTTCCCTCATGATTAATGATGTTGAACACTGTTTATGTACCTGTTGGTTATCTGTGTGTCATTTTTAGGAAACTGTTTATTAGAACCTTCTGCAAATTTTTAATCAGATTGTTTGGGGGATTTTTGTTTTTATTTTTTGCTTTTGAGTAGTATGAGTTCTTTGTATATTTTGGATGTTAACTGCTATCAGATATATGGTTTTTAGATATTTTCTGATACTCGGTATGTTGTTGTTTCATTTTGTTTATTTCCTTTGCCATGCAGACACTGTTCAGTATGACATAGTCCCACCTGTGTATTTTTGCTTTTGTTGCCTTTGCTTTTTTCCTTTTCTTATTTGCTTTTTTCCTTTTTCTAGGAAAAAATGTTAGCACATGTGTATATATTTCTAAATAATATATTTCTTAGTTTTGCTAATGTTTAGCTTTCTAGAAATGGCCTACCAATATTTACATAGGTAATCTTTGTGGACTTGTTTATTCATTCACCATTATTTCAGAGATTTATTCTTATTATAAATGAAGTATGCTTCTTTTTTCGTGGAAATATAATATTCCCTTTCATGAATATCCATCTATTTATTAATTCACTTAGTGATGGCATTTCTTTTTTTTTTGCTTTTATAAATAGTGTTCCAATGAATATAATTGCACATCTCCTGTGTTATTTCATTCAAGCTGCTATAACAGAATACCATAGCCTGGGTAACTTATAAACAACAGAAATTTGTTTCTCACAGTTTGGGAAGCTGGAAGTCCAAGATCAGGGTGACAGCATGAACAGGTTCTCGTGAGGGCCTTGTTCAAGGATGTAGACTGCGAACTTCTTGCTGTGTTTTCACACGGTGGAAAAGCAAGGGAGCTCTCTGGGGGGTCTTTTATAAAGGACACTAATCACATTGAAATGAATTCTGCCCTCCTGACCTAATTGTCTTCTAAAGGTCCCACCTTTCAAAACCATCATACTGGAATTCAACAAATGAATTGGGGTGAGGGAGCACAAGTATTTATGCTATAGCATCTACTGTGCACAGCTATCTGTTTCTAGAGCAAAATTTAGAAGCTATTAATGAAAACCCATTTCCCAAGCTAAGACTTATGAATTTTTTTATTGTAGTGAATGCTTTCAAAGTTGCATTGTACAATGAAAAGTCATGTTCTATCATTCAGTGTACTTTCTGCTTAGTACATTTTATAGTCGTGAATTTTTGCCAAAGAATGACTTAAGCATAACACATATCTATAACAGCTGAAAAATGCCAATAATATCATTTGAATTTTTGTAGCCTTTTTGATCAAAATAAGAAAGCCTAAAGCATTTCATTTGTTTAAGAGGTTGTTGTAAGTGCTAAACCCATGCTTATTCAATAAGGAATCTGTTGCCATACTCACTCTAGCAAAAGGAGTATAACAGACATTTTACATATACATATGTGTAAGTAATGAAATACCATTCAAAGCTGGAAAAGATGATTTAAAAAAACAGTGGTGATGCCAGGTGTGTTGTTTGCAGCTATAGTCCAACCACTTCTTTTAATGCTGATTGATATTAGGATTAGTTTCTAGCTTTAGTTATCTTTAAGGAAAGAAAGAGAACCATAGAGTATCTGGTTCAGTGCTTTTAAAACCAGGAATCTTCAGTTATGTTCATTTCAAAATGAAACATTGATCTAAATGATATCAGGCATCAGAATGCTTTTCATTGCAGGTGACCGAAAACCCAAGCTAAACCCAATTACACAAAAAGGCAAGGTACTGGGTCACATTACTAGAAAGTCCTGTGTAAATCTAGTTTCATCTGTGGCTTGATTCAGGGCCTCAAACAATGCCATGAGGCATGATCCTTCTCCCAATGTTGGCTCAATTCCTATCCCTGTTGGCTGTCAGAACTATATTACCCAGGTTCAGGTCTACAGGAGAATGGGCACACATTCCTCTCGGTGATGCTTGCCAAATATCCTGCATTTCAGTGACTCTGACTGGGTCACACACCTATCTGGGAGCCAGTCTCTGTGGCCAAGAGAATGCAAGATTCTGATTGGTCAGGCCCTCCTTATCTGCCAGCTTCTGGTCGGGGAAATAATCAGCCTTATTTAAACTTTTGAGCTGTGACTGAAGAAGAATGTGGTTCTCAAAGGAGAAAAGGGGGTGTGCATCCTAGAAGAGCATTGAAGAGATACTGAGTAGCTGATTTTCACTTCAATTTTTAAAATTTTATAGTTCTGCAGAATTTTATTTCAAATTCTATATCTCATTCCAAGTACCTTTCTCTTTCCCTTTGTTTTCGATACATCTATTTCACATGCTTAAAGCTGAGGGACAGAGCATCAGCCCCCGCTCTGTCATTGCAGGTAAGCATATTCTGCACACTTTCATTCAGCATAACCCACCATGGCAATCCGCAGCTGCGGGAAGGAGTCTGACATCCCTGTAATCTCTCTCCAGCAAGTCTTAAGGGAATCGTTATGTCATTCAATGGATTCAGCATGTCCCAAAGCTAGTTTTAAGCATCTTACACTCAAGATTTCTCTTAAGTTAGCTTATAATTATCTCAGCTTTGATTTCAATTTTCTTTCATCCTCACAAAATTCTGTTATTTCATGCCACAGGAGCTCTCCACCCTTACTGAAGCAGTTTAAAATTTGATATTATACTGTGGCTGAAAATGACTACCTACAAAAAGTCCTTACACACTGATACTTGCACCAGCTCATTCCTGTGAAACACATATGAAACATATGCTCATTAGTTACAGGAATCCATTTAAATGATAATGTTTTCATATGGCCAACATCAAATAAACCTAGGGAGTAAACAGCATTGCAACGTGGTAAACAAGCTCTGAAGTGCAGCTGAGTGTGAAGGTGATTATCGAGGAGCAGAGCTAGTGGGTACAGGGTAAGTAAACCAATCTACTGCCTGATAATAATGTAAATTTCTCATACAGTGCACTCCATTACTTCTCCCTCAGTTGGCTGCCACACTCTCTCCTGCAGGTTAAAAAAAAAATCCTAAGCTCTTAGTGGCAAGTTCAATGTTCAGTGAAAGCAGAGAGAGAGGTATTTCACATGGGAGAGGATGGACATGAGGATTTGGTGTGTAGCTGGGTAGCTCTCTAAGGTATAAATAGGTCCAAGAGTATCATTATGCTATTGCTATTGTGTCTTTGAACTCAGAATATCACACATTAATTACATAGACCAAAGCTACTATTATAAACTTTACCAATAGAAGCTCATTTTAAAAACTTTATTTTTTTATCCTTTAGTATCAAGCTTATTTTAAATAATGCCATAGTACTCAGAACAATACAGGAAAAATTAATGCCAAGTAATGTTTGGTAGGCACTAGGTTAAACACTGACTAATGAGAAGAATACAGTGGACTTAGAATACTTAAGTTGGTGTGGAATGGTGAGAGGGGAGTTTGCCACTTGACAAGGGGGAGGAAAGTATTCCCAGCCCAAAGCATCATGTGCAGAGAAATAAAAATATATGACCCATTTTAAAAGTAGCAAGTTAAGGAGTGAGGGTGGGGTATATTCATTTTATTTCTATTTCTTTTAAAAAGAGTATGCTTGAGCATCTTTTCATGATACATCTAACAATTTTTAGGCACAGATATTGAAGAAAATTTTATATGATGCTGATAGATTTGCACTTATCCAGGGACTGAAAATTTTGTGTCTTTAAGTTTTTGTAAAAGCTGGATGATAAAATGGAAAGAAAGATGACTAAATTATATTTTCTTATTGTCATTTTGTTTTTATTATGTTTTTTATTTATATTCTTAATTATTAAATTTACTCTTGAGGCATATGGATAAAAATTACTTAGACTGGGAGTGAGTTCTTCAAGCTTTAGTCTTAACCGACCAAAGAAAGTCAAGAGCAATAAGAATGGAAACTCTCATGCATGGAGCATGAGATGGGAAAAGCAGGGCCATCCACATTTAGCCACATAAACTCACTGAAATCAAAGTTTATCCATGATTTTTCAAAAAATATATCTTCTGATTAATTCATTACTTGAATTACTAAAAAGGGGGCTGGATTAAGAAAATGGATAACTTTCATGTCATTTGAATATTCAGATATTTATCACACCCTGATTCTACAGCAACGATATGGGCTCTTACTCTGTCATTACTGGATTGAGTGGCAATGGAAACCAGAAAGGCCAAACAATGTACAGTGTTTCCAAAGGGACAGTAGAGTCCCCATGCAGGTCTATGTGTAGGGCTGCCTTGCTGCACTGCACTAGACATAACAACCCCACAGCAGGATGTGGCTGGTCTTCGTGTGTCATTCTGTAACCTGCACGCGACCTCATTCTAACACCAGGTGTCAAGGGCAGGCTGAACTTCAGCATTTCTGATGAAGTATTAGGTATATTCTGTTAATACCCTGCCTCAGGGAACTCCATGCCACCATGAAAACCTGTATTTTTGTTTAAAATAAAACTGTATTCTCAGTAACAATATTACTTAGAAAATTATCGACATAGGATATGAACAATCTGGATTTTTGAGAGAAAAGATCAATCAGGAGCAGAAAGGGATTATTTCTGCCAGGGCACTTCCTTTTTTTTCTTTTAAAAAAAATCTCTGGTGTTGCAGACAGGCAGGGAAGGTGTCAGGGAACCCCTGCTTGCCTTCAGTTTACCCTCTGATTACTTCAAAGATTGCTCTTCCTTTAGGAATAGCTAAACACAAATAAAACTGGACTTTAAGGGAATATTTTCATACCATATTGTTTATTCAATCTCATGGAATTTAGTTTTGATTCAGTTCTGCTTTGTTTTTTACCTTAATGAGCCACATTCAATATGTATTCCTATACATACATACAAACAATGAATTGTGCAACTTCTGTTCTTATAGAAACTTCTCTTAGGATAGAAAATCCAGCTATGTGAAATGATAGCCTTCTATCATTTTACATAGGCTTCAAGGTCTTGATAGCCTTCTCCTGGTCTCTAAATTTGATATTCTATTAAGGGGTTATTTTGTAGACTTAAGTGTTTTCATGACTTCATTCTGGAGATTAAAAGACCCTGCTTTCAGGTTGTTAAGAAAAAATCCTCCTTTTTCTCTTTGCATTTTCTTTTCCTAGACTTGTAATCCAAAAAGTAAGAGAAGCCAAAACATCATCACTATGGAGATATCCGTGCCTCATTCTTGTTTTCTCTGGCTCTGGAGAGTAAGTCTGTGCAGTGTGCACGACGGTGTAATTGATGCTCTGGTGCAGCTGCCATTGGATCTTTCCTATAAGAAATCATATTAGCCTTCCTTTTTCACTGTGTTTAGGGTAATAAGTCATCCTTGACATTCCCCATTCATACAACAAAATGTCTGTGTTACAAAATCAGCCCCAAGCTTATCCAATAATTAATACCAGATTTGTAAGTGACACAGATGATGTCAGGTTTTTGTATTAAGTAGGACCTTGATCCCCAGCATTTACTGGTTGCAAGCCTTTTGCTAACAGATAACATCTGCCAATGAGTAATAGTTGGTTTCAGGGAAGAACAGCTTTTAGTGATTTTATTCCTAGGAAGTTCACTACATTGACAACACTTGAAGCCAAATGCTTTAGTTTAACCACCATAGAGCAAGAAATGGCCCTGCAATCTCTTTCACAATTTTTTAAGCCTTGAGGGAATCGCATTTAAGAATAAGAAGGACTACTGTTCAATCCTTAGCGTGGGCTCACTTCAGCAATCACTAATCAGCTCACTGCCTTTAAACTTTTGGGTAATGTCAATCTGTTGATCAGGAAGTAGAAAGACATTTGATGACCAGGGTCTGATACAAACTGTCTAGATCACAAAATAAGTAGTGAAAATACTCCCAAGTCAGTGAAGCTTCTTACAGTTAGAATGGCAGGGTACAGATAAAGGGAAGAATCAACAATGATCCACGAGTATTAGATTTTGGAGACCTCATTAAAATTCATGTTAGCTTAATATAGACACAGAAGGTTACATATAGGAACATTTTTAGATGTATGAATAAATATGGGTGAGTATACACACACATATTTCCTTGCTCAGTCAACTGGAGGACATAGAAGTTATGATGCCCCAGTAGCAACCAGCACCCAGACCTTATTTTCTAATTCTGTTCTCCAGTAAAAAGAACCAGATTCCCCTGATTCTAGGACTTGAGTAAGAGACACACAAGATAAGATTGGATTATCTTGTGCTTCAAAAAGTAAAAACAACAACAATAAAACCTCACAATGATATGGTCATGTCAAAGGAAGGTAGAAACATAGAGACCAACTGAATAAATTTGAGGTGATCAAAACAGTAATTTAGGCAATATAATAAAATAGTATAGAATTGTAACACAAACTATAAAATAAACATCCATGGGTCCATACTGATATTAATGAATGAATAAATAAATGGAAGAAAATAGAGAAACCTGTGAAGAATCCCAAAGAGCTCAGGTTGCTCTTCCCCCCTCAAAGAGGCAGGCAGAGCTTACCTCCCCATTCCTTAAGTGTGGGCTGCACATAGCAACCTCTTTTCAAAGGACACAGTACAGAAAGGCAGGTGGAGAGGGGCGAGACTAACTTGGCCAACACCAGCTCAGCTAGGTGATCAAGGTTCACAGCAACAGCAATAAGTCAAGGATGATCGCGCGCATCCTTGATGTGATGTGATAAGAATGGAA
Source organism: Trachops cirrhosus (assembly GCA_028533065.1). NCBI lineage: Eukaryota > Metazoa > Chordata > Mammalia > Chiroptera > Phyllostomidae > Trachops > Trachops cirrhosus. The sequence continues at coordinate 112,986,521 of CM052540.1, forward strand.
CTTGTCCTCTGTGGTCTTTCAAAACCCTGTAACCCTTATCTAAGCATGAGGAAAACATGAGCCAAGCTCCATCTCGGGCATTCTACAAAACACCTGAGCAGTATTTCTCAAAAGTGTCCAGGTCATCGCAAACAAGGAACATCTAAGAAATGGTCACAGCCAAGAGAAGCATAAGGCGACATGACAATGTAAATATTGTGTGATGTAATGGGAATCCTGGATGGCAATCATGGAACATAAGGAAGGACATTAGATAAAAACTAAAGAAATCTGAATAAAATGTGGGCTTTAATTAAAATGATGTGTTGATACTAGTTTATATACTCTAAGTGCTCCCTAGTAATGTGAAATATAAATAACCAGAGAAACTGGGCCTGGGGCCTATGAGAACTCTGTATTATCTTCACAACTTTCTGTAAAAATTCAATTTTATTATAAAACTTAAAAGTTTACTTAAAACTTTAGTAAGTTCTCCCTAATTTATTTTTTGTTATTCATATGGACTTTAGTTAGATGTCAATATTTTTATGACATGCAGGCTAAATTATTATTCTCTGTTGCCCCACAGATTTGTGAAGTCATTCTTCTAAGTGCTTTAATCAAAGTGTTAATTTAACCCTGAAAATGATCTTTTAGTTGTTAGGGAAATATTTTCTTTTTCCAAGTTGTTTATGTGCTGTCATTTTGGTTATTATATCATCTCTGATAAGAGACCACTACAGCTTGACTCTCAGTTTTATTAAAACTCCATGATGATTATCCCCCTAAAAACACTCTAAACACTGGTCAGTTTCTCTCCGAGTGGTAATGAGGGTGGCGTGTGTCACTGCAAGCCTAATTCTGCCCATTATATCCCTGCCTCTCCATTTATGCACGTCTGAAAGTGTTATCTGAGCTGGAAGATCATTCTGTAACCTTCAGATTACTGCTGGGTGGCTTCAGCAGAAAAGGAATTACCAATGCATTAAATTTGAATTAGCTCTGAGAAATCATGCAGATGTATGCACGGAACATTATAGCAATACTGTCTCCCAGGCACAGCAGAATTGCTTTTATGCAGTTTTAAAGAATCACTTGAGCAACCCTTAAACTGCACACATGATGAAGCTGAGCCAGCATCTTCTGTATTAAAAAAAAAAAAAATCTGATGCCCAAATCTAGCCTTTCAGGAAGTTGTCTTTCAGAGAAACCTGATCACACAGGGACTGCTGCTGAGTGGACTGTTTGGGTCTTAGCTCCACCATGTCAGAGGGCCCCGGCAGAGGGACTGCAGAAGTGTCACTTAGACTAATGATTATGAATTATGCAGAGGGTCATATCCTCTTAGTTACAAGTCATTTACACGGTCTCCCTCTAGACTGCCTAGCCTGCTTCATTTTTTTTTCCTCCCACTAGGAAATAACTCATTGAATAGATGTTCAAAGTTGAATTTATTGACATTCCATTTTTCTTCCATAATGCCAAGCTTGCAAAACAACCACATAAAAAAAAAAATACAAGACACCTACCCTCAGTGAAATCATAGCACTAAAATGTCTTGGTGTACTTTTTTTTCCTTTTTGTCTGTCAGGCTGCTTCCCATTTTAAAGGTCTGACGGTCATAATATCTTCCTCTCTGTCTCTCCATTCTGTAATCAGTTCAATTGAAAAGGTGGTGTACAGATGTGTACAGGGGGAAAGAGGCACAGCTGATGCTGAATCCATGCATCGCCATCTGCAATATACATATGTACTGTTTCAATGACCTACTTAGAAGCGGGGAACACCAGTAACACCCAAGCATCTCGTTCTTAAAAAGTTTGTCAGATGTAACTGTATTTCTAGGAATCTGAGGCTCTGAGCCTACACTAAAGATAAAAGAGACAGGTCATAGAGTCAATTCTGTACATTTTAACAGGCACCTTACTATGCATGACTGTGTAGATGGTTGGGAAGTCAGCTGAAATAAGAGATCTGCTTTTGTGTTGCTTGCTGACCTTAGATTTCAAGGGAATGTATGAGGAGTACTGACCTCTCCCCAAAAGTGGACCATCCGTGACCAACTTCAAAGTCAGAGACCATTCCTCATAATAAAGCCATTCTGGAGTGGGAAGAAAACTCTTTTTCACATTGACCAGGCATATTTTGTCTCGATGGCTGAGCAGGGCAGAATCTGTCCAGACTTCATAAGCAACCTCAGAACCAACAGGCCTTGTTATTGTTGCAAACAGGTGGTTCTTCAGACAGGCGAAGTGCCATTCGATGAAGATTTGTGCAGCACAGCTACCCTGGCAGCTAGGCTTTGAAAGGGAGCCCTGCTGCCAGAATGGCCAGGGCCAAGTAAAAATAACTTAAGGATAACGCTCTGGAATGTTTCTCACACTTCCAACAAGTTGGTTGACAAATGTGATGGAATGATTCAGTGATGGCTCAGGCAGCCACATTTGGCTGTTTTTGAATGACCTGTGCTGTTTGTACAGATTTCTTGTAGCTCAAATGTTTTCCCCCATAGAAGTTTACCATCAAAGTGCACCAGCAAGCGCGCATTCCCATTGTCCCTGTATACCCCAAAAATAAACTCAGAAATGCTCCGTGCAGTGGAGTTAAATGTCACTTAAAGGCCTTCCATGGCAGGATGATTCATTGAGGTAACAGCCAGAGGGATCCTTTTAACACAGAGCTTCAACTATGCCACTCCTCTGCTCAAACACAAAAACCCCTCCCAACCCTCCCAAGAAGATCAAGGTGTTAGAGTGACCAATGGGCTAACAGCTCTGCTCTGCCCCTCCCCATCTCTATGACCCCCTCTGCCTTCACTGTCGTGTCACTCAATCCCACAGCCACACTGCCTCCTTGCCTTCCTCAAACAAGCTGTGCTTGCTCCAGCCCGTGAACCCTGCTTGCAGTGCTCTGCCCTCCAGAATCCATCCACAGACTTCTTTCCTCACTGCTTTCAGGTCTCAGCTGTCATCGCTGAGAGAGTCTGGGACCTCCCTGTAACAGAGAGCAACCCTCACCCACACATAACCTATCACTCTGCACTGTTTTATTTTTCTAAATAACATTCACCCCTTACAAGCACATGGTATATTTTACCAATTTTTTTGTCCATTTTTATCTCCTCTGACAAAAATGGCAAGTACATGAAGGGCAGGGACTTTGTTTTATTTACTGCTTTATTTCTAGAATCTAAAAAGTGCTCATCATATAGAGGGTGCTCAATAACATTCATTGAATTTCCAGCAGTGGTGAACAACGTTTTGGCATCTCTGGGCCACACTAGAAGAAGAGTTGCTTTGGGCCACACATTAAATACCTTGTGACATGTAGTCACAAAAAAAATCTCAATGTTTTAAGTAAATTTATGATTTTTTGTTAGGCCACATTCATAGCCATCCTAGGCTGCATGCGGCCTATGGGCCACAGGTTGGACACCCCTGTATGTGTTTTTTCTTTGCATTTGTCCCTTCTCAGCCTGATGTTTCACCCCCTCCCCCCGCCACACACACACACTCCCGTGTGCACACATATCTAGCTCAATTAGTTTTAAAAGGCTTGTTGTTACTACAGGTCAGAAAAGTGCTATTGTAGCCCTGGCTGGTATAGCTCAGTGGACTGAATGCAGGCTGTGAACAAAGGGTCACCAGTTTGATTCCCAGTCAGGGCACATGCTTGGTTTGTGGGCCAAGTCCCCAGTATGGGGCATATGAGAGGCAACCACACATTGATGTTTCTCTCCTTCTCTTCCCCTCTCTCTAAATATAAATAATAAAATAAAATCTTTTTTTAAAGGGGAAAAAAAAGAAAAGTACAATTGCGAGACAAAGCACAGACACAGTATTCCCAGATGCAAAAGACAGAAGCACTTCTTCCTAGCAAAGATAAAAACAAAAAATTCTTGAGCCCTGAAGTAGGAAGCAGATGTCCAATATACTTTGCCTATGGCACATATGGCACATAAATGCGGTGGAGCACATGCCTGTGGGTGCTGTCCCATGTGGGTTCCCTGGGCCTCAATAACTATGGTACCATACTGGGCAGTAACCAAAGACTGCCAGCAGAATCCGTGATGTGTTCCTTATATTGTATAACATAGAGATGTATATGGTAAATGATAAGGAGTTTACATTCTAGGGCATATATTCAGTTTCACTTCAAATATAATCTTATTTTTAAAAATACAATATTCAAAGTATAGAATATTCATGTTGTTATTCTGTATATGCAGATGCTTGCACCAGCTAGAATTTTAAGTGCCCGCAGTTAGATAAGCAGCTCCTTCATTCAGAGTTCTGTCTGGATGTGCAATGTGCTATACTAGAACACACATTATTTTGATTGACAGACCCTTCCATGTAAATTTAGGTACCTAGAAATTGCACCCTAAACAAAGTATGGAAAGTTGACCTCATCTTGCACGAAGGATGGTTGTGTTAATAAAAACTCAGATACCGTGTTTGGGCTCATGAAAAAGAAAACAGCATAGTCTATGTCTTCCATGGATAAAAAAAAGGGGGGGTGATGACAAGCTATGTGCCTTGTTATTTCTGCTTTAGATTTCAGCAGCAATTCCAAGTTTGGGAATATACTAACTAGGGGAGTGTTTCAGAATCAGTGAGCTATTGGTATGTGTCTGGTCTGACAGGACATATTCAAAAATCACCATTGAATAGATTTTTTATTAATGCTATATTGTTTATTTTGAAATTGCAAATAACATCAAAATAAAGTGAGAACTTTTATGCTTTGTGGAAAAGGCAATTCATTTTTAAATGCTGAGAATCATTACACTAATCTATAGGTTCATAAATGACTTTTTTCTTCCTTCAAGGCAATGCATATAGTTTAGTCTAACAAGCATTAATGTCACACCTATAGGTATGCCAGTATGCTGGACACTCTGGGAACTTTTCACCATGGAGTTTATAGTTGCTGAATTAAATGAACATTCATGTCTTTTTTCATATCTTGCAAAGCTGAAACTTCCTACCTGTTAAAAAGCTCCTCTTCGCCTTCCTCCCTTATCCCCTCACCACCACCATTCTACTTTCTTTTCTGAAAGTTGAAGACTTTAGGTCCTCATCTAAGTGGAATAATTTACTATTTGTCTTTTTGTGGCTAACTTATTTCACTTAGTATAATGTCCTCAAGGTTCATCCATGTTACAGCATACAAGAGGATTTCATTTTTAAGGCTGATTAATATTTCACTGTATGTCTATATTGCATTTTCTTTATCCATTTATCTCCTGATGCACATTTAGGTTGCCTTTGCCCTTTGACTATTGCAAACAGTGCTGCAATGAACATGTGTCCAAATATTTCTTCCAGATTCTGCTTTCAGTTCATTTGAATATATCCAGAAGTGGGATTGCTGGATCATATGGTAATTCTATTAATTTTCTGAGGACCCTCAATATTGTTTTGCATAGTGGTTATCCATTATACATTCCTACCAACAGTGCACAAGCATTACAATTTTTCTACATCCTCACCAACATTTGTTATTGTCTGGTTTATTTTTTAATGTAGTGGTCATCTTAACAAACAGGTGGGAGATACCTTGTGTTATTTATTTGCATTTTCTTGTTGATTAGTGATGTTAAGCATTTTTTCCCCATATCTGTTGCATATCTGTGTGTTTCCTTTGGAAAAATGCCTATTGAGTTTTTTTTTAGCCAATTTTTTGATTGAGTTATTAGTTTTTGTTTTGGGGTTTTTTTTTATTTTGTTTTTTTGCTATTGAGTTGTAGGAGTTCTTCACATATTTTGAAAATTAATCCCTCATCAGATATATGGTTTGCAAAGGTTTTCTTCCATTCTAATTATTGCCTTTTCACTCTGATAACTTTCTTTGCTGTACAGAAGCCTTTTGGTTTGACGTGGTCGCACTTGTTTGCTTTTGCTTTTGTTGCCTGTGCTTTTGGTGTCACACCCACGAGATATGCCAAGACCAATGTCATGAAGCTTTTTCCGATGACCCAACAACTCTTACATAGAGAGCATCAGTATTTTACCCTAAAATCCTTTAAAACCCCTGCTCAAAACCCCCACCTTGCTTTTTCTTCTATCTCTCAACTGTCATTGATCCTTAGTCAATCCTAACCAAGTCTCCACAGGAAAAGAGCAGTCTTAAAAAAACTTGAGATTCCCAGCAACTTCTGACTTTACTTTCCCCACTTCAAGTTGCTGCCAAAGCTTTGTGAGATGGAGTTGTCAATAAACTCACCTCCATCTTCCCTCTTTGTAACATGTGAGGAGCCCAATTTCAACAAGAGCCACATCTGTATAGAAACTTGATTTATGTCAGAGTTGGCATGGCAGATCAGCGAGGAAGTAGACTATATTTTTTCAGTACACAGTGTTGAAATAACTGATTTTATCCTAATAGATAATCACTTTATACTACACACAACAACCAATTTCAAGGGATATTATAGACTTACATGTGAAAAACAAAGCTATAAAAATGTTAGAAGTCAACATAGTGGTATATCTCAAGATAAGGAAGGTTTCTTTTTAAAAGATACAATAATCCCAAAATACAAATAATAAAATTTAACATCATTAAAATTAAGAATTGTAGTTTGTCAACATTTATATGAAGAAAGTGAAAAGAAAAACCACAAATTCAGAGAAGGAAACTAGCAACATATAACACATAAAAGAATTAGGATCAAGAGTAGAGAAAGAATTCCTACTTGTCAAAAAGAAAAACAACAATTAAAAAAACAGGCACATGGTAGGAGGGGAAAATAAACATATGAAAAGATAAATGTATAATCAGAAAAATGCAAATTGAAACTTTATCAGGAAACCATTTTACACATAACAGATTAGTAAAAATTTGAAAGTCAGATACTGTCGAATGTTAAGCAAGGATGTGGAACAGGAATTGTACACTATCTAGCTGGGGTTGGAAATGTGTAGAACCACTCTGGAGGGTAGTGTGTTATCTGACATATGACCTATACCCTATCTCTTAACAAATTTTAAAGTAGTTTTCTTATCCTTATAAACATTTTCAGTTGTTTGCTTTATAAGATTGTTTCTGAAAAGCAGAAGAGCCAAACATAGAAATATTTTTTAGAAGTCTTTTAAGACTTCAAATGGTCAGTTCTTCATTTTAGCATCCATTCTCCTACCAGCCTGTAGTTCCTCATCAAGAATTTAGTATGTCAAGGACGGAAGGGAGCAGGAAAGGGAAATTGCTATTTTGCATGCAAGACTCTACATCCTAATCTGAAAGGGTCTGGAGATTCTATTTCTCCTTATTGGACAATCCTGAACTGAGCACCAACGAACATTGAAAGGAGGGGAGCGACACGCACACAGCAATATGGCAGTAACCAAAATGAGGGTAGGAGCAGGTAGGAGAGAGTAAAGGCGGGGGGAGGGGATACATGGTGACAGAGGGAGACTTGACTTTGGGTGGTGAACACAAAACAATATACAGAAGATGTGTTTATAGAATTGTACACCTGAAACCTATATAATTTTATTAACCAATGTCACCCCAATAAATTCAATAAAATTTTTAATTAAAAATAAAAGAGGGAAGCAATGATTCATCAGTGCCCTGAAGTAATTCCAATAGCTGTACAATCTGTCTCTTTGTTATTTGGGGAGGTGGATATAGGGACACCATCCGGTCAAGGTCTCTTCCTTTCCTTCTTTCATCAAGTGAAAGAAAAACCCAAGAGAGGCTTTTTCCTCCTTCACACTTGCATGGGAATATTTTATTTTGGCTGAGTGAAGGCCCACTAAAAGGTCGCTATTTCTGAATTATTTCTGCTCTGGGAGGATACTGCAGATTTCTGTTCTACTACATTGTAGACCTTTCAGGGCGTCTTCACACCCTGAATGCAATGCCTTGTAAGTAGTTTGCACCAAACTGATGCTCTTTGACTTAGGTCCATTCAGCAAGTATCATAGCTCCAAGTGGCTATACCTAAATTGCAGCACCCGATTTCTGCCTTCTTGCTAGTGAACAGGTGAGTAGCAGGAGTTGTTGAGTCATGTTGTGTGTCTCCCAGTGCAAAGACCCAGGGGTCTGAATGAGTGCTAAGAGAACTTAACTTTTGTAAAGTCTCACAATATTCTCCACTTGTGATATATCTCCCATCTGATTTGCGCATGAAAGGAAATTCAATGCCCATTGTGAATAACAGCATAATGATATTTTTAAAGAGAAAAAAAACATCTGGGGAAATAGTTATCAGCATATCTTAAAAAGACTTTAAAATTATTGATATATTTTTCTTCTAAATAGCATTCCTGTATATCAAGCTGAAGGCATGAGCTTCAAGGAAAATAGGCTACATGGCTGTCACATTGCAATCAAATTAAGTAAATGGTGCCCTAATGGCCTAAAAGAATTAATGTACCTTCAACATGTGAGCCATTTCCTTCAGGGAAATAAGGTCCTTATTAATCTGGACAAAAGATTCATGAAAAAAAGGCAGGTATCAGAAATGCGATCCCCATTTTGGGAATGGAGCAAGCAAGGCGGAGGAAATTGAAATGACTGACCTTTGTCATAAAGGGAGACGAGTGTCAGAGCTAATTACATAGACCGTTTTGGCTTCCTCTTTTAAATTGTCACACTTCAGCAATTAGAAATCACTTATGCTCTCAGTGCTACATTAATTTGTACTTAGACTCACAGACTCAGAGAGTGGTCTGCACAGAGACAGCCTTGGAGGCCAATCTCTTCATTTTTCAGATGAGGAAACCAACATCTGGGGATGTGATAAGCCTTGTTCAAAGTTACACACACCCCCCGAAACTGAAGTCTGACACTAAGGTTAAAATTCCTTTCCTTGGTTATGCTGCATTTTGGATAAAAGCTACTCATTTTAATTTTTTAAAAATTATTTTCTATAACAAACATGTTTCATACATCTGCGAATTTTTAAAGCAAGTTGTAAAATTTTAGAATGTGTTCCCCTCATACATCATCACTTCCAGGACTCCTTTCCTGACCCCCCCCCACACACAAATACATATGTGAACTGAAAGATACCAATTCCTTAGGGTACCTGTAATACTCAGTGCATGCTTGCTCATTGCATTAAGTGCATTTATAGAGATTTATTTATATACCTACCACCCCTACTGTACTGTTAGTTCTTTGAGGATAGGGACTGGGTCATACTCAGCTTTGTACCCCAAAATCTCAATACAAAGTAAACATTGTAGAAATATTAAATGATTTATTTACCCTTAGATGACAACATTCTATAAATGATCCATGACTATATCTGAAACCAATTAGTATTTTAGGTGATTTAATAAACAACATACCTTGGCTCTTCTGGAGAAAGATCTCCTGAAAGAATCAAACAGCAACATGTCTTCCCTCTGTCTTAAAAAAAGAAGCATCCCATGGCTTGGCAAATCCAACTCCTCCATCTGGTTATAGAATCTTAGTATGTCAGCTAGGTGTTTTATTAGTCATTCCTGGGTCCTCAGTCTCTCCACTCATATATTGCCGTCTGACTGTCTACAGACAAAACTGACTCTCTTCCATCTCTAAAGCCGTAGTGACCTACATTCCCTGTCTCTACTTCCTGGCTATTTATTTCTTCTCTCTACATTATATATTTGACTAAAAAATGAATGTATGGATGAATAGATGTGAGAACTCTAAAGCCTGAGCAGCTGGTCCCATTGAGCCCGTAGGCCACATTGCCTCGACCTGTCTCAGCTGCTTTCCTGGACACTCCCAGGTCTCCATGGTTTCTCTTGATTCATTTCAGCCCAAGAAGTGAAGACTGGTGCTTGCTCTTGGGCTTTGATTCTGACAGTGAGTTACATTAACCTGGGGGAGGGGAGACCAGAGGGGAACTGGGATAGATTTGACCACTCTGGTAAAAACTTAACCTTATGTAACCTACTTTCCAGGTACCTAAACCAAAACACAGGTTTTCCTTACAGACAACTTTTAAAAGTGGGACCCAGCATCACCACAAATGAGATAAAAAATAAAACCTTTTCAAGTAAAAGAAGAAATTAAAGGAGGAAATTCAGTATGTTGATTGTTTAATCTAGGATACCAGCATGTCGTTTGACATAGAAAGCTCTTATTATCCCCTCTACCCCAAGTCTGAAAGTTTCTAAAAGCTGTTCTGTGTTACCCAGGCACGTCCAGGGAATACACGTTCTTGGTGCTGGCAGCTGGTCCCACAACCCTGCTTTGAGCTTCTCTTGACTCTCCATCCCCTCCTTTTCAACCTGCAGCCCAAAGCATCCTCTGCTCTGGCCACAACAACCCTTCTGAGTTTTTGTGTTGTGAGTCCATCTTTTTTACCTTGTGAGCTGCTCTCCAGGACTTATGGATCACAGCACAGCCACTAGGATGGCCACATCAGTTGCCCTAGTGTGGAAATACCAACAGCAGCTGTTGCCTGTACACAGGGAAGAGTGCAGTATACTTAAGCCCCAACTGAGGCACCTAACCATCAGTGTGAACTTGGTCAGGATCCTTAACTTCAATAAGCCTTAGCATCCTCACCAGAAAAGCTAAATACAATAATAACTTCCTTGGGTATTGCAGGATAATTTTGATTAAAGTGCCAACAAATAATATATGCTAAAGAAATAGTTGTTGTTTTAGTTTATGTGATGTTCAGTGTTATTGTAGCAGTGGTTTATTACAAGTGAAAATGTGTATATCATCTCTGACTTCTGCACAGTATCTCACTGCAGTAATTAAAAGATGCATTACATGCATATTAGCCTTGTGAAGCCATGAGTCAAATTTTCTCACTATTATAAATTTCAATCATTGTATAAGTTTACTTTATGTAAGATATATTTATTAATTTCAGGAATAATTATTGTATGTCTGTGATGCACAAGATGTTCTGCTAGCCCCTGGAGATAGAATTGTAAAGAAGATAGCAGTATCATGCAGTTTAGAAGCCTGTGAAAGGGTTAACAAGGACAGGGTAGGAATTACAGCCAAAGCATACTGCATATGAGAAGGCCAGTGTGTCAGAGGATATTTGTCTGCTAAGTGACCGTGGTTCCCTTGATAGCACAGGAGGCACAGCTGTAGTCTTGACTACAGAGTGACGGATGTGGCAAGCCACATTTGAAACCCAAGAAAGTGAAACAGGACTCTTGCAGGCACTAACAGTTATGATGCTGGCTTGATTCGTACACAGTGGTAGCCATTGTGGTGTCATAGTAACAGGTGGGACCAAGACGGTGCAGCTCTCAAAAGACTCAGTTAGAAAAGCCTTGCCACACATCCTCATGTTTATTTGAATCTCCTGTCTCTCTCCCTTTAACAGGGAGAGAATCTGGCCTGAGCACCAAAAAAAGTGTTATAAAAATCATGATTTTTGCTCCTTCTTATATCTAATAAACCCCAAATGATTTTCACGGAGCTAATTGTGCTTCAGCCCTTTTCACATCATAGCAGTAGAGGAGTATTGGTGTTGTGTGGGCAGCTCATGCATTTGCAATTTAAGCAGAAAGGCAAGCCAAAGTGCTCAGCCTCGCCTTCAGACTCCCCGGTCGGCTCTGAGAGGGTGGAAGGGGCACAGCACATCTGAGGAAGAAAGAAGCCGGTCTAGATGGGGGAAATAAAGAGCAAAATGGGGAAATGGCAGGAGATAAAACTGAAACTGATGAGATAGATGGGGGTCAGATTATGTAAGTCAAATGGCCATGTGAAAAACTGATTCTTATACAAAAGACAATGGGAAATGTACTGTCTTTTTCAAAGGTTTAGAAAAGCAAATAAATTGAGAGTGTAAAAGAAATCTCAGAATGACATAAACATTCTACTGGGAAAAAAACCAGTTCAGAATGGTAATTTGACTGCTATGACTTCCCTTTGATTAGTAACTGAAGGAAAACATTTTGTTCCTCTGTTCATGTCATTCAGTCAGGAACAAGAGCTGCATTGGGTCCCACAGGGACAGATTTGGAACAGGCCGGGAGAGATCGTAGAAAGATCGTATCACTCTCTCCTCCTTGCCAATAGGCCAGTGAATCAAGCAGCCAGAGCAGAGAAAAGCGATGGCTTTAATAGTGTCTCAGAAAACATGTGTCTGTATGAGAAAAAGATATACATAAAATATATATACACATATATAGTATATGCATGTATATGCATACACACATGTATATATATAGTATATATATAATGTGTGTTTGTGTATATATACATATATATACACACATATATATTTAACACTCTGTTACTGCCTTCTAAAGCAATTCTATCTCATCATGGGAGTTTAGGAGGCATGTGCAGGGTCAATGAAAGGAGACCCAATAATGGCTGCTGAAGAAAACCTTTAGTGAAAATGAATGTATCTGACTTCTGGCCAAGATGGAGGCATAGGTGGACCCACTGTGCCTCCTCGCACAACCAAGATAGGGACAACAACAATATAGAAACAAAATAACCAGAACTGACAGAGAACTGAAGTGTATGGAAGTCGGACACCCAAGGATTTAAAAATAGACACATTCATTGAGACCGGTAGAAGGGGTGGAGTTGGCAGGGCGAGGGGCATGGAGCAGAGCACAGAGCAACTGGGGTGGCGCGCAAGTCCACAGCAGGTAGACCCTGTGCGCACAAGCAGTGGTGGCTGGTGGGCCCTGGCCAGGGGTGGCGACCGGCAGACCCAGTGAGGCGGACATTGTGAAGCAAGGTACTGTGCGCAGCTCAGGGGCCCCAGCACCAGGAAATAGAGCTTTGAGTCACTGACTGAAAAGAAAGGTCCTGCGGAGTGCACAGGCCCACCCACACCGGAATTGGTGCCAGAGGGGCCCAGTTGGCTTGCGGAAAGCGGCGGAAGGGGCTGAGGTCCTACAGAGAGCAGAGCAAGCGCCATTGTTCCT
>CM052540.1:112999862-113270378 GCA_028533065.1 Trachops cirrhosus
GGGGGGAAGGTACGAAGAATAGGTAGCATGGATGGTAGATAGAAAATAGGGGGAGGGCAAGAATAGTATGGGAAATGCAGAAGCTAAAGAACTTATGACACATGGACATGAACTAAAGGGGGGGAATGTGGGTGGGAGAGGGTGTTCAGGGTGGAGGGGAATGAAAGGGGGATAATAGGATAACTGTAATAGCATAATCAATAAAATATATTTTTAAAAAAGAAAGAAAATGAATGTATTCATTCAACAAAACTTTATTGTGTGACTTCTATTTTCCACACTTATTTTAAATAATGAAGGACACAGCAGGAAATAGAACAGACAGAATTGTCACCCTCATCAGACTGTATGAAGTAGGGAGGCAGACAATAAACCCATGATTAAGAGAATACATATGTACAATGGAGGAAAATTAAGTAGGGAAGGGAGAGAGTGTGCAGTGGTAAAAAAAGGCCTCGCAGATAGGACGGGGTCTGAACAATGGCCCGAGGGAAGGAAGGAGCCTGCCACATGACCATGTAGGGAGGAGACTGAGCCGTGGGAGCTGAAAGGCCGGTTGCCTGAAAGCAGAACAGAAGGCAGAGGGTACAAACCAGTCCAAAAAGGAGCAGAAGGCTGGCTTGTCTTCAATAAGGAGTTTTATTAAATTGTTTGTTCTGTGGTGAGCAATATATGATCTTCATTTCCTCATACAATCCTTTGGCAAAATCCTCGCAACTGGCTCTTGCCAGTGGAGAGAATGCAGTAAGCTGCTGAATTCTGTCTTACTATTATGTCTAAGCTATGATTTCAGCTCTGTTATAAAAGCTCAAAACAGCTGGATTAAGTAAGAATATGACTAAAGAAATACCTATATTGGAGTTCAAGTTACATCTTAAAAACCATTGCAAGTTCCAAGAACAGAAATTTGGCTTCAAGACCACAGAGAGACCCGCAATGATGGTAGAAGAATTCTCCTTACCAGCCATCATATCTACATGACCTTTTAACAGAACAGCATCCTAGGACTTGCATTCTCCTTGTCTTTATATGTTGTAGATAGATAGGGTGCATCTATTCCCATAGATTTGCTTTAAGGGACTCTCTGCCAAGTCTCAGCCCTGTGGTTTGGGTTGGGGAGTAGCTCCTTCCATTCCCCAGAGTAAAGGGCAAACCCTCAGTGACAAAAGACAAAACATTATTCAGTGTTGTTGGTCACAGTGCTTAAGGGTGGCACAGGAGCTAAGCAAGACCAACCAAAGTGACCCTCAGAAATTTTGCTGGGACTTCTGGGTACATTTGTTTCCTTGGGCTGTTATAATGAAGTGCCACATACTGGGCAAGTTCAACAACAGAAATATATTCACAATTCTAGCAGCTGGAAGTCTGAAACCAACATACTGTCAGGGTTGGAATCTCTTGAAACCACTCTCCGTGGCTTGTTGATGGATGTCTTCTTCTGTCTGTCCCCACATGGTCTTCCCTCTGTGTTGTCCTGTCTCCTAATCTCTTCTTGTAAGGACACCAGTCATAACGGATCAAAGCTCTCCCCAGTGACCTCATTTTATCTCAATTGTCTCTTTAAAGACCCTATTTTCAAATAGTCACATACTGAGTAGCTGGGGGTTAGGACTTCAACATTTGAATTTGGGGAGGTCACAATTCAGCCCATAGCACTGGGACAAAGACTAATTTTCCTGGGAGCCATCCTAAGAGGTTTTCCCTTTTTTCCAGAAACAGTGCTGTGGAGACGTGAGGTGTTCAAAGGAAGCAGTAATTCTGTGACCTGGAGGGATAATGGAAGGTCCTTTGTGAAAACTTTTGAACCGTTATATCAAACCTCACCTACTGAGATAAATGAGGCTTTTTAGCTGCAAGGACCAATGAATTCCTTTTGCACTTACACCTATTTTGGTCTGTTCTACACCCATTTGGTTCTCCATTAATCACAATTAAATTATTCCTTACAGATAAAGCCTAGAGTGAGTTCATTGATCTAAAAAATTAATAATGTATGGGATTTATATTCAAAGTTCAAATCACTTTTTCCCTGTACCAACAATTGAAGCATCTCTCTCTGAATCTCCAACCATTCAAGATCCCCAGATAGCAATAGGACACACGGATAAAATATAAATGTAGCACAAATGAAAAGATTCTTTTTCTTCTAAAGAAAGCAACAAAATAGTTCTCCAGGCTAGAAAGTACTAAGGAGGCAATTGAAAACAAGAGTTTTTAAATTCTACCACCAGTTACAGTTTTTTATTTGCCTTTTAATAAGGATAGGCTTCATGCAGCACATCAGCCTAGTCCTAGTCTCCCTTCCTTTAAAATAATCAGAGGCATCCCTTCTGCAGGACACAAAATTTTTCTGCCCCAGAAACTCGATGTCTACAGAGAGAAGCATATCAAAAGTGTGGGTCCATCATGACTGTGTGTGGCAAAACAATCCAAATTAGGAAGTAACAGCTGTTGCTCTTTCATAATAAAGGCCAACTCCAGAGATTCATGTCATGCTATTGAAGCAATTATTATTTCAGGATTTATTTGTATTTGAGTTTTCTCCAGATATTTGTGCTAAATGCTAAAGTTACCTAGAAAACTCAAAAGAACAAGATTTTCTGAATGGTTCCCAATGTATCTTTCCCCCTGAAAAAAAATAGGAAAATTATTTTCTTACAAAATGCTAAAGCATTCCTTTCTTGATTACTTATACCAAGAGATCAGTATTAAGTATTTTTTATCAAGGAAAGAGCTACTATGCTTCCAAAATAGCTGAGCTGAAGAGCCAAAGTCTGTAGCATGTTGTCACCAGTTTCTATTTCCCAGTTTAAAACATGAGAAAAATTATAGGTGGAAGCAGTTTATCAATAAAGATATATTGTTAACATTACATCATCAATATTGAGAATTTATACATTAGAAACCACCGTCAAACATAAAAACAACTTCAGAGGACAAGGGCTTTTGAAGGAGAACAAAACTCCCAAACACACATGGCGTAAAATAAGTACTTTGTCACCTGACGGAGGTTATACGGGCTCACTCTTGGGTTTCATGTTGCAGAGGACTGAGTGGCAATGAAGGGGAGTTGTCTTGTTCTGAGCGGTAGAGAATGAATTTGCCTCCTCTGGTGGCACTTGGACATTTTATTTACTCACTTCTTGTCCTAACAAGCCTCTCCTCTTTTCTTTCACCTGAGGTCAGAAACCTTTGCCCCCAGCCCTGGCCTTGTTCCTGTTTTAGCTCTAGTCAGTGGCCCTGAGATGGTCTCATCTCTGTCTGAGGCCAGCCAGAAAAAGTAAGCAGCATCCCTTCAAAAGTTTCTTTCAAGAAAAAATTGCATACCACCCCAATTTTCCAACACAACAGGCTTAGAGTATCTTTTCAAGCAAACATAGGACACTAAGGGGATGTGCATATTTTCTCTACAGTCCACAGTATGGGCATTAGTCATCAGTCTTCAGAAAATAAAAGTCAGCTGATAGAGAAAAATTACAGGCTACATCTGCCTCTCAGCACAATTGAATTACACTGTTCGGTCACAGATCTATCTGACCATTTACCACAAACTCAGATTAATGCCTGGGCTTTCTTGCTTTCCCTATTTGTTGAAATGTCTCTTACAAAGCCAGCTATGGGAAAATTTTCTCTAAATTTAATTCAAAAACAAGACAACTTGTAAATACCTTTCAACTTTTATGGGTGATTCCCCTTACTGCTTTCTGGTAGACCAAGAGAATCCACCCTCTCACCAAAAATATTTTACATGTTGAAAATACTGTCTATGGTTATATAGTAAAGATCTTTAAATATCTTTAAATAAATAACTAATGTTGAAGAAGTAAGACATTAAAGATAAAAATATACATATCCTGACCTCTCTAGTGGCAAGTTGCTAAGGTGTTTTTTTATTCCCTGTCTTTTTAACTAGAGAGGGAAAGCAGCACTGTCCAAAAAAATATCATGTAAGCCACACGTCATTCTAAATTTTTTAGTGGCCATATCTTTTTAAAATGAAAAAAATTGGTTAATTTTAATAATATATGACATTATATTTAATCTATATATTTTACATTATATCCATGTATTATATTATGTTCAAATATCATATCATAATATATACAAAATATTACATTTCAATATAAAATATTAATTAAATACTTTACATTCTTTTCTCATACTAAGTCATTAATTCTGGGTTATGTTTCACACATCACATCTCAATTCAAACTAAGAACATATCAAATGCTCAATAACCCCATCTGTTTAATGGCTTACATATTGGACAATCACGGCATAGAAATATGTTTTATACACTCTGATTTACATGGGTATCACCATTTACGCAAACCTTTGACTGTGATATGCTTGTAAGGAAAAGCACTTCTCTTGAGAGAGCGGGGAGAGAGACATCGATGTGAATAAGAAGCATCAAGTTGTTGCCTCCTGTATATGTCCCAATGGGGGATTGGGGCTGAGAGAGGTGTCATTATCTTTATCTCTCTGAATAGATTGCAACTGACCATTCTGAATAACCAAATTTATAATATCACACTTAAAAAAATGCCACTGGACTTGTCGATTTCAGGCTCCCCAAATTTTGCCAACATAATTTTTTGACAGGATGAAGCTGAGTTCCTCACCGCAGTAATGGAAAACACCATCTTACCTTTGGTAGCATCTTGGAAAGAGGAAGGCTAAGCAAAATTTATTGAAAATGGAAAGTTTAGTGTCAAGTGGATCTCCCAATGCAGAGACTTGATAGGAATGGGTAAAGATCGTGATTATAACAGTCAAGGATTGGTAGAAACAGCCAGTAAGGACTTTTAATTTGTTTTTTTTATCCTCACCCAAGGACATTTCTGTCATTGATTTCAGAGAGAGAGGAAGGGAGAGAGAAAAATATGGATGTGAGAGAGAAACATCGATCAGTTGCCTCCTTTACATCAGTTGCCCAGGCACAGTATCATATGCACCTGGACTGGGGATAAAACCCTCAGTCTAGGTATGTGCCCTGACTGGGAATCAAACCCATAACCTTTTTGTTCCCTGAGCCACACTGGCCAGGGAACCAGTAAGGATTTTTGAGGCAAGGGATTTACAGAGTCTTTGCCAAAAACTATCTCTTGATGCTGAAGGATTGGTGAATATTTCAGAAAGCTCCAGTGATGAACAATTAGGATATTTGCCTGGGCAAGACCCTGGAATAGAACAGTTATGCTAATGAAGATAAGGATACTTCATGTAGTCATGTTACTAAAGACAGTAAACTGGGAGGGAGGAATGGGTAGCTTTCATTCTCAGGGTGTGTGTGTGTGTGTGTGTGTGTGTGTGTGTATTGCCCTGTAAAACGATGTCCAGCAGAGAGGAAGTTCCTCCCTTTCACACACCTAACAAGTCCAGAAAATATTTACACAAATAAGTTCTACCTTTGCTTGGCCACTTCCACATAACAAAATCATCCAACTACAGAAAATCAAGTAATTATAGAATAAATACATAAAATGTTTTAAAAACACTGAGAAATCTACCTTTGAACTCCAGTGATTTAGGGCAAATGCTCACACACAATGCTCACACACTTGAAGTTGTTTTATTTGTCAGTACACCAGATAGAGGGCTCCTACTGAGGTCTGAGTAAGTGAGCACTGTGGCTTCTTCTCAGTGAACCTGACACAGGAAGCTCCTGTCCTCGGGAGGCTCCCATTCTAGTTAAAAGAGTTATTTAATGTTTAAAAAGAAGTAATATAATTAGAAACTGGCATAGGTGTGCTCTGGCAGAAATAAGGCGCCATAAAAAAAGGGAGGGAGAAGTGCTGAAAGAGACTTTTCTAAGACGTTAATATTGATATATTTTATACAGGCAAAGCAGGAGCCAGCCTGGGAAGGGTGCATTCTGCAATTATCTGTGGCAGAGAGTTCCAAGTTTGTAATAGCCTAGTGCAAATGCCCCCAAGGCAGGATAGGATTTAGAATGTTCAGGAAGCAGAGAGAAAGAAGGCTGATGTAGCTAAAGTTTAACAGGTGAGTGAGAAAGAGATTGGTACAAAATGAGTTTAGAGATGTTTTGGAGGAGTTGGATGGTATCAGGCCTTTAAGCAGAAGTGGTTCCACACACAGGCTTCTGCACTTCCTTTAATATCTGCTGTTGCTTTCCAATAATAAATTCTTAATAATTTTTGAACAAGATCCTCTGCTCAGAAATCATGTGCACTGAATCTCGCAATTATATCATACTGGTAAACGAATCATTCCAAGGATTTCAATTCACATATTGTATGATGTTGGATCTTTTTTTCCCTTCCCACATTCCAGAAACCTGAAAGTAGTCAGTTCAGGGGTGGTATGTTCTCTCTGGTATCAAAGCCTCTAACTCTTTGTGTCTTGTTCTGCAGTACAGGGCTTTCAATACCAGCAGCACCCTAGAGTCCAAAATGACTGCTAGTGTTCCAGCCATTACCATCTTTTCCCAACCGTGAATTAAGGTCTCCTACTTAATTACCATACCATGTCCATCTATCTCCCATTAACTATATCTAGAAAATGATCATATCTAGCTGCAAGACTGGCTGGGAAATGAGTCTTTAAGATCCCAGAAAGGTATGTTCCCAGCTGAAAACTAAGATTTCTTTTTTCATTTAAAAATAAGAAACATTTAAGGGACTGTTATTAGCTCTGCTATATACTCTGAATTCTTCCTTTGACCTAAAAAATAATCATTCATTTGTTTATTCATTTGACATTAATTTACTCAGAAATTTTATTGAGGGTCTATGTGTACCAGACAGTATACACTAGTAACTGAGGAGAAAAAATGGTTAAGAGTTGGACCTGAGAAGATAATATAGGGGGAAGGAGAAAGACCACAGAAAATTATAGTACAATGTCACAAGTACTAAATAAAGTGTTTAAACATGTACAGTCATGAATAACCAACTACAGGTGTTGATAAAGCTACACAGAGGGGTGAGATGATATGTATGTTTGATTTTGCAAGAATAAATTAACAAAGAAGGGGAAGGTATTTCCAAGTTACACCTTGTATCATGAAGTATGATTCTGAATATGTGGGACTTCCATGGCTCTCTTATAGTTATTAGTCAGATTTGATAAATAGAACATGACCTAGCCAATTGTTTGGTTAAGCATTTAGTGACTTAGGGACTCTCGGTCCACACACAACTGTTTTGGCTGCTGCCACAGAGATGCTGATATCAGTGGATTGGCTCTGCTGCTTCTCTGTCTGCCAGCAGATGTAGTAACCTGAAAGGCAAAGAAATACACCAGCTGACAGAAGAATCAGGCATAGATAGCATTTATGTTCCACTTTTCCGGCTCCACACCCATCCAACTGAAAAATCCCCCATTTGATCTCAGCCTCTCTCCTGGCCCAATAGTATTATGACAGAGACCCTAGCAATCAGCAGCTTCCCAAACGGTCTGGTCCTGGAATTACAGGAGCACATCTTGTCTGGTGACACCCCCACCAACCTCGGGAAACGATTCTCATATCCAGTAATGCTTTGCTCATCTTTTCCCAGAAAAAAAAAAAAAAGAGGAAAATGTTTGGCAACAATGCTGAGCTTTGAAGAGCAAACAAAAGGATTCCTCAAATTGGAAAATACCGATATTTCAGACTTTTCAGAGTTCAGATTCACTCTCTGAAGCCACAGTCATACCCCCACTACAAAGATGACTGTGCCTGTCACAGGGTGACCCTCCTGTGCAGCTATTTTCTCCTGAAACGAAGAAAAACAGCTCTGTGATAAATCACATCCGCGAGATGTGTTTCATATGTCAAGCACACATTGCTTCTAAATCAAATGCTGATACATGACTTATTCCGTCAAAAGTAAGCAGAATGCTGTAATTTATAATCATCTTGAAGCACACTGCAGAGAAAATGAAAGCAGACCATTAAATTTTAATGCCTTCTCAGCTCTCTGAAAAGTGTTTCTGGCCACGTTTGAAGCAGGGTAGTGTTTCTAGCACCATTGTGCACCCTCCTTTTCCAAACACTTTGTGTTTGCCAACAATTGTAAAAACTAATTGAAAAAATGATTTAGCTGTCAAAAGCTGCCATCAGGAAGTTCTGAGCACAAAGGTGACTGCAGAAGAGCTGGTCCTGTCCAAGGCCTCCCTCCTGCCCCCTTCACTTTTTAACAATTGTCTGTTGTTGTGCAAGCCAGCTCCCCACAGCAGGGCTGCGAGCAAATATTCATTGGGGTGTCATCTCCGCTTAGGTTCTCGTCCTGCACACCTATTCATCTGTGTTAAGTGAACAGCAGCATCAGCTCAAATTAAGCTGGCTTGAAAACAGCCACTGTTAATAATTTCTGCTGTGATTCAACTTAGCTTTGGCTAACAGGTGAAGATGTTTCATAACGGAGGCAATTACAGCTCTGAGAGCACTTTCCCGCTGCCTGTTTAATCAGAGGAAGGGAACACTAGCTCCTTTCGTGCGGGGAAGGGCCAGCACAGCCACCATCGGCTGCATTTGTTATCTGCTAGATTGAACAAGCTGCCTGCCGGGGACAGATGCTTAGTGCAGTGATTAGAATATAAAGCAATTGCAAAGGCTGAGGGGATTGGAGTCAGTCTCCTTTATCTCAACTCACTACAGGCTTTTCTGGTCAGATAACAAGTCTCCCAAACCCGTCTTTGTAGATGAGAAATCATATGTATATCAATGCTTGAAGACTCATGCATATTCATTTATCTGTGCCCTGTGTGAATTTCCATTTAGACTGGGAACTATTTTTTTAAATGAGGGGTGTTTTTTGATTCTATGCAAGTTTAGTTCCTTTTATAAGTGAATTTTTATAACAAGAAATATGGGCCCAGTAAGTGTTGACCCAGTACAATAAAAATGCTTGCCAAATTTTATTTATTTTCTGAGATTGAAAATTCCAATGGTTTTACTAATTTTTAAACAGCTTTCATATTTAAATTTTTTAAAAAAGAATGTTGAGTGAAAACTTGAAAATAGATAACCCTAGATTTTTACTTATGTTAGAGTGAAATAAAAGTGAAATTATGTATCTGTTTTGTTACTTTTTACATTATAGAGACAGCATTATTTCCATCTAGAGGAAAATCTATTATTTTAGCACAAAGTAATTTTTAATGTCAACTCTGCATAACTTTAAATTATAGTAAAAAACATAGCCATATATTTCCTAATCGTGGGGATTTTTGAATAGTTCATTTCCAGGCAAACATTTTTCCTCTCCTGCTAAAACAAAATCAAGCAGCTTAAATTGAATTTTTATTCATTACAATTTCCTGAAATGTAGTTCTTAATGGTTTCTGATGTGCCTAAAGGCATGAATCTTAAACTACATTTTTCCCCCAACCAAAGAACTAGAGAAATGAAAAAGACCCTTCTTTGTTACTGGTATTAAATTTCCATTGTATACATTAATCTGCTTTCAGAGTATTTTCCTTCTGTGTATTTTCCATCGAAGGCCTATAATAAAGTCCTTGGTAGGTTATTTTTAACGAGCAATTAATTACAGAGTCGTGTATCCCCAAACTGATCATGTTTTCTAAAACATCAAAATACCAAAAAAGAAAAAAAGAGAGAGATGGGGGGAGGTTTAGTAGCAAAGAGATTAGCCACCGGCTTAGTTTAATTTAAAAATCTTTTAAGAGCCTAGAAATGGTTATGATTGCATAACACCATGGTTATACCAAGAATAATCTATTTCCATCTAGGTTTTTTAATGGTAATCATAGTCTTCATCAATTATTTAGTAGTTTTTGAGGGTGTGTATGTGTATGTATAACTGTGTGATTAAGTTTTGGGGACACGAGAATAAACAGGAAGAAAAAGAATGATAGGGTTTTCGTGGCAAAATATCTGATTCAAAGCTGTGTTTAAAATTCCTGCTTAACAAGATAGCAAGTTGTCTTTTTCAAGAGCCATTTCTTTCTTCCCTCATTCTTTAGAATCATCCATCTAGCCTCATCTTGAAATATTCTCGGTAAGACTCCACTGCCCACTGAGTTTTCCCCTGACAATGACTGTTGATCTTTACCCTTGAAGCTTTGAAAGCCTGTGTAACATTAGCCTATCTAGCCCAGTGAAAATGTCTTTACAGATTAGTGTAATGTTAATACTGCTGGCTCCCTGCTTTTGACCTGAAGTGGAATACGTTGCACTGCTGGAACAGATGGAATCAGAGTTTCACTGAGCTGCAGAGATTGGTTGGCTGCCTGCCAAAAATTCAGGGCTGGTGGCAGTGGAGACGCAGGCTCAGGGAAGCAGGCTGGAATCTATTCTCTCCTCTTGGGGAGAGAAAACAAAAGTGTCACCTAAGTTTGTGTGGAATCAAAATGCATTTGTTAAGATCGTTCATCTGCAGATGTTTACCCAGTGTTCAAAAAGAAATGAAGTCTTTGGGTGTGAAATGGAGACATCTTTATTCAGTTTTGCTAAAAGACATGAGACAAAAGCCAGAACAAAGAATAAAAAAAGAAATTATCTGAACTCCATTTAACCTTCCAGTTGAATGCTGAGCTCACCATAAGAATACAAATGTGTACATGTGGAGTGTTTAAAGTCTGTCTCCTTTTTTTATGAGTGCAAATAGATCTTAGTCTGAAATAATAAACCAAATTTATAAATGATAAAAAAAGCTGAGTTATATAAAGTGAAATAATGATCCAGATAGTTCCAAACCAGGATCTAAATTTCTAGGGAAAGTGGTGTGGGGGAGGGGAAGATCTGTGTCCTAAATTATCCCGCTAGCTCTGTTGTTGACTGTGCCATTCAGACAAATGGTCAGGACCCTTGCTGGCTTTGTGTGCACAGAAAGAGCCTAGAATCACATTCTTCCAAAACAGATATGCCTGTTAACAGCTTCCTTTCACCTGGAGCACCAAGAGCATTGATTAAAAACTTTTAATAACAGCAGCTAAAAACTGTTGTAAGATTTAGCAAATAGAAATATAGGACACCCATTTAAATTCGAATTTCAAATAATCAGCTCATGGTATTTTAGTATAAGTATATTCCAAATATTGTGTGAGCCATGGGACATTCAATATTTGGGACACACATATGAAAAAAAGTATTCATTGTTCATCTAAAATGTGACTGCATCCTGCATCGTCTCTGGCAACCCTAAGATGTGCTCTTCATTGTCCTACTTTTTGCATGTGGTACGTCGTCCCCCCCACCACTGGCCTGGGCACTGCTCCCATATACTTACACATGCCTCTAACTTCCAATTAGCATACTTTTTAGTATTTATCCATCAGGTTATTTCTAAGTTTATTTTCATCACATTTCCTCGCAAGTACTGCCTTTCCACAGCAGTAAAACATATGCTGTTTGCTGCCTAAGTAGATGGGTAATGTAAGCTGTGATGTGGAAAGGATTCTTCTCTTATCCGTTCTCTCTGAGGGTGTAGTTACAGAAACATATATATGTGCTTTTATCTATGATAAGAGCAACCATCTGCTAGCTGCAATGTGCACAGCTTACCGTCTGAAGTGCTTATACATATTATGAAAACACACAGCTTTTGTGTATGTTAAGAATACATATAGGCAGTATTCTAATAAACCAGGATATTAGCTATTTGAGCATATGAAATAGATACAAAATATAACCAAAATTATGGGTGAGAGTTATCAGAGCTGACCAGTCGCCTTACATCTACTTATGACCTTTTAATACAGCATCATTTGCAACCTCTTTCTGTGAGATAATTATTTTAAGTATATTTTATTGACTATGCCATTACAGTTTTCCCAATTTTTCCCCCTTTATTCCCCCTCCACTCTGCACCCCCCAACCCTCCAGCATTCCCTGCCCTTAGTTCATGTCCATGGGTTGTACATATAAGTTCTTTGATTTCTCTGTTTGCTATACCACTCTTAACCTCCCCCCATCTATTTTGTGCCTACCAATTATGCTTCTTATTCCCTGTACCTTTCCCCCCATTCTTCCCTTCCCCGTCCTCACTGATAACCCTCCATGGGATCTCCATTTCCCTGATTATGTTCCTGTTCTAATTGTTTGCTTAGTATTTCTTTTTTAGGTTCAGTTGTTGATAGTTGTAAGTTTGTTATCATTTTACTGTTCATAGTTTTTGATTTTCTTCTATTTCTTAGATAAAGCCCTTTAACATATCATATAATAAGGGCTTGGTAATGATGAACTCCTTTATCGATGAGATAATTATGTTAAATAAATGGAAACTTTTCAGTGAGAAAAGTCCCTTGCTGCATTCAAGCAGTAGAAGTTTCATGCCAGGGATACCCAATCACTGAGATGTGTGGTGCATACATGTGAGCGATGGGAGAGACTGGAGGCAGCACGATAGGACATATAAATTTGAGTTACTTTGACCTTTAATCCAGGAGAGCACGAAGAGAAATGCACTAGGAAGGTTGGTTTGTAGCTGTCTGGAGACTGATAAGCTGTAATAAAGGTGCACTCAGTTGCAATTCATCTAAAGCTTCCATTGCTATCATCCTCCTTTTTCGATTTTTGTTACCTCGAGTACTTATCTAAATCCCTCTCAATGCCAGCTTGAATGCACTTTGTGTTCCCTCCAACTGTGACCAGGGCTGTCTGTGTGCGCCGGTGTTCTGCAGTACACACTCTTTCCCTTGTTTGACAAGAACCGGTGCCAACACCTAATTAAGGATAAGCCACAGAGCTCTCGGCTTTATCTTTGTCAACTGCTCCATTCCTAGCTTTCTGCCTAGTTGAGTTTTTAATGACATGAGCAACAGTTGGGTTCAGCATTCCTCAGGCCCACTTGTTCCCCATCTCAGTAACCAACATTGGCGAGCAGTGGCAGCAGAAAGACGCTAGCCCCTTGTGCCCCATGCTGTGTAAACAGCACAGGGAAACTGGGCCACATTGTCATCTGTATGTCACTTGCCCTCTCCATGCACACATGTGGATGTGCAGATGTGTTGGAGGGAAAATTCAGAAGCTGTTCCTTCAAAAAGGTTTCAAAAATTTCCAAGCACCCAGTTTATACAGAGAAGGCCCATCTGGTTCAACCTCATATTGTGTTGTATTAGACATTGTAACTCGGTTTTGCAAATGTTAGAGTTAATCATTCCCTTAAACTCTGGCAAAATCAGAGTAAAATGTATGATATGTACTTTAAGACAGCCAATTAACTCTGTATTTAAAATTTAAAGTATGACATTTTAATGTATATTATATATATTTTAGGCAGAGAGAACACGTGCTGTGCTGTGTTTTATTCTCTATATCTCTCCATTATGCTTGAAGTACAATCCTTCTCCTAGAAGGCAGTTTTCCCTGCTAGTTTTAAATCTGTGCATTTGCATTTCTCTTTGTTCTCTGACTGCTGGTTGAAGCTTAATGGTTTCAATGATCAGGGAAATGTCACCAGGCATAGAGCTGTCCCAAGACATGATCACGGAAAGATCATTGCAGGAAAAGATATCTAAAATGCTGAGCTAATTGTATCACTGATGCTGTTGTGATGTTCGACCATGTCGTCCCCACCTACATTCTGTGGACTATTTGTCACATTTTCCATTGGTACTTCACTTTAACTTCATGTTGCCTTTAAAATTATACAATGTCTTTAAATCTGGCTGAAAAATCATGTCCTTTCTAAAACTAACTTGGACGTTTTGACTTCAAACTTTTCTTATTTTTAACTGGTAATTCTGTGTCACAGAAAAAAAAACACCATTTTATCTGCAGACAAGGAAGGGTTAAATATTCGCTAGCAAAAGAAGACAACACTGGTAAATGTGACTATTCAATAATTTTACGAGTATTTCACAGACCCTTCTAAACTGAACACTGCATGCTCCATAATATCCAAGGTGCGGAAAAGATAAACAATCCCTCAAGGACAGGAGTTTAGAGTCCAGTTGAAGAGGTAAGATATTGTATATTTAACATTTCCCTATATGACCTTTGCAAATAGTAGTAAATCTCTGCAAAGGTGTCTAGAAGAGTCTCAAATAGGATATATTTGTTCCCCTTCTTTCTGAGTTGATCATTTCAGCCCTAACAACAAAAACAAGATGAGGAACTGAATGTCTTATCCTCTTACTTTAAACCAAACATTTGCTCCTGCCCAAATTTTCTGAATTCTTTAGATAAAACTTTTACTCACCCACGCTGTTCGGGCCTCAGTGCCTCGTGCCTGCCAGTAGAGAAAGCCTCCCATCGGAGCAGCACCTGTTAGCGTGTGCGAAACAACTCTGCTGTCCGCTCTTGTCACCTCTCCCCCAGGATATCAAGCTGATACTGTTGATGTCTCCCCTGATTAACATTGCTTTTCCTTTGGGGGGACCCGGGGGGATGAGTGGTGGTGATGGGTTTGTACTGGACCATCTGTATTCTATTAGAAAGCACCTTGAGAGACCAAAGGCACTCTCGGCACTATGGAGAGATTTGTGTGCATTCTATGACCACAAAGCTGAGTATTTCTCTTCCCTGTGTTAATTAGACCACATTGAAATGATCAAAACCAGCTTTATCTCTGACTAATTGGTACAGCTCCTCGAAGCTAGGGTTCTCAATTACGTCTTGCTCAGAAGGTGGCAAATGCAGATTTCTCATCAGGCTGGTCTGTGTGGGAGTCTGCTGGACCGGACATGGTTGGACTACATCTTCCAGAACAGGCCTATTCCTAAGCAGGTGCTTTTGTGGCTAGGTTAAGTGAGTCAGAAATGCCATGGGATCAAGGTCTAGTTCTAAGAGGAATTTCTCAGTTGTTAAATAGATCTCTCATTGAGGAACCATCTTCTCTGAACTCTACAAGCATAACAGTTCTGCCCAGAAAGATCGGAATACAACCCCTAGAAAGGTTGTCTATTGATACTAGAATTATTGTACTTCATGAGACAATAAAAAAGCAGTCATCTTTCACAGTCCACATTTAATCTTTGATGAAATAAACCACCTTCTGACAGAGGTACGATGGGTCTAAACATAAGTTGACCAAAGTGAACAAAACAAAAAAAAATGCTTGGCTTTGCAAATGAAATGAATTTTTTATAGGCAAAAGGAGCTGGCAATGTTTTTCTATTGAACTTTCAAGTTATAATCATACTTATTTGTGTTTTTTAAAACAAACCTGAGGGCCCATTGGATCAGTGGTGGATAGAGAACAGTCTGTGTTCTGGACATAAAGAGTATCATTTAAAATATTCTCATGGTTTACTCAGGTCATATTAATTTCAAATAGGAAACAAAAGTAAGTATACTGTGAAAAATGCAAAATAATATAGCAATTTGGAAATTACTTTGAATAAAATATTTATAAATCTTTATTAATCATATCCTAACTATGAACAATCTGTCTTTCATTTCTCAATTTCTGTGTGCATACGATGCTGTCTGTAGGTAAGCCACGCTTCTCTGCAGACAAACCAATGCGTTGTCATGTCAGCACATTTTTCTGTGTATTTGGACTTGATGTTAAGTACAAGAGACTGCTAATTCCACACTAACTTTATTTACATACATATTCCATTATGTATGGAATACATACATAAAACCAAAATCTTACCAAAAACTACCAATTATACCTTAGTTTAGTGTGCATAAAACATTTCTCTTTTCAAAGAAATAGCATTCGGTTATTGCTAGGAGCTATATATAAATACTTATGTACCATAAACTAAGAAATTCAAATTTATATTAAAAATAGATCCATTATTTAATAGACCACATTTGGTCTGATTAAATGCATGCAAGAATAATCCATCCATTTATAAGTTCTCTGCAGAAACCATTGTTTTAATACAAAAGATGACCTATTTGTTTTTTTTGATGAAACTGTGTTGGGGTCAATAATTAACCTTCTCAGGGTATCCTTTTCCTAAGTCAGTACCTTAAGCTGATTATACTCAAGAGTAAATGAACTGCATAGTGAAATATGTTGCTGTGACCCAAATGTAGCATCATGTGTTGCTCACCTATAGTTTGGAAGAAGCCGTGCAAATCTTTTTTAAGAGGAACACCAACATGGAGATGTAGGTTAGTTTCACCTCCGGCTGAATCTGATGTCAGTGTGGTAATTACCAGGCCCAGTCAATAAAACCTCTCTTCAGTATAATTGCAAATCCAGTGCAACCATGACCAGAACTAAATTGCTTCAGAGCAATCAATAGGAATCTTCTGATTGTGTTCCCGGGTGTATGCATCAAATATAAAGAGGAAAACTGTCCATTCAAGCAAAAGGTCAATTTTATAAATAAAAAATACTGTATAAAAGTCCTGTTATGTTTTATGTTCCTTCCTGGTAGAGAAGACTAAATGTATTGGTTAGTTGTCCATGGAAAGAAAGTGGGTAGCAAATGATTCATCAAGCAGACAAATAGCAATGAAAGAAAAGCAGGAATATTTCTGAGTGAGAGATGTATCTAAGACCAAGGCTAAGCTGGCCAATTCAACCTTCCTTCTGTTTTGAAACACAGCTTTAGACTTAAAACTGAAATCCCTGAACTCTTTGGTACGCTTCTGACATTAAAGGGGCTAGTTCACTAATGAGTCCCATAAATCGTAAGTTTCATTAGAATATAAAATCATTAATTTCCTATCAGAGGCATTTAATAATATAGGTTATTTAATAATATAGGTCATTTAATAATCAGTGCCCCATCTGTTGAAATCAGTGCTCCTTAAACTAGGCAAAAGAATTGTCGAACAATGAGAAGGTTAGAATTATAGAGCTACAGAGCTAAGCAGAAAATAGAAATAGTTGTCTGGTCATGATGAACTGAGGCTAAGTTTTGTTGTCTCACATCCACCCTAATAAGAGCATCTTTGGGTCTAGGAAAATTGGAACTGGGTTCCAAAAATGTTGGTGATAATGATACCACCAAGAGGGTAAGTAAAGGTGAGAGGGCAGTGGCCAGCAGAAAAGGGAAGAAAAAGGCAGAAAAGGAAATGGGCTACTCGTGTGATTATGGCATAAAAAAGAAATTTAAAAACAAAGATTTAGAGCCTTTAAAATAAGTGTCATAAGATATCCTGCTTCTGTGTTTTTTGTTTTTAGTTATTTGGTCTTAAAAAAGAGGTGGGGTAACAGTTGCTAAACCACATTTGCCCAACCCTTCCAATCCCTCTTTCCCTTTTTCATACTTCTGGGGTGGGAGATTTGAGTTGGTTAGAACTGTAGGCCATGATACACTGGGTTCCAATGTCCTCAATGACTTTCCATTAGCTAATGAAAAGGTTCAAACTTCTCATCTTGTTCTTGGCCTTGCCCAAATCTGCCTTTCCAGTAATGCCTTTTCAATCTTCTCTCCCGCAAGCCACTCCACCTACAATACCCTACACATGCACATTGCTCTTCACCAGGACATTGCTCTAGCTGGAATTAGAATCTTCTTCCTTTGTCCTTACCCACTGACGTTCTGCCCATTCCTTCAGTCCCAGGGCAATGCCACAAACCTTCCCTGATCCTTCTGTTGCAAACAGTCTCTCTTTCAATGCTCCCAGTTCCTGTGTCCTTGGCAGGCTGTGTATTGAATTGAGTCATAATGGAGTAAGAGAAGTATCAGCAAAGGCTGGTCATCACCAACAGTAATAAGAGTAATAACATGCTACTACTATTAAAAAATATAAAAATCACCAAAAATATGGGCTGCAAAATGAAGTCTAATTTTATACAATTCAGAATTAACCATAACTAGAGCTGGCCCTACCCTCCATTGAGGCCCTTAAGGATGTAAGAGAAAAAAATGTGACTCCTAATGTGAAAACTTCTCAAAATGGAGAAACTATTTTTCATATAAAATCACTACTTTATGTCACTTCTTGAAATGTTACTGACATGCCATGTATAATAAAACAGAATAAACCAAAAGTGTATGAAATTGCTCATTAGCCTGTACTGATAACTGTTTACTTTTGATGTAAAGTACATTGGACCTGGGGTCCTTTCACATGACCAAATATTTTCAGCAGATGCTAAATGAAAGAAACAGAAATTAATTTAAATGCTGCAGTAATTTCCAGAGTCAAAAGTAGCACCTATCTTATGAGAGCACACTATATACATCATCCTAGCTCCTTTTTCCCATCCACCCCCACTAGCAAACAGGAATTCTACAGTTGGCATTTTCGCATTAAGGCATAAATGAAAATGTTGCATTCAAAACAACCTAAAAGGCTGTTAAATAGCTGATAATTTCATCAAGTTGAAAATGAATGTAGCTGTATTAGAAGCATAATGCTATAAACATTTCCAATTACCTCACTAACCCTTCTAGGAAGCTAAAATGATCTCGGAGACCCTGCAGTAAGGAGCACCCCATCCCCCTCCACCCCTCTGCCTTGGCGTCCACTGTAAGGGGACTGCGTGGACTGTTGCCCACATCAGTTTTAAATTGCTCGAGCAATTGTTTCCTGTAGATTAATTTGTAATTCTAAATTTCCAGGCGAATGAAATGTGAGCCTGTCCCTCCCTCAGGCCATTTACAGAGCCATAGCTTTCCTGTAATCTGAGGCTGAGCGCTAACACGCGGAAACAGAGAGAGGGGGCTCAGCCAGCGAGGGAGGAGGAGGAGAGAATGCAGAGGGGGAGACAGTGGACAGAGCACACGGCTGAAAGAACGAAAGGGGAGAGTGGGGGAGATGGGGGAGAAAGAGGAAAGCTAAGCCAATAATCACATCTTTCTGCTCACCCTATCCAGCCTCAACAGTGTTTCCTGCATCCTTACACAACTGGCAATTTTACACAGCTGTATTGTCTTTGCATTTTATACCTAGTCTCATAACACATAAATAAATAAATAATTGGGAAGCAAGATTTTGCAATGTTGGGAGACATACCTCCAATATTCACAATGGAGTTCTATTCCCTGGTTTTAGTGAAGTAGTTTGTGCACTGTCCTCATTCTAGCCTTTACACAGGTCTGCTTTGCTTTGAAGCTGAATTACCTGTCACATTATGGAACAGTCTGGGTGCATGAGAGGAAATGAGTTCGTCTAAGTGCAAAGCATTAAGTAATTACTCCCAGGCAGCGCTTCCACTCAGTCAACGTTGGATGAACAGCCACTTCTCATAGAAAATGATGTGAGACCCTGTATTCTTAAAACAAAATACTTTCCAAAAGACTGCAATTTAATGCAGTGACGTGTAACCTTTCTTTGGGACATAGACCCCTTGGGGAATCTGATTTTTAAAAAATATAGATCCTCATTCAAAATGCAGATAGGCCTCACTACTAAACTGTGTATTAACACTGAAGTTCCTTTACCCTGTCAAAATTAAAAAGTCATTATGAAAATTTGTACTTTGCTGAGTTTACTTGAACTTTTCATGCAAATATTTATGGCTCCTTCCTAAATGTATTTAAAATCAATCCAAATGTGTAAAATCATATCAACTTCAAATGTGTCCAAAAGTAACTTTCAATAGGAAGTCAGCCAGAGTTTGTCTCTAAGTGGGCGTTGTCAATGTGAAATGGCCTTTGATGTGATCATATGCATGCCAGTGTTGAGCAACTGATTTTGCTCTTTGTTTTGAAGGCAGGAAGTCTTAAAAACACTTACAATATAAGGTAATGACCAGGAATCAGAAGCAGAGTTTCCTTGGCACTATTTGCCAGATAAAGGGAGAGTTTTACCAAAGAATTCTAGTATGCTCCATCCATGTTGCATTATTTCCCTTATCTGCTTAGTTAATAAAACCATTTTTGGAGAGCTCCAAATCACCATTATTGTCAGTGTTACAATTTCATTATTATTACCAGGAAAACAATCAAAGATCTGTAAATTCAGAGAGTATGTCTGAATCATTTTCCACTGAACCTCCAATCATGCCAATAGAGGAGGTAGTATGTCAACAGGACTGGGAGAAATGCCTTCTTCAACCAAAGGTGAACACCTCCTGTGCAGACAAACAACAGGGTCTCTGTTCGTATGCAGACACCCAGACTTTTCTTCTAGTGGGAATTTGCCTTGACAAGGCATCAAGCACAGCAAGCATTCAACTGATATATATATTGGGTAATTTTTAAAAAGCAGAAAAGGAGTCCCGTGGTTAGACTACATGCACATGTTGTTAAGTTGCTGATTTTAAATAATTTTTTGGGCATTAAGCTACCAGTGAGGTAAAAATGGATGCCACACTGTAGTAGAAAAATTATAAAAATTGTGGATAGCCTGTGCATTCAACTGTAGTTGACTGAGCAGTTGAGATATATAAAAGTTTGCAGAACATGAGAGGTGATTTAAAATAATTTTCACAGTTTTCAAAGCTCACTGGCTGTGCAAAATTTCTATTGGCCTGAAAAATGTGAACTGACCCTTATACACATGCATAGTTCCCAGGTCTCTTGTTGCCTCCCTAGCCCACCCTCTTACCCCCTCATGTAAACATCTTCTTTGTTGGCGTCTTTAAATCATAAATCGTTAAAGCTTTCTCAGCTCAGAACATTGCTTCTATTTCTTTTCGGAATACGGTGAGATGAAAAAACATTTTCCCCAGGCAAGTGAACCATGTTCCCTAAAAGACACAGATGGAGCCAGAGCCAGACCTTGGCATAACAGCTTCGAACGGACTGCTCACACTGCATGTGCCACGTTGAAATGATGATGGCTCTGGACTCCTAGTCTAGGAAAGCTCTTAGAAACATTTCAATTAGTCCAGAAAACATCTGACGAGACATGCAAATATAATCAAAAATTCCGAACTGGGACTGGAAGTCCTAGGAAAATGTAAGTCCTATTGTAAGATGACCACTTAATTGGATGTCGCCCTGTACCTCCTTCAGTCCCATTTGTGCAACTGACTGTTTTTCTTCTGTGGTTTCAAAAAAGGGCCCAAACAATTACTGAGAGAACATGTGCCTGACATAACCAATCGCCTTTCCCCCAAAAGCATCCCTATTGAGCAGCACCATTGTGCCATGCCAAAGCACCTTGTGTCAAGTACCTGTTGTCAGGTACCTTTAGGACAGGTACCAATCTCTTATCCAATACACTGCAGCCAAGGAGTACAAAGCAAGCCAGGATGGCCAGGATGTGGTAGGCATGACCTGCCATTTGGTTAAGGGGGAGTTACCATTCTGAGGTTTCTCAAATTACCCAGGATGTTACAAATGTTTACCTTCATTCCATCTAAAATATCAAAAATATATTATTTTTAATTAATGTAGTTTCCAATTACAGTTGATGTACAATATTAGTTTTAGGTGTACAATGTGGTGATTAGACATTTACATACAAAACATTTTTTTTTTACTGAGAGAGCATGGCAGGTGATGTTTAACATGCCTCAAAAAAATAATAAGATAAAGTGATACCACTGAAAACCTTCTAGGAGAATCTGGAGACAGCTCTCCATTCTGTCCTGCTATTTCGTTTGTAACCAACTCTGTGCCATGTTAGTGATTTGCATATAACGGCCTCCTGGCACAAATTAAACGGAACAAGGTCCCACGGCAGCTAACAAGCTCACTGTAACAAGTCCCTCAACTTTGCCTAGTCACAGTGCTCAGCAGGATTGCCATATGTGGAACTAGATTGCAAGATAAAAATAACATTTTGTGCTTTCAAACCCATACAACTCTATATTGTCTCTTTGGAAATAAATTTTGTTTAATGGCCAGTGATTATCTCCTATCTGGTTTATTATAAATGAGTTTTCTTTTGTTTTTTGAGTGAGTTTTTTTGGTTTTGGGGGGTTTTTTGTTTTTGTTTTTGTTTTTTGGTTTTTGGTTTAATCACTAGTGTTATCTGTACTTGGGAAGAAGAGCTACAATTAAACATATTTTGAACAGAAGAGGAAAACACAGCAGGGCTCCTTTGGCGTCAGTTCACACAGCCTATGATTCCAAAGCATTTCTGGTTTTACGCTGGTGTCATCAACCAATGTCAGCACAGCTGAGGTGACTGTGCTAATTCACGGTCTTGCCAAACCAGCCGAGAAGGCCTGTATAAACTCCATGGCAATATGAGCTGTTAAAAAGAAATTGTATCCAATGGAGCTAGGGAGGAAACCCAAATATAGAATCAAAACATGGAACAGTTGTCCTTAACCATCAGGTGATAACATCATTAGCTACAAGATGTTAGAGTTAGCAGAGTTGAATACAAGCCTGGTATCACAATAAAACTTAAGAACATGTGAAGAGTTCAAGGCCTCCTCCCTTTTCCTGTTTATAACAAAGCATTTGGAAGTAGCCAGCATAGCATCTTCCAGGATAGCACTCCAGCTCCAAAGGTCCATTCTCAAGAGTAAACCAGACCAACGTAAGAAAGGACACAGTTCCCAAAGGGCTGCTTGAGGCATGCGCCACTGGGTACGAGTGGGGACAGTTGTCCCAGGACTGTGATGAAATGGGAGGTGTCATGTGGTCTAGACAACGAGGGTTAAAGACCCGAAAGGTTGTGTGTAACATGGCACATGGGTAAGAAAGATTTTCTTTTTGTCCAAAAGAAGAGATGCTACAAGGAGCTTCAGGGTGTAAAGAAGTAGGAGACAGAGTTTTCATAAAAGTTGCTGTGTACTATGTACCCCAACCACCACCACTTAAAAAAAGAAAAAATGTTCCTGGGAGAAAAGGGTGAAAGGGGAATAAAATTTATTTAAAAAAAATTTTAAAGACAACATTGTGCATCACTCTAGAGATGCTTCAGTTTAGGTCAAGGATGTCATAAGTATTAGAGGAGAATGCAATCATGCTTGTAAGGTCATTATTTGAGTTCAAGAGTTCAAGAATTCAAGAATAGAGGGGAGAGGATATGTTTTTTGAAAATTGAAAATCACTTTTCATGTTTTGGGGCAAATATTCACTACCTCCTACAACCATATCACTAGAGAAGAGAGAGAGAGATGAGGGAAGGGGTCCTGGGAGATAATTTATCTGAAAGCACAGATTTAAGTTTAAAACTTCTTGAAGTGAAGTGGGCTGGTTTCAGAGCAACCTGAAATTGAGTGAGTTGAAATTCTGCCGCATCCTCACTGTCTCCATCACAAAGAGGATCAATGTCATACCAATAGAGAGTTGCCCTGGAAAAACATGCTTATGTGCTATACCTCCTAGAAGAGTGGTCCTCGGCAGACTCGCAGATCTAGTTAATAGCAGGTTGAGTACGTGGATATAGGGAGAGTCACAAACAATTAGAGACAAATAAGCTGTCATCTCATTGATACTTCAGTCAAATGTACTTTTCTTTAAAAACAGACCTCTAATCATCAAAACTTTTTGATACAGCATAGATTTAAGGACTCAGTGAGAAAAGGGCTAGACTGTAGTTCTCCCTAAAGATCCCTTTTTTGCTTATGTATATTTATAAGGATTTCTACATGGGAGAGAACTAAGGACCCATGGGCAGTGAAAAAATCCACTTATTAAACATACTTTATTTTTGAAGTGGTAGAACCTGGGTGACACTCAGGTTACCAAATAATAAAAAGAACAAAAGATATAAAGAATGAGACTCTTAATGGGGCTATGCTTGTCTAGAAACAGCACTAAGACAGTCTTGGGCTCCTTCGAGTTGTAGATTGGTAGGCCTGTGTCAAGATTGTGAAGATCCCATGGGGTGATATGAAGTGGCTCAGGTGGATGCTGAGTAAATTGTGGGTTTGCATCACAGCTGAAGAACGTCAAGCATAGAAAACCTGCATCTTTTACAAGGGGCTGCAAGCAAACCTGCCTGAGCCGTGTACCAGAGGGACACATTATCTTTATTATACTGGACAGTAAACAAACCAGACCTCTGCTTCGTAGGAAGATACTGTCTCTGTCTTGCAAAACTGTTTACCATACAGACATCCTTGAAAAGACAGTGCCTCTACTTACAGGATGTACAGAAATGTCAGACACCAATGGAGATTTTTCTCCTACACAGGCTGACACTAACAGAGGCTATTGATGGTATAAGTCATCCTCTCCACTGCTCATTCCTCACCACACAGTGGAGTAACTCCAGGGTGGTAGGCAGAGAGCATAATGTGGATGTAAGTTATACATACATAGTATGAGCTCTTGAGATGCAGATCTGGGTGTGTTTTCCTGCCCCTAGAACCACATGATGATCTTAGAAAACCATTCATTTGACCTTAAGTCCCGTAAAAGGAGAACCAGGTCCATAACTCAGTCACTATGTAAATTGTCTTCATATTGAGGAAAATAAATAAAATTCTCACCAGTTCTCCTTTTTCTGCTCTTCTCTCTATTTCTTCCCATTCCTGAAATTTCTCCATGAGGCCATAATCACTCACATCCTTGGTCTCTTGAAGAGAGAAGGGTTACATACTCTCTTAACTAGCTCAAAATGTCGACTAGCTCTACTAATCAAACCTTTTGGGCTACAGTGCTATAGAACAACAATTTGGGGCATCTAATTTTAAATGATGATTAATGAGATGAGAGTACAGCCAGATTCTCTTAAGAAAACAGGAAGTCAGAATTGACTTCTCCATTTGAATTCCCATGTCTGAGTGCTTTAGTGAAATGGAACAAGGCATGGAATTGGAGAGATTCAAATACTACGTGTTGTATGCATGACCATAAGCACATTAACAGATTAAACCTAGGTCTCAATTTACTTTATCTGCAAAGTGGGGATAAAAATACCTATAGCCTACTACTACTATGGGGATTAAATGAGAAAATATGCATAGCACACTTTGCACAGTGCCTAGCTCTATAAATAATCATTGTTATTATTGGCTGATCCTGTCACTCTCAGGAAACCATAAAAAACCATGTGGTGAGTGCAGGATTTACTTAATTTACTGCCTGTCCTGAGAGCCATTCTTACAGTTGCTAGTAAATCAAGAGTGAACTCCCACTCTGCGCTCTCAACATTGTGGAGACGTGTGCTGCTCTGTGACACTCAATTTGACCTTGCTTCTTTGGTGGCCAACACTATCTTTCTTCACCTAAATGATGAAATTCAAAGAAATGATGTCAATAAGCATTGAAGAGCTGCTAGGAAACCAGGTCTTCCCAGAGTTTCATCACCTGTGAATATCTTATCTAGCTCTTAGCACAGGAGTCTTTTTTAAAAAAAAATCTAAAAAACAATCACTGTCCTTTCAATTTTATATAACATACAGCATGATTGAGTTTTACATTTAGGCTCTCATAAGCACTCGAGTTCTGAAAAACTGCAGTTTATGTAGACTAGAACTTGAGTTATAAGCCCTAGAGTCTGTAAGAACACCATGTTCTTTACCCATAATCGTTTACATCAACAAAGCAGCTAAAACAGTTAACCCCTGAAGAAGAGGAAACTGAACTCAGAAAAGGCATTAAGTTGACCTGCTTCTTTCACATTTAGTAAATTATCTCATATCTATAGCTGAGTCATTAACTCACTAGGCGGATATTTATTGAGATTCCACCATGAGCAAATTGCTGTCTGGCCCCTGGTGATATCTACATGATTAAGACCTGGTAACTAAAGTCAGGGAACTTACTGCTTAAAAGAAGAGAGAACACAGCTTTCATCGCATTTGCCAACATCCATGCACAGTGCTAGGTGTTCCTCAGTACAGTGTAAGGTAGTATTCTTTTGCTTTCATGTAACAAGAAACCAGAATCTTCAGGTAGTTAATACAGATAAAGGGCTTTAAAACTATCTGCACCTAGTAAATACTCATTAAATTTCATCATTATTAGTACTTAGCACACTGCTCCCTAGACTCTTAAAAAGCTATAGTAGAGTTATACATAAAGTAAATGTGAGCAGAGTGAATTTTGCCCCAGAAGGAGGGGGAGTTTTTACAGAGAAAGTTTCATTTAAGCTGGTTCTTGAGCATAAGAAGATGGCCTAATAGGCAAGGAAGTCTTTTAAGGCAGAGAAAGCAACATGTACAAGGTGAAAAGGCTTGAAGAGCAGAGTGACGCATCTGTACAATGGGATAATAAGGTGTCATTAAAAAGAGGATAAAAATCTATGTATTAAATGACATGTTTATCAATGAAATATTAGGGTTTATACAATAGTAGGCTCTTGTTTACTTCTTAGGTAACTGCATTATTTGAGTGCTTTATAAGAACATTATCAATTTTTAAAGGTAAATGAGAAATTGTATAATCAGGGAATAGTGAGTTTATGTTTTACAGGAGGAAAGATGAATGAGAGATGGAATTACAATTTAGGATCAGACTTTATGCTATACTAAGGATTTTGGTCCTGAGGCTCTAGAGGAGATCAGTGTGTGGTAAGCCACAGCCCACGGGCCAAACTTGGTGTGCCACTTGTTTTTGTAAATAAAGGTTCATCGGAGCACCGCCATACTCATTTACTTACATATGTTCTATGGCTGCTCTCGCACTGCAGCAGCAGAGTTGAATAGTTGTGAGAGAGACTGTATGGCCCAGAAACCCTGAAATACTTTCTACCTAAAGCTCCACAGGAAGAGTTTGCTGACCCCTGCTCTAGATAATAAAGAGACCTCAAAATAGGGAATGGCACCCTCAACTCTCTTTATCCGCCAGATAACACCAACAGAGCCTGGGAAATAGATATGAGAATGTTAATCATGATGATTAGGTTATACACTTTACACTTCCTTATAGAAATTTCTCAGTAATTCTCACACCATCCATCAAGTACATACAAGTATGATTATATCCTTTTTTAAAAAATGAAGAACAGGACCCAAAACTATTAAGTAGTGGGAACTTTGTCTTGTTCACTGTTCTAACTCTAGTACCAAGGACAGTGTCTAGCACATGATCAGGTGTTTATCTAAATAAATATTTATAGGACAAATACGAAAAGGAATCAATGAATAAATAAATGAATGAATGGAAAATGTATGTGGGAGTGGGGGCAGCCTCTGAAAGTCATACTGCAGAATCAGCCACCCCAACTCTATCGTCCTGCTTCAGGGAATGACAGACTTGAAATTTTCCATATCATCTTGGGAGCTAGGAACCAGGAAAACCAACCCAGAATCTACAGCACAGGTGGCAAACACAAGGCCCACAGGCCAAATCCAGCCCTCCGCCTTGTTTTATCCAGCCCAGAACCTTGTTTCTACTCAGCGGCTATGCTGAGCTCTTGCTTAACTGTTAAGGAGTAGTTATATTTACAAAGTCTTAAAATTACATTCAGCCCTTTGAAGGCACCTGTGAGGCTCATATGGCCCCCAGTGAAAATGAGTTTGACACCCCTGATCTATAGCTTCGCTTCACCCAAGGCTATCTCACTCCTCTGTATTCTACCTAACGAGAGTTATCGCTTCATTTATCTACCAATTTGTTTTTGCTGTATAGCATGCCCCATTTTCTTTCAATTTCTCACATCTGCTTAATGTCTGCTCTTTAACTCCAAGCAGTTTTTGGGTCATTCCCATTGCTAAAGGGATTCCTCTGCCTTCAGCAGGTTGCCCTCCATCACCTGTCCGGGAGACAGGTTTGAGTGTTGTCAAACACTGCTGTTGTATAGTTTCTATCTAGTTCTTAGGCTGATCGTTCATCTGTACCAGCCCTTGAAAGCTGACAGAATGAATTGCTTGCTTTCCAGGCCTTAATGTTTATCTCCCTTTTGATCTCACCATCTGCTATAATTTGGTGGTTCAGGTAAGTGCATTTTTTTCTGCTTCTTTCAGTTGCTCAGCCTCCTGCAGGTATTACTACTTCCCTGTCCTCCTTCTCTCAGACTCCATCTCCTTGGAATGGATGGGGTTTATATTTAAACTGATGGGTATGCCTGGAGCTTTTCTCCTTCCACGCTCTCTGTCATTCTTTATATTGCACAGATTCGATCTGTCTACTGAGGCCTTTGCGTGAAGGAGGTAAAAACGTTTGTGAAATCAGAATCAGCTGTGTTCTTTCTTCATTCCACTTCTTATCTATAGTTTCACACAATCCTATTTTCCTTAGCTTCTAAGCCAGAGGTGGCAAATGGTAACCAGATCTCTTTGACTTATCCTGAAAATGACTCAGCACCTGGAAATTTGATTAAAATAGGAAACCTGTCTTCCTCTCCAAATTTGGAAGAAATGGTACCCCCAGGGCTTGTGTTTCTCTTTGGCAAAAACGGGCAGGGTAGATAGATTCTCAGCCACATATTTTGATGCTGTTCATACTGCCAGGGTTTCTCCAGTTTCACCATTCCTGCAATCGACCTTTACATCTAATCAGCATAAAGCCTTTACAGTTGCTCTGTATGCCTGGACTTTACAGCTTTGGAGCTTCTTCAAACTCCAGTGTAAAGCCAAGTTTCCAAAGTCCTTTTAGGGAGGGGTCAGTAAGCTTTTTCTCTAAAGCACAAGAGAGTAAATATTTTAGGCTTTGCAAGCCATCTGTTCTCTATCTCAACCACTCAGCACTGCTATGTAGAGTGAAGGCAGCCACAGACAAAACTAAACAAATGGGAGTTGCTGTGTTTCAATAAAACTTTATGTAAAAGCACAGGCAGCCAATAGAGTTGACACAGTTTTCTAGCCTCTGTTTTAGAGCATCATCTCTGGTTTTGAAACATCTGCAGTGAATCCACTCTGTATTATCCTTTCATTAAGGAATAGTCAAATATACTGAATTATAATATTTTATCAACTGGTATTCCATCTACTTACATACTGATTGAGTTTGTGTATATGAACATGTACATATATGTAATCTCAGCATCTCTAAGCAAATGATTTCTGAGGGCCATGAATATGTTTTCTAGATTTTAAACATTTATGGTCTTTATGAACTTTAATAAGATATTATATATGCACAATACTACATCCCTTAAACATCGTTTGTAGGAGTAAATAATAGACCCTAATGAGACCAGTGCCTAAGTGACTCCCTGGTTCTAGCGCAGTTCCCTGGGGAGCTACATGATCCGCTGTAAGCCTCCGTGGAGCCATTGAGCACACTGTAGGCGAAGACAGTCACTCAGTGCCCTCCCATCAACTGTGCCCCCTGAGACTGTGGCGGCACTGGGGAGAATCTGCCTCACATTTGTTTACCACTCTACATTAGTTTCACCAATCAATACAGTCAAAACACAACTCAGTCTTCCTGGAGATATTTCTTGATGAATTATTAAGTGCCAGTAACAGAATATACTGAGAATTAGAGAAAATATGTACTACATGATGTCATATTATATTAAAATTCTTATATATAATAGTTTTATATAAATCTCTAGTTATCAGAAAACCTAACTCTACAGATGAGCAAACTGAATCTTAGATGGTAAGCAGCTGCTCCAAGTTACACAATTTCACTGTCTCTGCATCTAAAGCATATTTTTAATCATTATGTAATAGTTCTTCTTAATGTGATGTGTTTAATATATTTATTCCCTCCCACAGACACCAAAAAGAAAGCTTTGGCTTAGCATTTCATGCAAGCTTGATGATCAATAAATATTTCTTGAATAATGAAAAATTTCTTCTCCCCCAAATCTGCCCCTCTTTTCAGGAATCCCACCTTAGTTAACAGCACTTGCCATTTACTCCGAGCTATGAGCCACAGAGCCATCCAACCCTTTACTTTCCTCACCTTTAGTTCTCTATCTAATTGGTCCCTGTGATGGTAATTTTGTGTGTCAGTGCCACTGGTCCAGGATGCCTGAGTATTTGGTCAAACATTATTCTGGGTGTTTCTGTTGAGGGTGTTTTTTGGATGAGATTGACATTTAAACTGGTAAACCGAGTAAAACACATTGCCCTCCATAATGAAGGTGGGCTTCATACAGCTAGTTAAATCCCTTAACAGAACGAAAACAGACCTCTCCCTGCTTTCCACCCCTGGCCAAAAAGGAATTCTACCAACAATGGTCTTGAGACTTGAACTGAAACATCAACTCTTCCCTGACTTCTCTATTTGTTCTCTTTCTCTGAAGGAGCATGACTAAGACTGTAACTAATTTCTGTAAATTCTTTCTGGGAAATATTCTTCAGTCAGTGGCTCCCATGTGCCTGCAGAATCAAATTCGGGCTCCTTGGCATGACATCCCAGGTCCTGCACAGACTGGAGCAGCTCCCCTGACAGCCCGTCACTCACTCCCACCCACTCAGCCTCTGCACACCAATCGACAATCATGAACTTGTCCTGCTTTCACACCTCTGAGTTTTAAAACTGTTTTTGACTCAGGTTTTGTGTTGA
The DNA here is from genome assembly GCA_028533065.1 of Trachops cirrhosus. Lineage (NCBI taxonomy): Eukaryota > Metazoa > Chordata > Mammalia > Chiroptera > Phyllostomidae > Trachops > Trachops cirrhosus. The sequence continues at coordinate 113,029,893 of CM052540.1, forward strand.
GAAATGTTCTTCTAGACATCTGAGCAAAAATTCCAACTACACGATGTATAATCAAGTGAGTTAAAAGCAAAAAAAGCATTCAGCTTTCCCTAAGAATCCTCTCCTGGTCTCTGTGGTTCATATAAATCTATACATGCCCTACTCTGATGACACAAATGAATGAACAACTAGTTGAAAGTAAAACAATAAATCATCTACTTGCTCAGTCAACATATTGCCAAGGCACTATTTTGACTACTTTTTCATTCACCTGATGATTTTCACTTGACTGACACGATATCCCAGTTACATGTTCATTGGGTAGCCTTCAGCAAAGAGATGATGTGAGACGGGGGCCCATAAAACTTCCAGGGTAATTTTAAAGTCTTTTGTTTCATGTTGTATTGAATTTCATCAGACTGATTTCTGACTACCTGTCATGTATGTTTCTTTTGTTCATTAGAATGTAAGATTAGAGTTGCTTTAAAATTCCCTTTGGTGAATTGTTAAAAACTGTGAAATGTTATCAAAAGGTCACTGAAATACATGTACCAGTAGCTTTCAAAGTTAATAGACAGCATAGCCAATTCTATATCTGGAAAATGGCCCAGTCAAAACTCCAGAGATAATACTGCCAGTATTCATTTGTTTGGCAAAGGAAATTGAATTCCTCTCCATTGTGCTAAATCTAGGAATATGAGCATAAAAATAAATATAGCGTACTCTCTACCCTTAAGGAGCTTATAGTCAAAGGAAAAAGACAACCAGATTAACAAACCACAGTTCTTTGTATTATAAATGATGCTTTATGAACCTAGAAGAAGGTGTAAGTTAACTTAGGGAGTGGTCAAGAAAGGCCTCACCAAAAAAGGAAACAAAAGTGATTTTGAGCTGAGTCAAAGGGTGTCACTTAGTTAAACATCTGACTTGCTTTACAGAACTGATTCTCCAAGTGTGGTGCCCAGACCAACAGTACCAGCACTATCTGGGAATTTATGAGAAATGCAATCTCAGGCCCCAATTCATACCTTCTGAATCAGATACTGTGGGAGTGAGTTCAAGCAATCTATATTTTAGCATGCCCCCTGGATATGTCTGAATCCCACTTACGTTTGAGAATCACTGATTTAAAGAAAGATGCACAGCCCACATCCCAAAACAACTGGTATCTAAGGAGTGGGTGTGGGGAAGGGTGGGGTTGAGGAGGGCCAAGAGAATGAGTGAGGACTGTGGACTGAGGCCAGAGTATAAAGAATCTTAAAAACATTGATGGAAAATTAAGACTTTATATTCTAGGTCACGGGAAGACATTAGAGTGTTCTAAGTAGCAAACTCGGATGGTTAGATTTGTGGTATTAGATAAATAACTGTGACAGCAGTTAGAAGATGAATTCATGAAATGCAGACAAGGGGGGAAGTAAGAGACAATTGTAAAAGCAAGCCAGTGGTATTTTGAGCCTAAATGAATAGCCAGTGGAATTGAAAATGGAGAAAAAAATGATTTTGAGAGTCCTTTAGGTTGTGAAATTGCCAGTACTGCTTTTTGACTAAATATCTAGATACTAGAGGAAGGAAAGAGGTTTACCTCCTTAATTGCTGGGTGCATTTTTTCTTTTACAAACGGAATGTTCAAACCACTTTTAAATGGCCTGAGGAAGAGAAGAAAACTTTGCAAGTTGTTAAGTGAGGTGAGAGATGAGAGGGCACTTGAGGAAGAAATAACTTTTGAGGTCTGAATTTGGGTGTTTTGAGGTATCTGTTAAAATACCTATAGCAAAGGTCAAGTAGAAAATTTATGTTGGTATTTTTTAAATCTTGCTTTTTTGCTTTTCCTACTTGACATTTGGAGTACCATAATTTTTTTTTTAAAAAAAGAGGTGACATGTTCTGTATGAATTTCAATTCAAAATAAAAATTCCAGGGAAGAGTTTGGCTGTCTGCGTTGCCATATTCATTTGATGGATCTCTTCGGAAACAAGTAGAATAAATGGCAGCTCCTCTCTCCAAACTGGCTATCACAATTTTGCTCAACTGGGAATTGTGTGGACAAGAAGATTACTAGTATAACTATTTGAAACTTCCTTTAACATTTTTGTGTGGCCTTTGACTCTGAAGACTTTTTAAAATAATAAGCAATTACAGTCAAGTGAGGAGAACATTTTTTTAGTATCAGTTCTAGTCTTCTTTGTATGATTCAGAGGAAAAACTTCTTCTGTCCACATGTACATTCTCCAGATGAGCACACCTCAAGTGGGACATAGAAGACAGAGCCAATCATGTCCGCCACCTTGAAAGTCCCTCTGGAAGCCCTTGTTCGTAGGTGACTGAGCCACTGCCATGCCTGTCTTCTGCATGGGTCTGAATTTTCTCTCTGCCCTATCCACCTCCAAAATTTGGGAAAGGGTGTCAAAACGACGTCCTCTAAAATCCAAGTCCCTACCCACACAGTCAACAAAATCTAAAGAGACCCTAAAGATTCATATGCCGCTTACAATGGCAGTACTTATGTTTAGAATTTGGTGACAACCCCATGACCACGCAGAAAAGAGGGGCCTATGCCTTCCTACTTTCAACGGCAGCACTGGAGTGGCAATGGAAGTTACTGAGTGGGCTCAGTTAGCTCTGTTATCTCCATGACCTGGGGTGAGTTACTTAGCCTTGTTTTGAATGGGGAGACATTTTTCTCCACTGATCTGTGGGAATAAAAGGAGCTAGAGCAGGTAAAGCATTTTCTACTATGCTCTCATATTGTTAAGCATAATACTTCTTCTTCTCCTAATTATTTTTGATACTTGTAGGCTCCAGTATCCTGGCCTTGCATGCTGGACAGGATGTATTTATAATGTGTTCTGAAGGATTACTTCTTAAAAAAGGTCATAGAGGATTATACCAGTCTACCTATTTAACACCGTCCTTGTTCGTGCAGTCTATCATAATAGTCCTCATTCACTTCATTATTGAGATTTAGCATCTCCTGCAATGTTTCAGTTTGTTCCTCTTCACCTCGTTTTAACAAGATTTGTAAAATATCCATACAATAAGATGGCAACATAATAAACAACTTGTTTTAAATGCTTAATATATGTTGAAAGCACTATATTGAGCATTTACTCATGCTGGACATTGATTACTTTTTCCTAGTATTTGTACAGTTATTAGTAGTATTCTCTCAGAGCACTCTGGTAGGAAAACTTAGAATTTTCTTTTCCTTTTACTAAAGATTGAAACATCCTATATTTATTACTTTCAGATTTCAGCCATTTGGGTTCTGCTCATGGCTACAAATTGTCCCAAGAATTTATGGTTTTAATTTATACTGCAAAAGTTGTCCAGCTCATTGTCATTAGCAACTGAATGAATCCACCTAATAATCTGTCAAAATATGAACGTCTGAATGATGTCTGTGCCTTATTTGATTGTGAAGCTTTTGTTAATTATTGTTCTCTTCTTGTGTTCTAAAATGTGCCTTCCTCTTAAAATTATCTGGAAGCTTAATATAGTTTCCTTGAGCTGGACCTACTGAACATTTGTGCAGAATGTCTAATGGGTCAAAAGTGTGGGAATTCATATTTTTTAAATCCCAAATTATTCTCCTATGGAGATGATTGCATTGACCCAGAGCATAACCAGTTCTCTTCATCCTGTGTCCAGAGGTAAAGCAGTTCTTTGCTCTTCAACTGTTGCCAACCTATTTCGGCTTTTCCTTCTTACAATTAGCTTACTTCTCCTTTTGATGTGGCTGTTAGAAAAGAATCCTCAGGCATATACTCTTATGGAATAGTAAACTCTAAATTGCTGTTTCCCATTTCCTAACTATGAATATTATTAAATTTAAAGCTTTAAAACAATATATTAAACCATGTCCTTCTACCATAGTAACTATTCTCATTTTTTGTCACATAGTTCTCTTGGAATGTTAGATCTCAGATATTTTTATGGGGGGAAATTCTTAAGTGGAACTTTGTTACCACTTAAAGATAGATGTATTTTTCTGTTCTCATATGATCCATTCAAACTCACCATCAAAGTGAACTATGGACTCATTTGGGAAAGAAAATATATCCAATAGACCATAATTCCCCAAGACCTTTATTTATTTGATTTTGCTCCTTGGGATCACGGCCTCATGACATGCAATTCTCAGTTCTGTGAGCCTCCCAGAAAATGGCATTCATAAAAATCATTTCACAGCAGACTTCAATGCCGATGCAACAATAAAATATGCCAGCACACTCTCACACTGAAGGCAGCCACAGCCAGCCACTGCTCCTTTTTTTTTTACATTGAATAGACACCTTATGGTAAAGACATCAAAGATATGTGCAGCACAGACTATATAGCAACCCCTTTTAATAGAGGTATCCTTGGATGTCAAACTTTAATATAAACTAAATGGAACTTTAATAATTTCAGCTACTAGAGACTTAAGGATGCTATCAATACACAAATCACAGAAATTCTTTTTTTCCTGAATACAAAAGTAATTTTAAATATAAAACTGGAGGGAATTCCCATCTAGAAAATATAAGTGGATCTTCAACACACTTGGGTTCTTCTCTCTGTCTCTCTGAAAGCCAGCCATGAAATTATCCCTCTTATAGTCCTAAGAAGAAGAAAATCTTTTACTTCACTTGCTCTCTGTTGAGTCTCTTTCACCATGAATTTTCTGGGCCAAAAACCCTCTAATTCCTCCTATAACTCCACCTTTTATTCCCCTTAGCTGTAAGTGTGATGTATTTATATTTAGCCATCCATCAGGTGACATTAAGTTCCATTTTTAGGGGGTACAGGGTGGGAAAGCTATTCTAATTCAGGGAGAAGATTCTGCAAGACATTCAGTTTTGCAAATAGACTTCTTGGCGTATCTCCTATGCTTTCCAGTACAAATCACAAACATACAGAAAGTCAGGGGCCCTTTCTCTGACTTCATAGTTCAAAGTGCCCTCTGATGTTCTTTGTTGTTGTTGAGTGTATGTGAGGGGCAAGAGGCTGGATATTTAGAATACATTTATCCAACTGCTTCTGCATACTCATGAACTTCCTGCATAACTTCTGGTTTATTGTTCAGCTTCTTATTCATTCTGTCTTTATCAACACAGTGATAGTCACAAGTAGAGAGAAAAGTATTAAGCATTTTGTTGCGTTTGAAGGAATTGGTAGAAAAACTAATCTCATAAAATAAGGTAAATGAGAGCTTTGTCAAATATGTAATTTTGAGCTATACTAAGCAGCCATAGTAGAGTGGAAAGCCACATATATTGTGCACTGTAGCACCTGATCTTTTGCACTAACTGATAAATTTGGACACAGAACAAAGCCTTTTTTAAGCAGTGGTTTCTTTATCTGTAAAATGAGCTGGTTTGAGAAATAGTCTTCATGGAGCTTATAGATCTAGAATTCTGATTTGAAACTCAAAAAAGTAATTTGTCATTATGATTTCTCTTAATACTTCCTTTTTACTCTAAAGCTAATCATTTTCTTCTTTGCTCTCTGATTGCTCATGTATGACCCAAGTCTTAAAATCCTAATAAATCAAATTTAAACTCAGTTTCAAAGGTTTGAGATTACACATTCCTGCCTAGAATCTGGCAACTGATTTTTCTTTCATCTCTTCAATAATTTTTTTCAAAAGGCTGAGTAACTTGGATGTACCTCCATTCAGTAGTTTAAGAACATTTATTGAATTTTATATTTTATTTCTATTTCTTTTCCCCAAAACATTTCAAAGCAAGTTGAAATTGAAGGAGAACAGCATATATGACCTTAAGATATGCCAAATTTGGATTCTTTTCACCTGAAGGTAATTGAGATACAGCAGACTCAAGAAAAAAATTACCTCTCCCTTAACTATCTAGCATAATTTAGATGGGTCCTCGCTGAGAGAGAAAGAGTGTATGTGCACTATTACCAGAGATAACTTTTATCTGAGTGACCTACCTGCATGACAGGACAAACATCTAATTACCAAACATCTGCTCCTCTTATCGTCATGGATTACCCTCCTCCCTTTTGGTTCCCCTGGCCCCTATCCCATGTCTTAGCTCAGGATGTCATAGAAGCCACAACTGCCTAACTTGCCCTTGGGTCTTGTATTTTTATGGGGTTCTCATGTGTACATAATTAAATTTGTTTTGCTCCTGTTAATCTATCCCATGTCAATTTAATTATTAGACCAGCCAAAATAACATAGGAGAATAGAGGAAAAATTTTCTTTCCCAACATATTTATGGCACTTCACTTCAGAATACTTCAGTGTTCATTGCCTTAAAATGATAACTTCTAGTATAAACATAACAACTTAATCACAGCTAAAAAGAAAACAAAAATTCAGAGGTATTTTCTAACATACAAACCATATTTATATTTCTTCTGTTATTCCCAAAATGACTTTTATAGCTGTTTTTGTTTTTATCTAGAATGAAATCAGGGTTTGCAAATTGCATTTGGTACCTTCAAGCCCAACACAAATGGCAACCATCTCAGATCACTTTGCAGCCCACACCAGCTGGTCCTGGGCAGGGCACAGGCAGAAGCTTACCTGGGCAGGCACCAGAGCCCCTCCCAAGAGACACCAGAACCAACAACCAAATGGTTACCTTCAGACCACACCCAGAGCATTATAGAACCACCTCCATAAATGACACCCAAAAGGTGGACTCAGCAAGCACCAGAGTCCCACTAAAACAACTCCTGTTTCATAGTGTCAACTCCTGCATTATAACTCCTCTTCTATAGTCACAGCTAGTCCTTAACAACCAATCAACCTGAGGGTCAATCCCTCTCACTGATGTGCTGAAAGCAACCAAGGCTCAATTACAACAAGAGGGCACATACAACCTACACAAGGGACACACCTGGAGCACCTGGCTTAGGTGACCAGGGACACTGTGCCACTGAACCCCACAGGATACCTACTACAGGAGGCCATCTACCAAGACCAGGAGATGTGGCACCTCTACCTAATAAATGGAAACAAAGGAAGGTAGTCAAAATAAAGAGACAAAGAAACATATTCCAAATAAAAGTACAGAGCAAAATTCCAGAAGAGAACTAAAGAAGCAATCAACCAGATGCAGAGTTCAAAACACTGGTTATAAGGATGCTCAATGATCTCAGTGAGAACATCATGAAACAAAAATGGAGATAAGAAAACAAAAAAGAACCAATCAGAAATGAAGAATACAATAACTGAAATGATGAATACATTAGAAGTAATCAATAGGAGACTAGATGAAGCCAAGTATCAAATTAGAGGTTTGGAAGATAAGGAAGCAGAAAACACCCAATCAGAACAGCAAAAAGTGAAAAAGAATAGAAAAAATTGACAATAGTTTAAGAAGCCTCTAAGACAATGTCAAGCATGACAACTTGGCATGACATGAGTATCAGAAAGAGAAGAGAGATAGCAAGGATTTTAGAATAAAAACCTAATTGAAAAAATAATGACAGAAAACTTTTTTAACCTGGTGAAGGAAAAAGACATATAAGCCTGGGAGGCACAGAGAGTCTCAAAGAACATGAACCCAAAAGGCCCGCACCAAGACACATCATAATTAAAATACAAAAAGTTAAAAACAAAGAGATAACCTTAAAAGCAGCAAGAAAAAAGCAGTTGGTTACCTGCAAGGTAGATCCCATAAGACTGTCTGTTGATTTCTCAACAGAAACTTTGCAGGCCAGAAGAGATTGGCATGAAATGTTCAGGAGGATGAAAAGCAAGCAATTACAACCAAGATTGTTCTACCCAGCAAAGATATCGTTTAGAATCTAAGGATTGATAAAGAGCTTCCCGGACTTTAAAAAGCTAAAGGAGTTCATTGCCACCAAACCAGTATTATAGGAAATGTTAAAGGGATTTCTTTAAGAAGAAGAAAAAAGATAAAAAATATGAACAATAAAATGGCAATAACTATGTAGCTATCAACAATTACTTTAACTATGAATGGATTAAATACTCCAATCATAGGACATAGGGTGGCTGAATGGGTAAGAAAGCAAGACCCTCACATATGCTGCCTGTAAGAGATTCACTTCAGCTCTAAAGACACACACATAGACTGAAAGTAAAGGGAGGAAAAAATATTTTAGGAAAATGGAAACAAACAAACAAACAAAGAACTGTGGTAGCAACAATTATTTCATACAAAATAGACTTTAAAACAAAGGCTATAACAGGAGACAAATGAGAACCCAGCAATTTTACTTCAGGGTATTTATCCAAAGAATCCCAAAACACTAATTCAAAAAAATATGTACCTGTACCCATATGTTCTTTGCACCATTATTTACCACAGCCAAAATCTGAAAGCAACCTGGGTGACCATCAATAGATGAGTGGATAAAGAAGATGGGACACATACATACAATATAATAAATACTCAGCCATAAAAAAATAAAATCTCGCCATCTGCAGCAACACGAAGAACATAAAGAGTATTATGCTAAGTGAAATAAGGCAGAAAAATACCATGTGATTGCACTTATATGTGGAATCAAAAAATAAAATAAACAAGCAAACAAAACAGAAACAAACTCCTAGATACAGAGAACATTTTGATGGTTGTCAGATGGGAAGGGAGTTGGGAGGATGGGAGAAAAAGGTGAAGGGATGAAGAAGTACAAATTGGTAGTTACAACGTAGTTACAGGGATGTAAAGTACAGCATAGGGAACGTAGTTAATAATATTGTATTACATATGGTGTCAGAGTTATCAGGGTGTACACAATTTTATACACAAAACTTATATAAATGTATCACTTTCTATGTCATTATATAAAAACTTGATATACAGTTAAGTCCATCTGTTACTGATTATAATAAATGAAAGGGGTTGATTTTTTTATCCCTTTATATCAAATTTAATTCTTGATTACTTAAAACCCTGTGTAATTCTAAAGGCAGATGGTATAAAAATGTATTCTCAAAAATTTTTTCATTAATATCTCTATTCTCCCAAATCACCTTTAGATAAACATTCTTATTCATTTTAGTTTTATCTTTATCTATTTTTGGGGAAAAAATAAAGCAGTTACACTATATGCTCTGTTGCATCTTACATTTTAAACTTAACAATATGTCCAATAAATAAATTTGTATCATAAGGATCTTTTTGGTTTTGTCTGTTCAATGACTATATCATTTTGTGTTCTGTGGATACAGTCTGTTTTTCAAAAGTCTCCCACAGATATGCATGTTATTTTATGTTTCTGTAGCTGAGTCATCAAAATCATCATTAAACGACTATGTCATTGTGTGGTATTTTGCCAGATGCTCCTCCATAGGAACTGTAGCATTTTGCATCCCATTCTGCAATGTCTGAGAGTGTCCCACAGCCTCACTGAGCATGTCATTTAGACTGTGAATTCTAGCAATTTGAGAGGTAAGAAATGATATCTCATTGAGGTTGTAATTTGTGTTTTTATTACATTTGGAGTTCTTTAAAGGGTATTTGCATATACTTTTTTATTTCGTCATTTTATATTTTAAAACTTTAAACTTTCAGAGCAGTTGTAGGTTCTTAGCATATTGAGCAGAAAGTACAGGGAGTTCGTAGACAACTAGTGTCCTATGCACAGCCTCTCCCACTGTCAATGTCTACCAGTGTAGAGCATGTGTTGCAGTTGGTGGACCCACCCGACACATCATTGTTGCCCCAGAGTCTATAATGCACTTTTGGACCCACTCTTGGTGTTGTGTAGTCTATGTATGGCTTTTGACAAATGAGCAATTGCAGGTATCCACCACTATAATATCGTACCTGACAGTTTCATGGCCTTAAAACTCCGCTCTGTTCTGTTTATTCTTTCTCTTCTCCCCACCCCAATTCCTCCAACATTAATCTATTTACTGTCTCCATACCATTACCCTGTCAGAATGTCATAAGGTAGGAATCACCAAGTAAGTAGCCTTTTCGGATGGGCTTCTTTCACTTAGTGATAGTCACTTAAGTTTTCTCCATTTCACTTGACAGCTTGATAGCTCATTTCTTTAGAGTGCTGCATAATATTCCATTATGTGACTATACTATAATTTATTCATTAACCTTCTGAAGGACATCTTTGTTGCTCCCAGGTTTTGGCAATTATAGATAAAGTAGTAATAAATATCCATGTGCAGGTTTTTGTGTGGACATAAAGTTTGTCAATTCATTTGGGTAAATACCAAGGACTGCAATTGCTACGTTGTATGGTAAGAGTACATACAATTTCCCAGGAACGGACAAACTATCTTCCAAATGGCTGCACCAGTTTGCATTTCCACCAGCAATAAATGAGAGTTCCTGTTGCTCTACATCCCTGTTACCACTTGGTGTTGACAAGTGTTTTAGATTTTGGCCATTCAAGTGGGTAATGGTATTGCAATGCTATCTTAATTTGCAGTTCCCTAATAACAGTGCATTGAATGTTTGTATGTACATATTGGTGGCTATATATCTTCTTTGGTGAGATATCTCTTCAGGTATTTTGGATATTTTTAATTGTGGTTGTTTGGTTTGTTATTGTTGAGTTTCAAAAGTTTATAGTTTTATGTTTTACATTTATGTCTCTGGTCCATTTTGAGTTAAATTTTGTCAATACAAGATCTGTGTCTAGCTTCATTTCTTTCCTTTCTGTCTTTTTTTTTTTTTTTTGCATGTGGATGTCCAGTTGTTCCAACACCATTTTTTAAAAAGCTTGTTTGTTCTTATTTCCTTTGTTCCTCTGTCAAAGATCAGTGGGCACGATTGATGCAGGTCTATTTCAGAGCTCCCCATTCTATCCCACTGTCTTGTGTGTCTACCGTTTCTCCAGTTCCATGCTCTGTTGATTCCCATCGCACAATACTAAATCTTCACATCAGGTAATGTCAGTCCTCTAGCTTTGTTTTTCCTCTTCAGTATTGAGTTGGCTATTCTGGGTCTTTTGCCTCTTTATAAACTTTAGAATTAGTTTTTCAATATCCACAAAATAACTAGCTGAAATTTTGATTGATGTTGCATTAAATGCATAGGTCAAGTTGAGAAAAAGGGTATCTTGACAGTATTGAGTGTTCCTATCTATAAATGGGAAATATCTCCCCATTTATTTACTTCTTTGATATCTTTCATCAGAGCTTTGTAGTTTTCCTCATACTGATTTATGTATTTTGTTAAATTTATACCTAAGTAGTTTATTTTGGGAAGTGCTAATACAAATGATATGGTTTACAATTTCAAATTTCAGTTCTCTATTGCTGGCCTATAAGTAAGCACGTGACATTTGTACATAAACCTTGACTCCTGAAACTTGCTATAGTCACATGACTTCCACAGGATTTTTGTTCCACAGGATTATTTATCTTTTGATACAAGGATGTTAAAGTCTCCAGCTAGAAGGGTGAATTTATCAATATCTTCTTGCAGTTCCATCAGTTTTTGCTCACATATTTTAATGCTCAGCTACCTCCTGAGTCTTATTAGACAACCAACTTTAAACAAGTACCTGCAGAAAGAGACTTAACATTGACCCGTGGTGATGGGGGTAGAGAAGATAAATGCTATCAAAGCTTGACTTTGCCAACATTGTGATCTACCTGGAGCCAGCAATGACACTACCATTTCCTGTGTCCCTTGTTCCTCAGATATGGTCTTCCATGCTTCCTCTCATATCTTTCTCAGACTTAAACTGCTATAATGATATGACATCAGCCTCAGTACCTATTGCTATACCAAATTCACTGCTAAGCAGGGAATGATTCCCTTTCCCCATCCCTGCAACTCTCATTATTCAAGAGGACAGAAATAGAGATGATCTGCCCTATTTCATTCTCCAACCCCTACAGCTGGTTCTTATGGGTGAACCCTGATACCAGCCCTTCTACATTCCGTGTTTTCTTATCATGAACAATACCTCTATAAGCAGACTGCATCAGTAATACGTTCTTAGGAAGTAGAGACCATGTTTCTGTTGTTAAACTTGTACCTAAAGCCAGGTTTTCATTTGGCATATGTGCTATGCATTGACATCATCTGTGTTTTTCAAAAACAAGGGGTAAACAACTGAAGTATAGGGTTTAAAATGAGGGCTATCTGACTGTTCTTCTCAATTAAATTTAGATTCAATTTTATGAATTAAAGTGACTGAGTCAAATGACATCCTGGCTAAAGAAAGATCCAGCAGGCTCTGAGCCCCAGCCACAAAGGATGCTTCACAGATCCCAAGATCCGCTGCCTCCATGGCTTTGGTCGCTTTTGTTGTACCTGAGATATCTTTTCCTGTCTTCTCCAAGTGCAAGTAAAGATGCCAAGCCTCCTGGCCCCCACCACTTTTCCCAGGAAGAGAGAATTTTCATATTATTTTTTTTCCTACACCATTTTCAGGGCCTTTTTTTGTTTCCCCTTCAATTATATAACTGCAATTCTTATTTTCAACACTAGATTACTAAACCCTTGAGAGCAGAATTCACAGTGCTTAGCTCTGAAATCTCCACAGTGCTTAACTCTAAAACATCCTAGCTTACAATAAACATTCTATTAAATCCTAAATATGTACACAAACACACACACTCGCATGATTGTTATCTACACTGCAAGTCTTTCCATAGGTTCACCAATAAATTGCAAGAATGTTTATACTTAAGACTTTTAGGAAGTAAACTTAAAATGCAAATTAAATACCCAAGAGTAGGGAAAATGATGAATGCATGGTGTTAACTGCACGTATTGTTGGGGAGGAAATCAGTAAAACAGATGTTTAAGTAGGAAGCAACAGTCAAGATAATCAACTTTCCAATTAATTTACTTTTATCAAACTCATTCGCTATTTTTTTATTTCAAATATCTATAAGAACTCCTATATTTGTGGACACTCATGAGCATGCAAAATAAATAAAAAAGCCTGCTGTGTGAGTTGAGACAATGTTAACAGATTTTTGTGTGTTTAAACTGCCAAAGTGAATAAAGTACAGGACGTGTCCAAAGCCTTTGAGACCAACAATAATCCCAAATTCATTGGAAGTTTTAAAAGTCTCTGTATCTCTACATATATTTAGATGAAATCTTCCTTATTGTCAAGAACCAGTAGATATAGTATCCTAAAGGAATGCAGATGCCACAAAAAGCTGATTATTGGTTCTTGTTTAGTAAACATAATGTGAACACCTATTACCTGCCCTTGGTGGTACTAAGGAAGCGGTCATAAATATAATAAAACTCACTGTGAGCCCTGCAAAGTTTTCTCTGTGATGGGATATAAGAGCATGTCCTCCTCAAAATGATGATACTTGTGTTAAATCTGTAAGGGAGATCTGATCAAGAACACAGTAGAAAGAAAGCTTAGTTCTGAAAGAAGAAGTCAGCTGTTTTTAGACAGGAGGAGATATTTGGAATATAATCAGGAGGTGTTTGCCCATCAGAGAACAAAGAGAAAAGTTCAAGGCAAAGACTGCCACAGAGGCAGAGGCAGGAAGGTGTTGGAATGCCTGGCGCATTCTACAAACTGCTGGAAATTCAGTGTGGTAAGGACCCAGGCTTCCCAAGCAGGGAAAGCAAGAATTTAAGCACAGCATTTTTTGTCTGATTGAGAATATTCATGATTTTCATAGTAAGGCGTTTGGACTTTATTCTGAAATAATGAGGTGGTATTAAAGATTTATTCTTGTGGACACTTGAAAAGCGATCAAATGAAGTAGCTCTTTGAGACACCACCTCTGAAATAAATTCAGCAAAACTCTTTCAGTGAATTTTATTATAACTCTGCAGGGCAATAGAGAGAGCCCCCCTCCTCTCCCAGCTCTTCCCCTCCTTCCTTCAGTCCTCCATTCTCAATTGCTCTTCCAGAATGTCTCCCCTAATGAACCTGATCCAACAGATACCCCTTGATTAGTGACTGACTGGCAGTCACTTGCTGTTTTCTTCATCTTTGTTCCTTTGTCATTTTTATGTGTTTGTGTGCTGTCTCCCAACTGGACCATTAAGTGTGTCTGTATCTTACCTCAGCTGCTCCTGTTCACACAGTAAGCTTTCAATAAATTCTCTCCATTGTCTGTTTGATGGGCTGAATGTCTTATCAGACAGACCTAAGAAATAGAGGAGTCTAGGGATTTCAGAGAAGGGTATCATAATAAAGAAAGCCCCATTAGCTAAGTTGGAAAAATTGAACCTGCTAGGTAAAAAATATTATGACAACAGAGGAAAGACTAGAAAAAAAAACGAAGTATTAGAGAGTAGCCTGAGGGAAAAAAAAGAGAAGAATTAATAAAGGCTCACTCTCTGAGAGATTGATCACACTGAAGCTATAAGGCTAAAAATCTAATTATTTGCTTTGGGGAATATTAGCCCACAACTTGCAAAACAATTTCCTTGGAAGGCATGTTTCATTACCAAGTAGTTTTTCTTGATTTTTAAAATATTGTAAAAGTGTTTACTATGCCTTATAATCATTATCAGAATATTTTTGATAAAATGGCATTTTGCCAAGCCACAATTCCTTTCAGTCCCATAACTTATATCAGCAAAGCCTGGATTTGGGGAAGGCCCACCAAGATTTTGGTGACAGGTGTCCATCACTACAAAACAGAGAGCACCTTTAAAATGAGGTGAATACCAGTTCATTGGGAGAAAGCACATGGAAGCTGAGACATGATGAGCATGGCCCATATCCCGGACTCTGGCTGCCTGGTGGGTACACCAGCGTGGCAGTCATCTGCATAGAGGATAAGGAAAACTACAAAAAGTGTTTTCAAAATATCCAGTAATGGGAAAAAATTGTTGAAAGTCCGAACAACACTGAGATTTTAACACTATTACTTACCTGCTGTTATATATTGAAGAAATTTGATGGCAGTGTTTGTTTATAAGCATAACATTATGCTATAACCAACAATAAATGACACAAACAGGAAAATGGACACAAAGGGAAAAATATGGACTGCCTTGCCCTGATGTATTATTGCACATCCACTGAGCAAGTTGCACTGGGTTGTTGCTTTGGCAACATGAGAGGTATGGGGAAGGCCTCTCCCATTACGCTCCTCCTTCTCCCTAACAGTTGTTTTCCAGCAGGGATCTTTGCTTTCTCTTAGGCATTATCAATAATTTAATTTCCATGCATAGCAAGAGCAATAATAAGGGGAAGATAAATGAGGAAAGACCCTCAGAGTAAAGAACGAGGGACTGGGAAAATTGAACTCAGCTACTTAGTTATTTGGTCTAGATGATGCACATGTCACAAAAAGAGGGAGAAGAAAACAAATGCAGAGGAAGGCATTTCCAAGAGCCTAGAGGCAGACCAAAGAGAGCCTGGCACCAAGCTCTTAATGGGGAGAGGGCTTTTTCCTTTAAAGAGAATTATGGACAAAGGTAGGTCTTTCACAAACATTTATCTTCTTTCACAATATCCTGCATATCCTTTATAACACTTACTGCAAATGGCAAGTAAGTTATTCATTATCTGCTTTACTTATTTCTTATTTCTTACATGAAAGTAGCCCTGGGAAAAGGGACCTTAGCATTACACAATCCCTAAGATTCATCAAATAATATTGTTGAATGATTGAATAAATAAATGAGTGAGTATTAAAGTGCTGTACAGAGGTTGTTAAGAATGAACTGGGGAAATAAGGCTGTTGAGGGGGGTGGTATTTAGGGAGGACGTGATTTGTAGGAGAGCAGTTTCAGTACTGTTGTGTAGAGCCTACGACTGCAAGGGCCTAAGAGTTTTTAAACTGATTCTCAGAGCTGGCTGTGGATTGCACACACCATGGAGTCTTTCTTTACGATACGCTGAGCCCACACCAGCTCAGCAGCTCAGCGCAAAACTCCAGGTAAGCATCCTTCACTGGGCCTCCATATTGGATCTTCACCCATGCTCCTAAATCAGAAACTTGAAGAGTGAAATGAAGCCCACGTTATGTATCTGTATTATAGCAGATGTTTACCATTTGATCCCTGAGAATGACCCCCCTTCTTCCCAAAGTACTTCTTCAGAGCCCGTGCTTCCAGAGAGGGCTGGGTGAAGGGAGTGTGCAGTGCAGTCCCAAGCCATCCTCCTCATGAGAACAAAACATAATCAGCATTGGGGCAATCATAGGGCTTCTCCCCTAGCCCCATCTCACCCCTCCGTACCCACCTGAGGAGGTGGTGACAGTTCCCAGCAGTCACATGTCCTGAGCTAGAAAAATCAGAGTTCTCCTCAGAATTTTTCAAACATTTTCTGGAGAAAAAGAGTGCTTTCCTCTCTGATTACATTGCTGTAAAAATGTGATCCAAAGTGCCCGTGGCACCTGGCCCAACTGCACAGAGAACGATGAGCTAGGAAAGTGGAGCCGAAGTGCAGAGAAAAGCAGAAACGTGAGAAGATTCCCAGGGCCACTCAGGGCCCCTGACTTAGGTCACAACTACCCCTCCTGAGTCTGGGTGGGTCATCGAGTTTTCCCCTGAGTCTCTGTGCTACTCCAATATTCTTCCTCCAGTCCTGTGTTTTGCTTAAATTAGTTTAAAGTAAATTCCTGTCCCTTATACCCAAGAGAACTCTAATACAAATGGTTATATTTCCTTTAAATTTCAAAATAAGCCCAGTGAGTGTCTTGGGTACTTTTTCCAGCCTTGAGTTGGCAGATAGGAGAGTTTAATCATCAAGTCAGAAGCTGCACTAAGAATAAGTGTTACTACCCTGTGTTAGCTTTCTTTTCTTACTTTTTTCCAAACTCAGAACAGAGGACCAAACTCTCACAAAGAATAAGAGATTAATGGTGGAAGACACTCACTTTCTACATTTCGATATTTATTCACTTAGATACCTGGCTAGATTCCACAGCAGAATCAGGCTGTCCTGCTGTCACCCTTCACCTGCGGAGCTCCAGAGTTTCATTCTGAGGAAACAGTTCACCACTGGTAGGCCAAAACACAAAGCAGTGTATACAAGAAAAGAGATTTCACAATGAAAATACACTGCAATTTAGTTTTGTCCTTTTCTTTCCCTTTTACTAATTTTTCTCTCCACTCCTAAGCCTGTGCTGGTTTCCCTTTTGCTTGTGTAGAATGTTGTATTTCATTGTGTTTATTGTACTCAGGAAGAAAAATCACATGATAAAATTTACTTTTTTTAAATGCAAGGAATAATGTATAAATATGTAACATTTAAGCTGATTCTTAGGTCTAAATACAACAGCAGTGACCTCTGTAGATATGACTTAAACCTTGAACAGTTAAGTGTGACAAACAGTTGTCCCTTTCTCCCACCCACCATCTAGCCTCATATTCCTTGCCGACATTCCTTGTGAGTTTGGTCAAGCAGTAGTATGCAGAGTGCATAGTCCCAGGGTCATTATGATTGGCATAAGTCTTTTTGCTTAGCTCTCATCTTTTTGCCCCTAATTAGTCAAAGGGCAACCTTGTGGTATATTTATCAGCTAAATAAGGCATAAGGCAAAGACTGCCTGAGGTGCCCAAGAAAAATTCCCCTGATAAAAGTTGATGGACATGAACAAGGTTGAAGCTTTTTGCTCCTTGCTGTCCCTTCTCTTCCAACTTAGACACTACAGTGTGAAGGTGTGACACCTGGAGTTGTGCCTACAGTGGAAATAGCACAGACTACCCACAGGTGGAAGAACGAAAGGATGAAAGAGGCCCGGATCCTCTGAAATTTGTGTTACATGAACAGCTGTTTACAGGGGTCTATACCACTGTTAACACCGTTACTAGTCATCTGCAGCCACATGCACCTTTGCTGATACAATATAAAACAGAACCAAAAACACACTTACCTTCTTCAGTTCTCATTGTGATAGCAAGGAGATGGGCAATAATTAACAAATATTTTAAACACAGAAAAGCTAAGTCTTTTCATTGGAACGTCATAAACTCTTCGTAGAGAATCTCTGTTGTAAGTCAGAACTATACAACTATAGGAAAATAACACTTATGGGGCAGAGCACAGTAAGAATTTCACTTTACATATGCTAAATATACTTGGTCTGGTTTTACTTTATGCACCATTTCTCTCATGTGCAATTTTAGATATGATTAAAAACAGATTAACTGAACAGAATGTGTAATGGTCCTCAGCTGAGTATCAGAAAATTAAAACAGATTTGAAAAGTCTTCTGCCACACTCAGGATTTAAATACATTGAATATGTCAGCAATTCTGTACTCTCACAGCAAGAGATAAAAGAAACAAAGATAAAGGGATGCACAAATAGGAAAGTCTTTGGGGATATTAAGGCAATTAAGAGCAATATGGAAGTAATCAAAACTTGGTCGACAGACCAAATAAGACCTTATGAAATAAAAATATGGGCCAACATTTGCAAAATGTTGCATGCCTTCAGATTACATACATCTACAAAAGAAATCAAGGATTAGATTCAATGAGCAGATATGAAACATTAGCAATGGATGAAATGCAAAAGGTTTTCCTAGGCTTGAACATGGACAGGCATGCTAAAGTTTCAATTCTTATCTAGACACCAGCCAAGTTTTAAGGCTTGATGTAGTGTTTCTTCATCTTTCATCACAAGAGACAAAGCAGCGTATGAGCAGAAAACATGCAAAAGTCAAACAGAGAGTATGTTTTATTTATTATGAGCAGTTCTGTTTTAAATCAGTTTGAGTTATTCAGGAAATAGGCTTACACTTTTATTTTGTCAGATTATTTTTTCTGAGATAATAAATGTTAAAAGGAATACATAACGAATGCACCCAATATCCAAGCGTGAAACAAACAGAACTGCCTGAATGTGGGCACAACTGCGGATGAATAAAACCAAGACACCCACAACAGGGGATACGGTGTTTCTCTGGAGACTTCCCTGGAAGGGAAGTAAGAACCACAGACGTAGATAAACATGGAGTTTAAGCTATCCATCAACGCAGATCTCATGAAGATGAGAATGCAGCCAGCAGATGTGACCCAAACCGCACCAGACAGAGGGAAATCATAACGAGGCAGGCGCAAAGCTCCGTCTCTGTCTGGATTATATGTGATGGGTTGGAAACTGACATATTACAATTCCGATTTCAATGCAACAGCTGTCATCTTGCTGATCCGCTTGTGTATTTCTCTCAGCTCATTCAGCCTCCTTTTGTGGTTCTTCAAATGTGGCAGCATCCTAAAACGATTATTTTAATCTTATCAAAGGCATTTGAACTTTAAATAATAATGTCACAAAGGAGAGACAGAGCTGGTGCTTCTGTTGCTCATTTGTTTCATTGCTTCTTATATCTGCTGCTTTCCTACACCCAGGCCTACCTCCTGTGTTTGCAGCTTTGATTGTTAAGGGACATCTAAATGCTTTTATTCCCTCATGCACCCACCCATCATGCATATCAGAAATCCTACCTTTTTTCTTTAGCTAAACATTTGGGGGCAAGATACAGACTAAGATTTCCAGCAAAAGCAAATTCCTTCTAGTTTACTTAGAGAGGTGTTTCCTTCCAGTCTCCCAAACAATTGTGAAAATCCCATGTGGAGCCTGGTGACTGTGCCTGACATTACAGCAAGCAGACCCCAGATAGAGTATCCACTAATTAGAATCTACCCATAAGTCAGCAGCCAAAACCTCTGGAACTTTCAGGGTCATTTGAATAAATCACCTTTCCCATTAGTGTTCAAAAAGGAAAGGAAAAGTTTCCAACTAAAGCAAAGTTTCAAGCCCAAGGAATGTTCCACAGCCTCAGAGCATTATTCTAGGAAAAAAATTAGCAATAAAGACTTCTTTGGTTTTAAAAGTTTCAAAACACACTAGACATAGGATTGGAAGGTACCCTATGAGGTAGCAATTCTTCCAGGAAACGGAAGAGGTGGAGATGTCGCCTTTTTTTCTATTTCCTGACACTGCCAGTGCAATGGACCAGAACAATGTGAATGGCAAAGATACACAAAATGCAATTGTCAATGAAAACTCTTCTCGACCCATCACTGTCCTATCTCAAAAGAAAGGGTTACGTGTGTGACAAAAGGAACCAAGGTCAAAGAACTGCTTCTGTCCCAGCCTTGGTACTCAACAACCACCGTCTAGGGCAGCAAGGGCAGGTCACTTGAGAGTTTCATCTCTAAAATGAGGGGTTGAGCCAGATAACCTTTAAAGCCTGTCAAGCATGCAAGTACCCAGTACCTGTCTGAAAGGGAAGCAAATGAATACTGAGAACAGAAAAGAACCTCCTCCCCATAATACTCTCCCTTTGGTTAAGCGCATCTCATCTTCGCTTTTCTCCATCTAAGTCATGAAAGCTTGGGATGCACGTTTCAAAGGTGAGGATTAGGAATAGGAAGCTCTTCTGTTGGGAAGGCATTTGAATGAAGAAAACAGATGAGAAAAGGGAACTGTAGAGTAATGTGAAGGACTAGAGTTTATGGTGGATAAATTGCCTTTAGGGAAATAGGGATTTATACTGTAATATCTTTAGGGATAATTAATATTTTCTTCAAAAACTAAGAGTGGTTCTCTTCTAGTCTACATAACCCAAACTCCAGGGAATGAGCAAGCCACTGCGGGACCTGGCATCCCAGTTGAGGGGGATAGAACGATTGAGCTCCTGGACCAGACCTGGGAATTGGGGCTTCTAAAAGGATTGGGTACAGTACGGACTGACATACTAAAAAATAACTAATATTTAGCGAGTACTTACATACCAATTACCATGTGCTAGGTACTAATATATACACTTGACACATATTAACTCAAATCTCTCAACAGTACTATTTAGGAGAGACTATTATTATAATCTTCCACATGTGGACACTGCCCAAGATCACACAGCTTGTAGTGGTTATTTAATGGTGCATAACAACCCCCCAAACTTAGTGGCTGAAAACAGCACTAACCATTTATTTATATGTTTCATAGTTTCTGGGGGTCGGGTCTGCAAGAAGAGCTTAACTTGGTGCTGCTGAGTTAGAGTCTATTATAAGATGTCAGATGTCACCTGGAGCCATAGTCATCTGCAAGTCTGGGACAGGAAGATCAGCTTTCGAGGTGGCTCACCCTCGTGGCCAGCAAGTTGGTGCTGACTCCTAGTGGGAGGCTTTAGTTCCTCCCCACATAGGCCTCTCCTGGGGTACATGTCATCCCATAGGCTCCTTGCACAGGAAACAGTTCAAGGAGGAAAGGAGAAAGTTGCAACAGGCTGATCTAGCCTCAGGTTTCACACACTCTCCCTTTTGCCATATTCCATTGGTCATACAAATCAGCCCTCCTTCATTCTGGAAGGAGACTGCACAAGGGCACGAACCCCAGCAGGTGAGGATTATTAGGTGCCATCTTTGGGACTGCCTACTGCACAGCTAATAAATGATGGATTCCAACACAGACATGTGACTCCACAGTCCACGCTCCTCACCACTGTGCTAGGCTCTTCACGGTGCAGAGCATGCCCCTCTCACTGAGAAGGAGGAGAAGAGGAGGAGTCATGAGGGAGACAAGACAAGGAAATCAGGCAAACTATGAGTGAAAAGTTTAAATTTTGAATTTCCACCTTTGGACACTGGGAAAAAAAGTCCTATTAAAGATCAAGTTTTAGGTTTATAATTCCCCCTAATTTCCCTCCATGAAACCACTTTCATGGTAGCAATATAATCCCACTGGGAGAAATTAGATCTGGGGTTCTGAGTGCTGAACAGTCCTGAGGCAGAGGAGTCCCCGGGTGGAGCTGCTCAGTAGGCGAGGCTGCGAGCCAGGTGGCAGGGAGGAGCAGAAGTAGAAAGGGCTGGCTCCTTTCCCAGGAAGTGTAGGGAACACAAGGAGGAAGAGAGGAAACATCTTGTTTATATTTCTGTAAGGATTATTCTATGGCAGACATAGGTCACAAATTCAGAGAGCTTGGGTTATTGAGTACTGTCTTCTACTGAAAAGGAATAAGAATTGAAGCACAATGAAAGAATTCCTCAGATTTGAAGGTGAATATGCAAAAATGGCCCCCAAAGAGGCTAAGACAAAGAAAAGGTAATGATTCTGATAAGCAGCTCCAGCTAGTAACAATTAATTTCAATATTAAGAAATTACCACGTAAAGCTCAAAGTTAGTGATATTCTCATTCAGTCTCCTCGCAGTTTGAGTGTGGTCTTTGCTGGGATTTTTTTTATAGAAATCTGGACAAGACTTTTCTCCCAGTCAGACACTGACAATTTCCTTCATAAAAAGCAATTCATCAAAGGAAAAACACCAATCACAAATAAACATGTGAAAATATTGCTCAAACTTGCTATAGTCAGAGAAATACAGAAATACAAATCAAAGCAAAATATTCTGATTTCCATTTCATTAGCAAAACTTTAAAATACTAATAATATACAGTACTGGCAAAGATCTAGGGAATAGGTATAGTAATGCACTGTTAGTAGGCATGTAAATTAGGGTAGCATTTGGGAAGAAAATTTGACAGTATTTCTCAAAATTCTACTTCAAAATGTTATCCTTGAGAAATACTCTCACGTGTTAGGTACATACAAAGAAGGCATTACAAAACACTATATAATAGTGAAAGTTAGAAACTCAACTTTTCATCAGTAAAGTCTTGGTTAAAATAGTTATGCTATATCCATAGTACAGAATATCACCCAGTTGCTTAAAGGAACATGAAAGATCTATATATACTGACATGAAAAAATTTTGAGGCCATACAATTAATTGAAAAGGTAAGTAAAGAATAATGAATACTGTATAATCCTATTGTACAAAATTAATAACAAAAAACTATTATGTAGATGTGTATCTATAAATAAATCAGTCCATAGAAAAAGGCCCAGAAGAATGTGTGTCTATTAAACCACGGTTACTGCTATTGAGCGGAATGAGACTGGTTAGGACGGGGTGGAGAATATAAAGGTAAAGAGGGAGGAAGCTATGAAAAAGAAAACTTCAAATTTTTTATTAAGAATTTATTCATATATTATGTAAAAAGAGAATGTTTTAAAAATATTAATGCATTCTATACCAAGTACTGAGTACACAAAAACACTCCATATGCATGTATAATATCACCCTGTTATGAACACATTCTCAGAAAATCAAGTCTTGTTTGCCTAAAACTCTAAGCAATAGTGAGCCAGGTGTCTAAAAGAATGAGGAGAAATAAACTTGTTTATCTCTGTTCTGTGTTTGGTTTTCAGCATGACCTTCTTGTCATATCTGTCCTAGTATCCTTCTTATGCTCATCACTTCCTCACCAGCTCATAAAAGGTCTAAAACATAAGCCATCAGTTGAACTGGAAGTTGTACATAAAGAGATGGCTTCCTGAAAGCCAGGTTCTACATCTGAGGGACACTGACTTTTCTAGGTAAATGTTGTAAAAATAGGTCAATAATTCTTAGTTTTTCCAGCATGAGAAAGAGGTATTATACTACCCAAATCTTAATAGTTTACCTTCTTTCCAGATCTGTCTATATAACTACAATATAAAAAACCTACTATATATAAATGTACCAATAGTTTCACTGTTCCTCGCACATTATCCCCTATAGCAAGATGTTTTAACCATCACAAATTCAAGCAACAGAAATTTATGTCTTATACCTACTTTTACTTATCAGGACTTCAGCCAAGGCTATCTTCCCCAGTAGACAGCAGACAGTTTGAGGGATGGTACATCTCGTTCTCCTTAATATCTACTGTGAAACGTTATCTAGCTCAATGATCAACCAATATAGACAGTTCTTACAAATTGCTGCTTGTTGAATATTTGACTAACATTTAAATACTATGTGTTAAATAAATCATCTGTAGAAGGAATTTATATGCTTGTGCATTATTGCAAGTTATAAAAGAAAACATGCCAAATGCCACAATATGATTCCAAATATCACACTTTGGATCAGAATTTGGAAAAACCATGGAAGAGGGTGTAAGAGATGTAGTGGAAACAATTGGGCACTGCAGCTCTTCGAGGCCAGGGACTGTCTTCTATCTCAATATTTTCTACATCCAAAATAATGCCAGTGATGTAATTCAGTCCATATTGCTCAATACTAATTAAAGTAGTAAGTGGGCCTGGGCTTTGACTCAGACAATCCTGTACTTGAATCCTGGTGTAATAAACTTTACCCATGTAACCTCACATATTATGTTTCTTTGGAACCTCATTTGTAAAATTAAAATTAAAAATTTCATAATCATCAGGTGGCCATGAAAGTTAAAGAGGTAAAATAGCCAGTGGCTAGTTTTTGAGAAAAAGTATTATTTGCCTAATTTCTCTCAACTATTAAGGTAGAAACTGAGTTTCACTTTGCTGGTGGTCTAGAAAGAAAATAATGTTATAATCAAAGAATTTTCATTCACCAGTTTGAGCACTGTCCATCACAAGCCTTTATCTGTCACCTTAAGTTATAGTAATATGAAGTGGATAAAGGATAGTTACTAGTTTTGAAGTGTTTTTTTCACTATATCCCTCCCCAATCCCCACCAGCAAACTAGAAGCTTTATTTGTTCGCTGGGCCTCACCTCTGCCTTCCAAGAGAAGAAATGAATCTGTGAATTCAGGACCTACAGCTTGGTGGTGGAAACTTAAGAAAGAAAGCAACACCCAGGAGCAAAGATGGGATTTTCATAGGAAGGACTCAAGGTTTGTTCCTGCAAGACAAAGAAAATCATAGGTAAAAGCAAAGAGTAAGAGCTGGAGAATTTTGGGTAAAGAGAGTGCACTTCTAGGCATTAAAGAATTGTAAGAGATCGTAGTTAGGGAAAAGAAGAAAAGGGATTTTGTAAACTACTGCAGTGAGTTATGAAGCTAATATCTTTAAATGGTTTTCAACACATTTAAGTAAAAAATGTGGTTCTGTTTAGTCACTTTGAGATGCCGATCTATTCATCTTTATGCAAAATAACATGCAAAAATTGGGTGTCCTACTGCCTCTGGCTGTTTTCAAATTTTATAAAGAGTTCCTGGAAGATCACATTAGAATTGCCCTTATGACAGAAATGAATCATGAAAGAGACTGCAAGTCACATACAAAGTTACATATGGTCAGTTGTTTAAAGATCATTATACAGAGTAAGTATAGATGAAGAGAAACTAGGGCAAGGCAGTTCCACATGGAGGGCAGCATCTGGTTTGGCCCATGCCAACAGGTCCAGGGCAGCAGGACTGGATTCTTCTTCCCAAAAGGATGAAGGATGCATACATATGTGCACAGCTAGAAGCTCAAATATTTACTTATGGTAAGCTGGTTAACTACCTGAGAAATCAAGCTAAAATAATCTTTATGTCACTATCAACAACTTGCTAGATGTAGGGTATTCATTTAATGAAAACTTTATTGAAATATGAGAAATATACAGAAAAGTGTATGTATTCATTTTCCAGAGATCTTTTTAACAAATTGCCGCAGATTTGATGGCCTGCAATAACAGAAATGTATTCTCCCGTAGTGCCGGAGGCCAGAAGTTCTAACTCAAGGTATTGGCATGTCTGCATTCTTCAGGAAGCCCTTGGGGAGAATTTATTGGTGCCTCTCCACAAGCTTCTGGTGGCTCCAGGCACTACTTGGTTTATGGCCACGTCACTCCAGTCCCTGCCTCCGTCCTCACATGCCTCCTCCTCCTCTGTCTGTCTTCTTTGTGCACCCTTTATAGACATTTGTCATTTAATTTAGGGCACACCCAGATAATCTAGAATTGTCTCTTTGTCTCAAGATATTTAATTAAATTTACAAAGACCCTTTCTCCAAATAAGTTAACATTCTCAGGTTCCACAGTTTGATGCATACAGATGTTTGGGGAGGCCAACATTCAATCCACTACAGTATACATACCATAAGTATACGATCCATAGTAAAATAAACATCCCCCAAATTAAGAAATTAGCAGCATCATAGAAGCCCCCTCATGTCCCTTACCATGATTACCACTCCCCACAAAGATAACTGTTAGTTTTGCCAGTTTCAGAACTTTATATGAAGGAAATCATCAGTGTGTACACTTTTACTCTACATTGTGACATCGAATTGTGAGATATTCATCATTGTGAGAGATTCATGCAGTCATAGGTCATTCATTGTGGTATCTCCTTGTATAACAGTACCAGAAGTCATTTGTCCATCTACTGTAAACAGATTTTTGTGTTGTTTCTACTTTTTGGCTATTAAGAATAATGATGCTAACAATAGTCTGGTCTACATCTTTTGGCAATATACTGTGCATCTCTGTGGTATATATATCCAAGAGTAAAATCGCTGGGTCATAGGATATGTGTATGGCTTATTTTAGTAGATACCACCAACCAGTTTTCTAGGGAGTTTGTACTAGGGCAGATTTGAATATAAATTTTCAGAGTGATTAACTAATCTTTACTAAAGATCCCAAAGGGAGATTCTTGGAATTCCCTAGGAAAATCCTCTGAGGTTGAACTGATTTAAATGTTTCCAATGTTTTCATCATAATGAATTAGTGGAACTCGCTTTTGTAGAAATGGTTTGTTAAGAAAATAATGTACACACACACACACACATACACACACACACACACACACAGACATTCAGCCCGAGTGGGAGCGGCACCCCTTACAGAGATGGCACCATCTACACAGCCATTATTACTCCAAGGCCTGTGACAGAGCAGTGAGCTTGCTCACAAGATTTGCTGCCCATCCCACAGCTCTGTTTCTAGGCTCTTCTTCCTTCAATGGATGCATTTTCTCTAATGGACTGGATTAAACTAGAGAGGAAATAGCCTCTTGCATTTCAAAAGCAAGCTACTTTCACCAGTCATTTCATGAGTGTTAATCAACTTTGCTGAAGATAAGTGGGGCCAAGAAAAGAGGGCATTATGCAGAATATGGCTTTTTATTACCAAGGTCCCACTTCCATCCTAATGGATCCCGAGGTTCAAATACTTCTTCCTCTATTATGCAAAGCAACTTAGTGCTCCCCAGCAGAATAGGGCCTTCTGCAAACCTGGATCCAGATGCCATAGAAGACAATTGGATTATGAATATGAAAACAAAATATGAAGGGAAAGGGCACTAGCCACAAAGAAGAAGAGTAGGTGCAGCATATATCAGTACAGTGTTCCATGGCCCCATGAAATCTCTCATGGGGTTTGTACATCTGCCAGTAGCATTGGCTGTGCTAGGGAGGGCAGTAAGAGATTTGAGGATCTTTTGTAAATGGGGCCAGTATTGCCACTCAGGAGGCTTTCGTACATTTTCTGCAATGAACATTCACTGCAATGAACATTCGCAATTAAAGGGATGTTTAGAAACTGTGGTCCCTCCTGGCTTTTAAACCTGATTCAGCAATAGCAGGGCCATTTCATAGCATCATTTCAAATAAATAATATATAAATAAAGCAGAGTCAGTGCCCAGAAATCCCTCAACAGCATCTCTGTCTCTGGCTTGCACAGTCTGGAAAGCCTATTATCTTGCAAGGGTATTATTGTGTCAGTACAAGGCAGGTTTAAAATTCACTCAATTTGCTCCAGTTGTGGAGTAGTTCCAAAGAAAGGGTACATGATGGAGGAAACCGTTCTCCAGGACCAATTCTCTTACTTTGGCTTCTCATTTTGAACCTCTAAATAAATTTCTAGAGTAGTATATGAATGAATTGAATAAAATATTTTAAAAGTCCAACAGCAAAGGAGGGGTGGGATTGAGGTTGGGAGGTGGGTGTGGGTAGGGCAGGGGGAAGTGGTCGTGGGAAAATGAAGACAACTATATTTGAACATCAATAAAAAAAGTAAAAAAAAAAAGTACGACAGTCTTTTAGAACATGCTGGATATTGGCCCTTCCCCAGCAAATTTTTCTTCTCCACTTATACCAGCAATAACCCAAACTTCCCATCCATGTGGTTTGAATGAATTTAACCTTGTTTTGTGAAAATAAATGTTTAATAGTAGGGTCACCGAGGTGAGAAGAAAGCCCAGATTCCTGATGTTTGCCTATTTCCATGATGTAAATACACACACAAAGGCCAATTTAAAGCCATCAAAGTGATATCACTGAAGGCAGAGTCTGATGCATTCAGCCAGCTGTGAAAGGGGGACCAAAAGGACATGCCCAGGGATCGGAAGCTGGGGGCCCAGAGCTTTGATGCTTCCGCCCAAGCCTGAGCCCCAGGACAGAGTGTTCCACAAAGAGCCCAAAGAGGTTCGGGGTAGTCACCAGAGAATAGAGTTGTGTCTTGCTTCTAGGGCGAGGTTTAAGATGGTGGTTACCCTCACACCATCTTAAAAAGCCCTCATTTCAACATCATGCCGCCCTTAATAGAGTAGAAAACTCTATTGGGAGTTTTCTAGGTGGGAACTCTGTTAGGCACAGTTTGTAGATGTCTCCAACAACACAAAAATGTAGGAGGAATAGAGAAGATATCATATATAATACAGCTACCAGGATAGACAAAGAGATATCAGACATCAGAAAGGAATAAACAGAGAACTATGACAGCTGCTCGACCTGAGTTTTTCAACTGCCTAGTGGGGGTGGAAGGGTTTTTTCCTCTGTCCCCAAGAAGGACAGCAGATTGCCTAAGTAGCTGTTGGACTTAGGAATGAGAAAATAATTATAGTTAGGACAAGGAGTCTTCTTATGTAAGCGAAGAAGAGTGGTAGTGATGGACAGTTCAGCTGTAGATACAACAGAGATAAATGCCAATTACTTAACAGCAAAGGAATAGTTTTATATCATTGGGAAACACTGGGATTGGATGCTAGTGACTGAACCACGTCTCTTCCACAGTGCAATATAACCATCTGGAACTAAAGAGAAGGGGGATAGAAGCTGTAGGTGAGAGTCTCTGGAGTTGACTAATATTTACCCAGAGAAACTAACAAAAATCTGAAAGGGACATGCTCTACCTCGGTTCACTTTTTTCATTTTTTTTTGTTTCATCTTGTTTTGTTTTGTTTTTATTAGTGGCTATGAGGCCAACACTAATTTAAGTACAACTATAGAGAAAATTTTCTTATATTTTTACATAACTAAGCCCAAAAGTTGTCTATTTAATAGCAATAAAGGTGGAAAATAAGCAGATTGTATACTTCTAGAGAGAAAAAAATTAGTAATCTCATTTCCTATCATTTTAACATAAAATAACTTTAACTTAAAATACTTGCCCACATCCATATTTATGTATTTAAGTGTGCCATTTGAAAATTCTTTAAAAAGTATTATTTCATATGTTCCCCAAATTAGAAATATTATGAAGAATCTATTAAATCTTAGGATAGTACCATCTAAAGAGCTGTAACTTTCAACTAACTCCACCATGGTAATGACCAAGATACTCATTCTAGGTAAATCAGAGTATGTAATTAGTCTGAAATTAAATTATTGTAAAAGCACATATGTGGTCATTATGTTACATATGTATCGCTGTGTTATGTAGTTATGAGGTTATGCATGTATAATCTCATTGTTCAATGAGTATTGCATCAATATGTTTCATGTGGCATGGAATCAAATGGTTCCAGCATTTTAAACTTGGAAGGAATGACTTTAGAGATGATCCAGCCCAATGCCATCATTATACAAATGAGGAAAATGAAGCCAAGAGAAGTTAAATAATTCACTCAGTCACATTGTCCATTAATGCTGTAGCTAAGATGAGACCTCTGGCATATGACTACTCTGATAAATTTAATTAATTCAACAATACTATGCTTTATAAATTAGTTTATCAGTTAAGATACCTTTAGAAGCAAATAACTGAAAATAGAATTGAAAATGGTTTGAGCAATAGGGAAATGTATTACCTTGTATAACATGGAACATGAAGGTATAGTGATTCCAGGGTTAGTTAATTCTGTGTGTGGTTCAGTCCCATCATCAAAGGCCTGGATTTCTTTCCCTTTCTCTGTTCTCCCATCCTTACTGCATCAGATTGTCCTCCTGCTAACTCCCCTTTTAGTCATGAGGCAGCTCTAGCAGTGCCAGGTAACATACAGACAGCTCAAGATCCAGAAAATAAACAGTAGGTAACACTTCCTAAGTGTCACTTCATATGAACAAAGACCATTTCCCAGAAATGCTGCCAGAAGACTTGACACATATTTCTCTTTGACCAGAACTGCATCCTGTGCTCACGGAATTGGACCACCGTCAGGGGCTTAGGTTAATCAGGACACTGTAGGGGAAAGATGTGCCCAGCTTCCCCTGAAGCACATGGCCATTCTTGGAAAGGTCCCTAATACCTGGAGGAATTAGGAGTTAAGGATAAAAAGGAAAGAAAGAGGAATAATTGGAAGGCGACCAGCAGTGTCTGTGAAAACTGGCACGAGTTCCTGGGTATAAATCAAAGTTAGCTTTAAGTAGTATGGAGATCAGTATTTTCATGGTCTAATTAAAAAATCCTTGATCAAGCAAAAACTGTTTTATATAAATGAAAATTTAGTCACATATCCTTAATGTCAATGCAGATTATCACATACAGGATTTACTTAAATAGTACAACTAAAAAGACATAATTTCTTCAATTAGGTAATATTTACATTTAAATAAATTTTTGTTTGTTTTTTCTTAATCATAGTATTCTTGGAAGTTATCAACCTTATTAAGTAGATACTATTAATACTACAGGTGTGGATACTGAGTCTCTGAGAAGTTGTCATTTGTGGTCCTCAAAGTTTGCTCTCCGGGTCAGCAGTATTAGCATCACCTAGAAACTTACTAAAAATTCAAATTATTGGTTTCTATCTCAGGCTGACTTAAAATCTTTGGGAATGGGGCCCAGAAATGTGTATTTTTAACAAGCCTGCCAAGTGACTCTGATGCACTAGATAATGTTAGAATCATGGCCCTAGACCAGGGGTGTCAAACTCATTTTCACCGGGGGCCACATTAGCCTCATGGTTGCCTTCAAAGGGCTGAATGTAATTTTAGGACTGTATAAATGTAACTACTCCTTAACTAGGGGCAAGGAGCTGGGTGCTGTTGCCAGGTAGAAACAAGGTGGAGGGCCGGATTCAGACAGCGGGCCTTGTGTTTGCCACCTGTGTTCTAGACAAAGGGCATCAAGCTGGGATTTGAACACAGGCTGTCTTAGTTTCAGAGCCTGTTCATTTAATCAGTGTGCTGAACCAGCTGCAGTAGGATTTAGCCTACTTACTGGTTAGTATGTTTAGTTAGTACATTTAACCAGTTTACTGGCTCCCAGTAAAAATAGAGTTTCTAAATAAAACAAATGTAGAAAAAATGTATTATACTTCTCTTTGTTTAAAAAATATTAAATTGGGTACAAAATCAGGCTAAGCTAGAGCAAAAGAGTACAGTTTTCTGTATCCACATTTCACTATTGACTCTGCTGCCATCATAAACATGATTCATATTAATTATTAAAAACATGGTGAATGCTGGTAACCACTGTGGCCACACTGATCTGTGCTCTGGCCTCACTAGGACATGGGAGTGAGTGGTGTAGACTCACTGTCAAGGATCACGTTCTTAAGTGAACTAGACCCTGGGTTTCAATTTACAAAGGACTTCTTTTGATAATTTTACATTGAAATGATCCAATGCAGACTTAGATGAAAGAGATGAATCATGAGATGGCTGTGGGTTACTTGAATAGATATTTTTATAATGATTACAGGCACACACAACACCACATTCTTGAAATTATATTGCCTTGTGTTACAAAGAGCTTATTCTTCCCATATTGGCATCTTGATAGAATGTGGGTGGGCTGAATAGCTCCCAGGGCATTAGCAAAGCAACGACATAAAATCATTGTTTTATTTTTTGTAGCTCCTCTGGATAGCTTGCGGGAAATTATGTGACTACTCTACAAATGATGGGTAACTATGAGTTCCAGAGAAATGAGTCAGGGGATTGCATGACATCATAAACTAAGAAAGGATAGGGTTTGGGTCCTATTTCATGCAATCAGGACTTCGCAGTCTATTTTCTTTATGTTTTGCAGATGTCTCCTCTGTGAGTAACATAATTATTTTTACCAAAGTTGCATGCATCTTGCTTTCTTACTTTTCATTTTTTTCTATTTTCACACAAAACGGTGAGAAGTAAACACTCTTTTTTAATAGTTAATATTACATGGGCATAATAACAAAACAGCTAATTGAGAACTTAGGTGTGTACACAAGTAAATCATTTAGGATTTTATTTCATTGCCTGTCATCTACTTATCTGAAAACCAAACTTATGTCTGCTCAGAGTGATTAGCCACAGTCTGGGCTTAACAGTTCTACATTCCCTGTCAAGTAGCCCTGTAAACTACCTCACCTCTCAGCCTCAGTCTCCTGATCTGTAAAATGGGGGTAATGATGCAACCTGGTGGAATATTTAAGGTTTGATCAAATACTGTATGTAATTCACTTATTCAGTAACTGACTCTTAGATCATAACAGTGTGTATTATTATCATTGTTATTTCCTCATCCTTTGTCATTTATCATGGTAAAAATAATTTGAAAAATATACAAATGATATTCATTTTAAAAATATTTCTACAAATATTTTTCTGAGAAGTTCTATAGCTTTTATAAAATTTTGAGATGCCTTTGACTTTTAACAAAAGTGTTAAATAGTAGAGCAAATGTTATATATTAATCATTATATCCCAATAACTGACATTAAATGTGTTGAATAACCAAACTAGCTTACCTAAAACTACTTGTTTTTGAGGAAATGTACAAGAGTACTTTTTTATGTGTTACTTAAATAACTGGAGAATCACAGATTTTCTTTATAGGTATAGATATATACTTTTTTGTCAAATGTTTTCTAAACAAGGTATGTTAATTGGTTTTTAAAATTGTAGTATTTAACAACATGGTCTGTTTTATGAAGACTTGAAATGGAAAACACTGCCCAAGATAACACTGAAATGACAAGCACACTGTTACACAGCAGGCTGGCTGGCTCTGGGTGTGCCTCTGGGCCTAGATCTAGACGGCTGCTGGTTTAGAACCAGGCGGACACTGTAGCGTCTACTTTACATCATTAATTACCTCCTTACCCTGCTTGGCAAATTCCTTTCACCCAGAACAAATGCATGAGGTTGGGAGGGTCTGAGTTTCTCCGTGGCCACAGCTGAAATGATTAACTCCAAGAGTTGCAACTTTTACAGTCACTCAAGAATCTTACCTTCAGGCAGCTAAGGGCTGGACACGTGAGAAACAAATGCAGGTTGTTTCCTTTTCTCAGGATAACTGGAGAGAAATTATGTGAATACTTTAAGATAGTAACCTCAAGCACTGTGCAGAGGATTTCTTTTCAAGTGAAATGATTTGGGAAGTCAGTGTCGCTGCAGGATAGCGACGAACACTAATCACCTCTGCTGAGAATGGAGAACACCAGGAGCTTCCCTGTGATAGCTAAGTTCTTCAATATTTTTTTTATATATTCATTGGAATTCACTACAATGAATTAAGTAAATTCAACAAGACTGGTGTGGTGGTTAATTTTATGTGTCAACTGAGCCACGAGGTGCTCAGATATCCGGTTATACAGTATTCTAGGTGTGGCTGGGGGGGCATTTTCCGATAAGATTAACATTTGAATCCTAAGGAAGACCACTGTCACCAAAGTGAATGGGCATCACCTACTCCATCAAGAACCTGAATGAAACCAAAAGGTGGGGGAAAAAAGAAAATTCTCTCTCTGCTTGACTGTTTGAGCTGCTACTTTTCTTGACCTCCTGTCTAGGGATTACACCACAGGCTGTCCTGGTCTGAAGGACTTCAGACTTGGGCTGAATCTACACTCCTGCTTGCCTGGGGCTCTAGCTCACAGATGGCAGATTGTGGAACTTCTCAGCCTTCGTAGTTGTGTAGACAGTTTTTTATAATGATTATATAGGTTATGTTTCCCTGGAGAATGCTGACTAATACAAGGGAATATTTGTTACGTATAATAGTTCCAGTTTTTAATTTTGTAGTTAACTGATAAATATATCCCTTTTAATTATAGACAACTTTATTGTGTTTTTCTTAATACAAAATATGACAAATTAAGGGGGTAGAAGATAAAGTTGCCTAAATTAAGACAAAAAAATGAAAGTAAAAATGACTCATAATCTTATTGCCCAGAGATGATTATTATTAACACAATGCTTTTAAACTCATATTAATGCACATATATCCTTAATGTAAATAAAACTTTGCCTAAATGCAGCTTTAGAGGTAATTACATAGACCTCTTTCATAAACTTTTTATTGAAATATTAACATACATACAAAAAGGTGCACAATTCAAAGTAAATATATCCATTGTTAACATAAAAATAAAAGACCAAAGTGAGGCAACATGCATTTACTTGAGATTGAAAAAGAATAGCTTTTCAGGAAGCACTGATTCAGGCAGAAGCCCAAATAATGTACAGGTTAGGAAATGAAGTCAAGGGGGGGTTATGAGAAAGAAGGGAACAATTACATCGATATAAAGAAGGCATTTCTATTACTGCAGATAAGCTAACATAGTGATGCTAATTCTAAAAAAAATGTCTAGTTTTTAGTCTAGGTAGTCATAATACCTGCTTTCTTGTTAGCCTTGCAGACAGTTCTTCAGAACTCGATGTTGTTGTAGGCCCAGTTCAAAGGTTATTTGTCCTATTTTAACATTCCTCAGGTTTGAGGCATAAGACAAACAAGACATTTACCAGTCTGGGATTGCAGCTATAACCTCATTGCAAAGAGGCCTTACTTATATTACTTTTTACCATGTAGCCAGCACCCATTTCAAGACATAGAACATTGCCATGATCCCAGAAGACTTCTCATGCCCATTCCCAGTTACTGCCCTTCCAAGAGTAATCTCCAGCTTAGTTCATAACACCCTGAGTTACTTCAGTGTGTTTCTGTATCCTGTATAATTGGAATCATACTGATGTACGCTTATGTACCTGACTTTTTGCTGAACATTTTTTATTGAAGTATAACTGACTTATAATACTAGTAGTGAGTTAAAGTGATCACCTTGATAAGTCTAGTTAAATTCTATCTCCATGCAAAGTTATTACAGTATTAATGGCTGTATCATATATGCTTGTTACTTCCCTCTGATTTATTATTTTATGACTGGAAGATGGCACGTCTTAATCCCTTTCATCTATTTCTGACACACACCCACATCCCATTCCTCTTGCAACCACTAGTGTGTTCTGTTTTTATCAATGTGTTTCTGTTTTATTTGTTTGTTTTCTTCTCTAGATTTCACACATAAGGGAAATTATATGGCATTGGTCTTTCTCTGTCTGACTGATTTCATTTAACCTAATACCCTCCAGGTCTACCTATGTTGTCACAAATGGCAGGATTTCATTCTTTTATGGCCAAGTAATGTTCGTCCGTGAGTGTGTGCATGTGCGAGTGTGCGTGTGTGGATATCCGAGATATATTTCATATCTTCTTTAGCCACTCATCCTTTGACAGACCCTTAGGT
Source organism: Trachops cirrhosus (assembly GCA_028533065.1). NCBI lineage: Eukaryota > Metazoa > Chordata > Mammalia > Chiroptera > Phyllostomidae > Trachops > Trachops cirrhosus. The sequence goes on from CM052540.1 coordinate 113,065,155, forward strand.
TGCATCCATATATTAGCTATTGTAAATAAGGGTGTGAGTATCTTTGAATTAGTGTTTTTGTTTTCTTTGGATAAATACCCAGAAGAGAGATTACTGGGTTAAATGGTAGTTCTATTTTTAATTGCTAGAGAAACTTCATACTGTTTTCCATAATGGAAAACATTAGTTTACATTCTCACCAACTATGTATAAAGGTTCTTTTTTCTCCCCATCCTTGCCATCACTTGTTTTGTGTTAATTTTTTTGATAATAGTGATTCTGACAGGTGTGAGGTGGTATCTCATTATGGTTTGGATCTATATCTTCTCGATGATTAGTGATGCTGAAGACCTTTTTATATGCTCATTGACTATCTGTATGTCCTCTGGAGAAATGTCTTTTCAAGTCCTCTGCCCATTTTTTAATCAGATTGGGTTTTTTTGTCATTTAGTTTTATAAGTTCTTTATATATTTTAAATATTAACCCCTAATCAGATAAATCATTTGAAATCTTCTCCCATTTGGTAGGTTACCTCTTTGTTTTGTTGATAGGTTTCCTTTCTGTGCGAAGCTTTTTCTTGTTTGTTTTTTGCTTTTGTTGGCTTTGCTGAGGAGGCATATCAAAAAAAAAACAACTTCTAAGACCAGTTTCAAAAAGCTTACTGCCAATATTTTCTTCTAGAATTTTTATGGCTTCAGGTTTACATTCAAATATTTAATCCATTTTAAATTTTTTGTATATGCTATATCATAATGGTCTAATTTTATTCTTTTGCATATAGCTGTCCTCTTCTTCCAGCAACATTTATTGAAGAGACTGTTTTTTCCCATTGTATATTCTTTTTTCTTGCCTCCTTTGTTGTATGTAAATTAGCTGATCATATATGTATAAGTTGATTTTTGAAGTCTCTATTCTGTTCCATTGATCCATGAGTCTGTTTTTGTACCAGTACCATACTGTTTTGATTACAATGGCTTTCTAGTGAACTTTGAAAACAGGGAGCATATTACCTCTGCTTTGTTCTTCTTTCTCAATATTTCTTTGGCTATACAGGGTATTTTGTGGTTCCATACAAATTTTAGAGTTATTTGTTCTAGTTCTATAAAATAAGCTATTGGTATTTTGAAAGGGATAACATTGAATCTGTATATTGCTTTGGACAGTATACACATTTTGACAATTCTTTCAATACATGAACACAAAATATCATTTCATTTATTTGTGTTGTCTTCAGTTTCTTTCATCAATGTCTTATAATATTCAGTGCATGGATCTTTCACTTCCTTGGTTAAATTTTTTCCTAGGTAAATTATTCATTTTGATACAATTATAAATGAAATTTTAAAAATTCTCATTCTGATATTTTATTGTTAGTGTATAGAAATTCAACAGATTTCTGTATATTAAGTTTGTAACCTGCAATTTTACTGAATTTATCTATTAGGTCTAGTAATTGTTTGGTGGAATCTTTAAGGTTTTCTGTATATAATATTATATCCTCTGCAAATAATTGGCAGTTTTCAATTCTTCCTTTCAAATTAAGAAGACTTTTTCTTCCTAACAACTATGGCTAGAACTTCCAAAATTATGATGAATAAAAGTGGTAAAGGTGGGTATCCTTGTCTTGTTCTGGATCTTAGTTTCATATACTCTTGAGTATAATGTTAGCTGTGCATTCATCATATATGGCCTTTATAATGTTGAACAATGTTCCTCCTATACTCACTTTGTTGACAGTTTTTATTATGAAAGGATGTTAAACTTTCAAATGCTTTTTCTACATCTGTTGAAATGATCATATGATTTCTATCCCTTGTTTGGTTTATGTTTCATGTTGCTTAATTTACAAATGATGCAGCAATCTTGCATCCCTGAAATAAATCCCACCTGATCATGGTATATGATCATTTTAATGTATTGTTGAATTCTACAATATTTTGTTGAGGATTTTTGCATTTATCTTCATCAGGGATATTGGTCTATAATCTTTTCTCTTTTTTGTAGTATCAAAGTCTCATTTTGATATCAGAGTCCAGCTGGCTTCATAAAATAAGTTTAGAAATATTTTTTCTTCAATTTTTCTGGAATAATTTGAGAAGAATAAGTACTAACTCTTTTTCAAATGTTTGGTAGAAGTCTTCTGTGAAGCTGTCTGGATCTGGAATTTTGTTTGTTGGGGACTATTTTTATTACTGATTCAATTTCATTAGGATTTGGAAAGACTGTATGTTTCTAGGAATTTATGGATTTCTTCTCGATTGTCCAATTTGTTGACATATAATTATTTATGTTTTCCTCTCATAATCCTTTTTATTTCTGTGGTATTACTTGTCAGTCTCTCTTTTTTCATTTATCACTTTATTTATTTGAGCCCTCTCTCTTTTTTTCTTGATGAGTCTGGCTAAGTGTTTTATCTTTTCAGAGATTCGTCTCTTAGTTCCATTGATCTTTTCTAATTTTTTTAATTTATAGTTCATTTACATCTGCTTAGATCTTTATAATTTCCTTCCTTCAATTAACTTTGGGCTTCATTTGTTCTTCATTTCTAGTTCTTTAAATGTAAAGTTAGATTACTTATTTGAGTTTTTTCTGGTTTCTGCCAGTTGGCCTATCAGCTTCCCCCACAGATCATAGATCTGCCTTCATGGTGTCCCGAAGATTTTTCGGAATGCTGTGTTTTCATTTTCATTTGTTTCAAGGTATTTTTTATTTTGTCTTTGATTTCTTCATTGACTTATTGATTATTTAATAGCATTATGTTTAGTCTCCTTGTGTTTGTGTTTTTACTAGCTTTCTTCTTACAATTGATTTCTGGTAAAAGCTGCTATTGTCAGAAAAGATACTTAATATAATTTCAGTCTTCCTAAATTTATTGAGACTTTTTGTGTGGCCTAACATGCGACTTATCATAAAGAATATTTTATATGCCCTTGAAAAGAATATTTATTCTGCTGCCTTTGAATAGAATGTTCTGTAAGTATCAAGTTTATTTGGTAGGTGGGCAAAAGTGGGTTTACAGTTGTTAGTATGCAAAACACAGTTTATTCTTGTATTATTTATTATTATTTATTATTTTCCTTACAAAAAACTGTAAACCTACTTTTGCCCATCCCTGTACTATATAACAGTATTTTTATAACAGTTGATAGTAATTTATATCTGGAGACATTTCAAAGATTTATATTTTTATTCACCCCATTTTATATTTTTGATGACATATTTTACATCCTATTACTCCATGTATTCCTTAACTAGTTACTGTATTCTTAATTAATTTTACTTCTTTCATCTTTCACATTATATACTTTATAAGTGATTGAGCTTTATTATTTACCTTTTCCATAGTGGTTTTTGGTTTTTACTTTTGTATGTTCTGTTATTACTAATTAATGGTTTTTTCTTTTTAGCTTAGAGAAGTCCCATTAACATTTCTGGAAAGGCTGGTCAGTGATGATGATCACTTTTACCTTTTGCTTATCAGGGAGACTCTTAGTCTTTTCTTCATTTCTGAATGATAACCTTGACAGGTATAGAATTCTTAGTTGGTAATTTTTTTTTTCCTTTCAGCACTTTGAACACTCTCTTCTGACCTGTAAAGTTTCTACTAAAGAACCTGCTGACAGCCACATGGGGTTTTCTTTGTATGGATAAGCTGTTTTTCCCTTGCTATTTTTAAAAGTCTCTCTTTATCCTTAACTTTACTCTTTTATTATAATGTGTCCTGGCTTGGTGTATTTCTCTTTTTGTTTCATCTTATTTGAAACTCTCTTAGCCTTCTGGATCTGGATGTCTGTGTTCTTCTTAGTATGAGGAAAGTTCCCAGCCATTCTTTCTTCAAAAAGTGCTTTTGGCCCTTTCTCTCTCTCCTGGGATCCCCATAATGCAAATGTTAGTCCACTTGATGTTGTCCCAGAGGAGCCTTAAGGTATCCTCACTTTTTAAAATTATTTTTCAAAAACTTCTGGCCAAGATGGAGGCATAGGTAGACTCACTGTGCGTCTTCACAAAACCAAAATAAGGTCAGCAACAATTTAGAAACAAGATAACAACCAGATCTGACAGAAAATTGAACTGTATGGAAGTAGGACAACCAAGGAGTTAAAATATACACATTCATCCAGTCTGGTGGGAGGGGCAGAGTCGGGTGGCCGGACAGAGAGGGGTCACGGCACAAAAAGCAACATGTAATGTATCCCGGGCACATAAGACATCCGAGCACACAGGCGGCTGGCATACCCAGCAAGGTGGCGACTGTGAAGCAAGGCACTGCGTGCAAGGCACCTGGCTGTCTGGGCCACATTTGTGCACTGATAAACCAGGTGAAATTGGGCAGTGAGATGGACTGCGCAACCCAGGGTCCCAGCGCCAGAAAATAGAGCCTCAGGACACTGATTGAAAACACCTGTGGGGGCTGAGTCGAAGGGAGAGACTCCCAGCCTCACAGGAGAGTGCACTGGAGAGACCCATAGGGTTCTAGAATGTACACAGGCCCACCCACATGGGAATCAGCACCAGAAGGGCCCAGTTTGCTTGGGGGAAGCAGCAGAAGGGACTGAAATCCGATGGAGAGAGGAGCAAGTGCCATTGTTTCCTCTTGGACCCCGCCCCTCACATATAATGTCACAACCCAGTGACTGTGTTAACCCACCCTGGTGAACACCTAAGGTTCCACTCCTCACTCCATAACAGGCACGACCAGACCAAAAAAAAAAGGCTCAAACCGAAGTACAAATCAAAGCCCCACAGCCAATATTTTTAAGCAACCAAGAGATAGCCAACCTATCAGATGCACAGTTCAAAACACTGGGGATCAGGATGCTCACAGAATTAGTTGAATCTGAATGCAAATTAGATGAAAAAGTGAAAGCTACGATAAGAGAAATGAAGGAAAATGCACAGGGAACCAATAGTGATGGGAAGGAAACTGGGACTCAAATCAATAGAGTGGACCAGAAGGAAGAAAGAAACAACCAAACAGAAAAGAATGGAGAAGTAAGAATTCAAAAAAATGCGGAGAAGCTCAGGAACCTCCAGGACATCTTTAAATGTTCCAACATCCAAATTATAGGGGTACCAGCAGGGGAAGAAGAAGAGCAACAAGTGGAAAAGTTATTTGAAAAAATAATAAAGGAGAACTTCCCCTGGCAAAGGAAATAGACTTTCAGGAAGTCCAGGAAACTCAGAGAGTCCCAAAGAAGTTGGACCCAAGGAGGAACACACCAAGGCACATCATAATTACATTAGCCAAGGTAAAAATGAAGGAGAGAATCCTAGAAGCAGAAAGAGATAAGGAGACAGTCACCTACACAGGAGTTCCCATCAGACTGTCAGCTGATTTCTCAAGGGAGACCTTGCAGGGAAGAAGGGGATGGAAAGAAGTATTCAAGCCATGCAGGGCAAGGGCCTACATCCAAGTTTGCTCTATCCTGCAAAGCTTTCATTTAGAATGGAAGGGCGGATCAAGTGCTTCCCAGATAAGGTCAAGTTAAAGGAGTTCATCATCACCAAGCCTTTATTTTATGAAATGTTAAAGGGACTTATCTAAGAAAAAGAAGATAAAAACATGTACAGTAAAATGACAGCAAACTCACAATTATTAACAACCACACCTAAAACAAAAACAAAAAGAAACTAAGCAAACAACTAGAACAGGAACAGAACCACAGAAATGGAGAACACATGGAGGGTTAGCAACAGGGGAGTGGGTGGAGGAGAGAGGGGGGAAAGGTACAGAGAATAAGTAGCATAGAGGGTAGGTAGAAAATACACAGGAGCAGGGTAAGAATAGTATGGGAAATGTAGAAGCTAAAGAAATTTTGACACATGGACATGAACTAAAGGGGGGGAATGTGGGTGGGAGAGGGTGAGCAGGGTGGATGGGAGTGAAGGGGGGAAATGGGACAACTGTAATAGCATAATCAATAAAATATATTTAAAAAAAGAAAAAATTGTTTTTCATTTTACTGTTCAGTCTGATGGTTTTAATTCCTGTCTTTCAGCTCATTGATTCATGCTTCTATTTTACCTATTCTGCTGTTGAACTCCTGTATTGTAATATTTAGTGCAGTTTTAACTTCTGTTTAATACTTGCTTATACTTTCTCCCTTTATTAATGTTTTCACTGTGTCCATCTATTCTTCTCCCCAAATCAGTAAGCAGCATTGTGACCATTATTTTGAATTCATTATCAAATAGATTACTTATCTCCATATCCTTAAGGTCTTTTTGTGGGGTTTCATCTGTTCTCTCATTTGAAACATTTAATACTCTTTCCTCGTACATGGGGGATATGTTCCAAGCCCACCAATAGATGCCAAAAAACCACAGGTAATACCAAACCCTAAATATACTAAGTTTTTTCTACACATACATAAACTTTACAACTTCTCTTTGGCATATTGTCTTGGGGCCATTATTAAGTAATATTCAGGTTACTCAAACACGAGATACTGCAACATTCAATCTGGCTAGTAAGACAGCTACTAAGTGACCCACAGGTATGTCACATATACAGCATAGATACCGTGGACAAAAGGATGTCTCACGTCCCAGAAGGGATAAGTAGAACAGTGCATATTTTCATCATGCTACCCTGTAAGGCAAGTTATTTAAAACTTATGAATCATTCATTTCTGGAATTTTCCATTTAATTTTTTGGACCATGGTTATCTACAGGTAACTGAAACTGCAGAAAGCTAAACTGTGGATGAGAAGGACTACTGTGTTGCTCTGTCTTCTCATTTTCCTTGTCTCTCTGTTTTTGTTTCTGCGTATTCGGTGGAACAACTTTCTTTCTCTATCCTGCAAAAGTGACCTTGTGCAGATGATGATTTTTCTCATTCCCTCTTGCCCTAACTGTTGGTTGACTCTCAAACCTTTATGATTGTCTTCTCTGCCTGAGCTATTTTGATAACTGTTGAGACATGTCAGTGTTCCAAGGAGAGGAATCTTGTTTAGTACCTAGTTTTAGGCTGTTTGGAAGCCAAAACCTCAGGAAGCAGGTGTCATAGTATGCAAATTTATACAGTCCTGTGTGGCTATAATTCTCACCCCTACTAGTATCCAGGTCAGAACACCTGGATGTTTCCTCTGGGTGACAGTTGCCAAAATCTGGACTCCAGACAATTGTTTGAGCTCCTTTCTAGGAAGTCTTATCAAGCTGTAGTGAAGCCAAGGGGGTGAAAATGATGGTGTTTCCCTGCTTTCAGCCTCTGGGAGTACCTCCTTTATCTCTAAGTATGCCCATGCGGCTGGAGGTCCCAGCTAAAGAAATAGCCCTTTTTCATTGGAAGACTAGGGTTGTGTTTCAGTCTCCTGTTTTTGCAGTTGCCTGTGGTGATCCCACCAAGAATCATCTTTTAGATTGTTATAGTCCTGTGGAGCTCAGTTAACACAGCCCTCTTGGTCACCAAGGTCAAACAATAAAGGGATGTCCCCGCATGGGTTGTGTGTGACCAAGGGCTTCATCAGTGCAACTAGAGAATGCCTTGTCCGTGTGCACACTGGCTTAAGCTGGGGACGAGGGAGTGCTGCTCCCTCTCACCTGTTTCAGCCAGTGGGTAGGAGGGTGGGGAGATGGGGTGAGGGTCTTTGTAACCACTCACACTTGCAGATTTTAACTAGGCAGTGGGAGAATGCTGTGATGCCATGGGAAGGCGGGGTGTGGGGTAGAATGTTGGAATGTTGCCACCACCCACACTCTTTGGTTTCAGAAGGGCAGTGAAACAATGCTCAGGCCTCTCATTCCTGCCTGTGTTAGGAGGGAGGCAGGAGCCTGCCACCCAGCTCACCCACTTGAACTGGCAGGGTTAGATAGGGAGTTTTTGCTCAATATTTTGTTTGTGAAATTTTCCATGTTTTTTTGTGAGGTTCATTTATTTTTATTACTATATAGAATTCATTATTTTATCTACTATTTTATTTACTTTTTAATTGCTACATAAGGCAATATATTTTATTGCTATATAGGATTTACTTTTATTGCCATATAGGATTCCATCACCATATCTAGTATTTTTTCTTTTTTTAACTTAATGACAGTATTCCTATAGCAGTAAACATTCAGCAAATTTATTTTAGAGCACTTGTTATGTTTCATTCCCTCTATTAGTTATTCATTTAAAACATTTTAAATACTGAAATATTTTTATCACCATATGAATGAGCCATTCATTTTGTTTTTAATGACTCTTAACTGTTGTGGGAAAAAAGTCTGGTTCCGTATTTAGAATCATAGGAAGGAATGTGTGTTTTAGTGAACATTATTCATTTTCTAAACTCTAACGTTTACCACTGAGAGTTATCTGATTCCAGATTTCACTAAAACAATTTTACAATTGTTACAATGGATTGTAAATGTGCTGCAGCAAATAAAAATAGTTCTCATTTATAGACATGCAAATTCTGTTGTATAGATAACAATGACTTTCCTCTCTACACCTCCAAAAAAGTTTTGCTTTCCTTTTGCACGTATATTTCAATATCCCTGAACTACAATGTTTCTGTTGTTCAGTTTCTTTTTTAAGCCAATACAACATCTTCCCAGTTTCTTATTAATAAATAGAATTAAATGTTTAATGCATGTTCATTTTTATGTCTGTATCACAGTCATGATTTAATAGTTTTCTGAAAATTCTTTGCACAGAATTTTACAGTTTTCTTCAGTATCAAATAAACTAAGCAATGCTATCCAAATGCCTAAATTTCTTCTTTTAATTCTAAAAATAAAGTAACTGCGCAAAGGTGAGGCACAGGTGATCTGTTTATGCTTGGTGTCTTAAATGTTTTTCCTGTTTCATGGTCTATCACAGTTGGTTGAAACCGACTGGAATATCTTCCACCGATTACCTGCAGAATTCAAACAAGTCACACACGGAATCGCTCCCTTCAGACATCTCACACATTCTTTCTTATTTGATGCACACTCCACATCATTGTGTATTGATTACTCACTGCATCAGGAATTCAGTCTTAGATTCTATCAGCCAGTCCCCATTGCTATGAATGAGATTTCCTTGTTCTCCGTGGTTTCCCTCTGATGAGACTCCATCCAGTCACTGTAAGTTAAGGATTCATCTGCCTCCTTTTCATCTGCCCTGGCATGGAGCTGAGCACACAGGAGCCATTCAACACTTATCGACAACTGGTTAACTGAACAAATGTCAATACATGCTACTGATCTGTTTTCCTGAAGCTGAAATTATTAGATAGAGTTGTGTAATAATTTTGAGAACATAGTCATTGAGCTCTTGAGGAGTTCTTAAAATAAACTTGCCAGTGTTCAGTGAATGTAACAAACATGCAAAAATAAAATATTTTTTTGTTTTTTAGAAAAATAAAATATTATTAACAGTGAAAGAAAAGCCTCATGACAATCACTTTAATTCAATATTTAAGAATTTTAAAACACAGAAAATACTTATATTCTGAAACTCTAATAGAAATATGGACATAGGATTTTTTTTTTCTTCTCCTAAGTTGATTGCTGCCTCCTATGTGTGGGAGCTTCGGGTCTTTTGAGATAAAACTAGCAAAAATTTAAAAATTGGTATGTAAATATTAATACATATTCATGTAAAGGGCCAGACAGTAAATATATTTTTGGCTTCACAGGCCATACATACAGTCTCTGTAATAGTTAGTCAACTCCACCGCTTCAGCATGAGAGCAGCCATGGACGGTGGCAGTGAATGAGTGTGGCTGTGCTCCACCAACACTTATTCACAGTCAGCGGGCCAGATTTAGACTACGGGCCATGATTTGCTGACTCCTGGGCAACACAGTATTGGAAACCAAGAAACATAGTTTGATAGGTAGGTAGGTAGACATACGATTATGTGGATATATAAAATATGTATATTGCACACTGTTATAAACTGAGATGAGCCAGTTTATTAGATGTCAGTAGGTGCATATGGTTACCCCACTGCTCACATTCCTGCTAACTAGATTATAGTGAAAGTAAGGCTCTGACTGAATCCTGCTACATTTAGACTTATTAGCAAGTAGACACGAAGTTATGCAACCTTAATAAAGTCCAATCTCTATGTCCCGTTAGGTACTTGAAATAACACTTTATGAAATCTTCACCTGAAGCAAATGTGATAATTTCATAGCTGTGGATACAGATAGTCATATATTAGAATTCAGAGATCAAAACTCCTCTAAGTCAGTGGTGGACACGGGGTTAATTGAAGATCAAGCCCAGGTGACCCAACTGAGTTTTTAACTTCTGTTTTATGCCTGAGGCTGGGAAGACAAGGGCATGGGCAGGTGCTTTTACAATTTCCTAAATCCTAGTAAATTCACCAATGAAAGCCTACTTCAAATATCTATTTTGTTAATTAAAAATCCACTAATTTCACCACTGATAGCCAATTCCTAACTTTCATTATGTTGATCTTCCAAATCTCTGTTGTAAATCAGTTCTGAAAGGAGTTAAAGCACTTATAGTAGCCACCTATGGGGCAAGGACTTTGTGATCAAATGGAGGCTGACCACCCCTGTCCTGGGAATTCCTGATTGAAACGTATGACTACCTCTCAGGGACAGATGGAAATTAACACACACATATTTATATCCCACCATCAGATGCCATAACTATTCCATTTTTAAAAAACTGGCTTGTTTCACATAGGATACTATATATAGCCACCTCTGTAACTGAACCCAAGTTTGTATGCCTGATATGCACTTGGACCAATCACTGAAGCATCGAGAATGCAACAAGGAAAGAGTTTATTTCGATAGGCGGCCAAATGAGCAGAAAGGTGAACGCCCAAATCTGTCTCCCCATCCAGGGTTCAGGGCAGAATTTTAAGGGGTTATTGGAACAAGTATGTGGAAGCTCTGACAGGGCAAGTTGTAACTGGAGGACCTTGGGAGCTGGCCATTTATGGTAAGGGCTTCAGCACTGGATCCTCCTGAACAAAGGGCCCTTCTGCTCTAAGAGGGTTCTGGCGTTCAAGTTCTAGTTATGTCCCAGTCCTTTGGTTCCATTGGGGGTGGAGGTGGGGAGACTTTTGTTCCTGGTGCAGCTTGAGGTCAAAGTTCTCTCTTCTGTGCCTGCTTCAGCTGCAGAACTTGAGATTTTGGTCCATTGTCTCTGAAAAGCAATTCAGTATCTTGTTAGAAACAGGACGGGACCACTTTGAGCCGGTTCTGCTGTTACAGGTGGGTTCTTTCAGAGTTTCCCCTCCTAAGAGGAGGTTAAAGTACTCCAGAGAGGGCAGACTGGGAATGGAAGAGGACCAAAGCCAGGGAGGAGAACGTAGTAACCAGTGTGGCCAAATAGACCAAGCCAGGCAGGTTTGGGAAAGGTGCAAAAGGGGATCCCAACCTAGGAAATAGGATTGTGGCTTCGGATACAGAATGAAGAGGGTGAGGCACATGGTTGTTCTAGGAAGTCTGTCCCAAGAAGAAGGACTTGGCAGGAACAAAGTGAAACAGTGGCTTCAGAAAATCAGGTGGTTATCTGAGACGCTCAGTGAGGCAGGGCACAGCAGCCCTGTATGCGTACGGAACAGAAAGCAGAGAAGCCACATCTAAAAGGCACAGGCACCTCTTCCCCAGCTACAGAGCAGCAGTATAACAACTGGGAAAAAATGTTCTTGGTATTTGGTCAGTTGCCTGTTCATTGGTCCAAGAGAGGAACACAGAAATTCTCTATGGCTTTAAATTTGATTTCTATGAGCTGGACCTGAACCAGATAGGTTGTGCCAACTACAGAAAAAAAAAATGTAAAATGACTGAAGACTTTTAAGATAATTCATTCTGAGTTAAGAAGATTAAAAACAGAGGCTGTGCCTGATGAAAGCAGGATCTCAATAGCTTTATCTAGTTTACAAAGACCTCGCCAAATCTTCACCTCTCCCCAGTTTCTACAAATCTGTCCAGCGTTAACTATTCTGCAGAGCTCACATTCAAGGTAACTTGATGTTTGCAGTATTCTAAACTTCCTCAAAGTGTGTTGACAGTTTCAAGTGGTTTTGTCACTCTAAGGAGGAACCCAGTTGGTTATTTACAGATGGGAGTCTCCCGTGCATGGGCCATAATCAAAGCCGGGCAAATCCCAGAGCTACACAGGCATTGCAGTAGTAGAAAGGATCCCCGAGACACTCACTTCAAGCAATTTGCAATGCAGTGAGACTCAAGTGCAAGGGGAAAATTGTGGATGTTTTGTTGAAGATATTTGCAGCTCTGTTTGAACTGGGCATAAGGATACAAGTGTCCACACAAAGATGTAGTAAAGAGATCATCAAGCAATGCATTCCTCAGGTGATGACTCCTTAAAATTAACTTTTATCATTAAAAACTTCAAAAATACACAGAATAAAAATAATATTATGATAAATGCCAATGTTCCTGCCACCCAGATCCAACAATTATTTAAGATGTTGCCACTTACTTTGTACATCCTTTCTTTTTTTATTTTGTTGAAGGTGGTTACCTATTTTTAACACCAAAACTGGAGTCAATATTTGTCATTATTTAGAGTTAATTTTGGGTTTTTCTGAATGCCTCTTCTAAGAAACTACTTCAGCACTTTGATTTGTTCACCTACCTTGAGTCCCTAGCTACAAATGTTGAATGCCTGCTGAGTAAAAGGTTCGTGTACATGAACTTCTTCCGTCCTCAGCCCTTATTAGTGTCAGAGTAGATCCCGGAACATCAGACGTCTTTCTAGATTTCTTTATCTCCGTGTGCACACGGCTCCCAGGTGGCTGGGATACAGAAAGTCATCGAGCCAAGTTGTGTAGACAATAATATGCCAGCATATTGGTACTTAATTTCTTTTTAAGAGCATTTGCCTTCTACTGCTTTCTTCCAAAGCAGTATTGTGGTGTTTTATTATTGTTAAATTAGAATAGTAAAAAAATATTGCTAATTATTTTTTATTTTGTTTGCATATCATTATAACTGTGCCCTGTGCCCATAGAAAGAAGCTAACAAATAGTTGGAAACCACAAATGTAACCACAGTTGGATTAAAATAACCCCTGGCTCCTTCTAACTGCTTAGGACTGGGTCCAAGATACACGTTGCTGTCTCCTGTAGCGGCTCCACTTTGAGTCCTGCCTGCTGGTAGTGCTGGGGCTGAGAGTCTGTCAGCGTCTGCAGCCTGCCCTCTGTACTCGTGGGTTTATAACTCAGCTGTTTAAATTTGCCTGGAGCCAGAACTTAATAGTTTTAACCTGAGGAACATAAGTATGCCTTTGCGTGTATGTGAAAGTCATATTTTTTCTCTTTACAATAAGTTTATTAGAAATATATGTGCATGATAACTTAGTCATTTCAGAGCTATGTCAAAAAATTGGAAATTTGTTCCAGGGCCAATTGACTTTTACTTGTATAAATAATAGAGTTTAAGAAAACCTTTCCTTTAGAGAGGAAACTCTGTAACTCATAAGACCAGAAAATTGGAGACTTTTTAAAATAAAAAATAAGTTTAAAAAGAGAGAGAGAAAGGAAAGCATCAACTTCTTAGAACTTAAAAATGAGCTCTTATTCATCTAATATTCTAGTGTGTCTGTTTACCATAAGAACGCTTTGAAATTTAGTATAATGACATTAAATAACCACAATTGAGACAAACATTCTATGAGGGACTGTCATGGGTTGCCTCTAATGTGGTAATGGATGTCATTTTAAAAATGCAACTGTACTGTCTGGATGAAAGACGGTGACTCCTAACACATTGGTTACAGACAATTGAATATTACAGCTGTCTTTCCTCCTGACTTGCTGCTATCATTTTATGGAATTCAACCAGTGTTGAACTGGTGTAGAATTCTTACCGGATCAAAGAAAACCGCCATTCAAAACACTCTCGTGTTCATTATGAAACAGGACTAAAGATGTACTTGCCTTCAGTGTGGGGAAGAGAAAAGAGCCGTTATACTTAAACGCACTTCTGAAATCTGGCAGGTGACTCTGAGTTCAAGAACAAACTCAACTTCTCTAAGTGCCAGTGTCCTTTTCTGCAAAATGGGATTCCGATGCCTCACAGAGTGACTGTTAAAGGCACAACTGTGGAGACATACAAAATGCATCATGTGCACTAAATTAGGCACTTACTTTGCACCCTGCACTGTTCTAGGCTCTATGGAAATAACATAGTTTTATATTGCAATCCCTGAAAATAGTTGCATTAAACCTACATGTTAATATGAGATGATCCAATATACAGAGATGGACAAAAGTAGGCTTACAGTTTTGAGTATGTGAAACAAAGAGTTAATTCTCATAGTATTTATTTATTATTGTATTATTATCCTTAACCTATTTTACTCACCCCTGTATTTACATCATTTAGTAACACTACTCATCCAAATCCTGAACTAAGTTTTGGTTCCCCATCTACCCAGTTCTTTTACATTTCTTAGAGTAGTTTTGTCACTTTTTATAGAGAAGTTATACGTATTCTTAGAAAGACAATTCCTGGAAGATTTAATGGATTTTATTTTTATTATCAATGGAACTACCTTTTGTCGCTATGTTTTCTACCTACATAATGTTCATGTCACAGAATTCTCTCTGTATTTGGATATTTGCATTGCATTTAGACACCACTGAGTTATAACAATTACAAAGGTCTTTCAGCTAATTACTTTGACATGTCTAAGTAATACTCATCTTCAGATGTTACACCATTTGTTTTTGCTTCATTTCCTACCGTGTAGGTCAGAACTTCCAGAATATAACAAGAAATAGTGATACTGATGATTCTTGGAGTATTACAGTACTACAGTTTAAAAAGATGCCTCATGTGTTTAAGTATTATGTTGGATATCCATTAGAAATAGATTCCTTTTTTAGAGATTTTTTTCTAGTTTATTTTTTATTGTCTATTCCATTACAGTTGTTCTAAGTTTTTTCCCTTTTGCCCTCCTCCACTCCGCCCACCCCTCTCTCCCACAGTTGATGCCCTCTCCGTTGTCCATGTCCATGAGTCATTCATACATGTTCTTTGACTAATTCCTTCCCCTTCCTTCCACCATTCTCCCCCTTCTTCTTCCCCTCCTACAGTATCAGTCTGTTCCATGTTTCCATTGTCTCTGGTTCTATTTTTCTCATTAGTTTATGTTGTTCATTAGACTCCAGTTATAAGTGAGTTCATATGTGCATTCCTACCAACAGTGCACTAGGGTTCACTTTTCTCCACATCCTTACCAGCACTTGTTATTTGTTGATTTATTGATGATAGCCATTCTGAAAGGTATGAGGTGATACCTCATTGTGGTTTTAATTTGCATCTCTCTGATGACTAATGATGCTGAGCATCCTTTCATATGACTCTGGGCCCTCTTAGAGGGTCTGTGCGTCCTCCTTAGAGAAGTGTCGTTCAGGTACTTTGCCCACTTTTTAATTGAGTTGTTTGTATTCCTGGTGTTGAATCATATGGGTTCTTTATATATTTGGGAAATCAACCCTTTGTCAGACATATCGTTGGCAAATGTATTCTCCATTACAGTTGGTTCCCTTTTCATTTTAATGATAGTTTCTTTAGCTATGCAGAAGCTTTTTAATTTGATGTAGTCCCATTTGTTTATTTTGTTCTTCTATTTCCCTTGCCCTAAGAGATATATCAGCAAAAAATTTGCTACATGGAATGTCTGAGATTTTACTGCCTATGGCCTTTTACTGCTACTGAGATTTACTGCTAGGACTTTTATGGTATCGCAACATATTTAAGTCCTTTATCCATTTTGAGTTTATTCTGGTGTATGGTATAAGTTGGTGATCTAGTTTCACTTTTTTTGCCTGTACCAGTCCAGTTCTCCCATAGAAATATATTCTCATGTTTTACAAGACTATACTCTATTGCCTAGATTTGTGTCCAGATATCACCATTATATAACACAAGGTTTCTCTGAACTTCAGAATGCAGGCCCCTAAGTACATGCTAAAAGAAAAATGGCCTTTCTTCTCCCCATAAAATGCCTTCACATTTCCTGACCAAGGTGAGGATTTTCAGTCTTTTTGGAAGAAATTCTAATCTCTACTTTCATTGAAAGAATGAGATAGGCGTCCACAGTCTCACATTCTCAAGCTCTGGGATCTCTATGCTGAATCACAGCAGACATGGCACCCTGGCCAAGCTATTCTCTACCAAAGTCATCCAGGGTCCTTCTCAGTCTCTCCTCTGGGTGAGTGAGGAGCTGGAATGCTGGGGCCTCGCCTCCCCAAAACAAACAATTATTTTTATGGTGAGTCCAATTTCAATGCTTATTTTAAAAGAAAATTATCTTTAAATATGAAGCTATACCCACTTGGCAATACTAAAAATAACATTTTAAGGTTCATCTCTGCTTTCAGAGTTACAGTGATGTCAAAGATGTTATTTAAGAACAGTGGGGGACTACACAGTGGGGGCAAAAATAGGTTTACAGTTGTGAGTATGTGAAAGAGTGTATTCTTGTACTATTATTTATTCATTATTGTATTATTTTCAATATGAATGACAGCAAACCTAATTTTGGCCCACCCCATATGCTATATCCGTATTCACATCTACAACGTGCCCTATAGCTTTCTACCCCCTCTCCCATCTACATGTCCCTCTTCCCTGGGCAAATATTACCATCTAACGTACCACATAATTTACTTATTTATTACAATAGCATTGTCTGTCTGCCCCATCATGAATGTGATCTTCACCAGGACAGGAAGCTTGTCTGTCTTGTTTCCAAGGATCTAGAACATGTTTAAAATAGCCACTCAATACATATTTTTAAAGTCAATGAGTAAAAAAACTCAGATTCTGATACTTTGCTAAAACAAAGGAAAACTATTATAAATGGAAATGAATACTTCCACATTTAAAAATATAAAGTTAATAGAAATTTTCAAATTATTTCCTCCAACTTTAAAAGGTAAAATTTCATCTCTTTAGGTACCTGTTGTACTACTTTTAAAAAATTGTGGACAATACACTATACAGATGATGTATTATAGAATTGTTCACTTGAAACCTATTTAACTTTACTTACCAATGTAACCCCCATAAATTCAATAAAAATTAGAAAAAAATAGTTATTAAAATAAATAAATAATATATATACAAAATATTGTCGGTCTTTGACCAGAAATACACAATGAGGAAAGTGGTGTTTTTTTAAGAGAGAGAATCTAAGTAAAAAGACAAGTATCAACACTAACCACTAAATATGATGAGGCGATGACCCCAGAGGCAGAAACCACTCCTCATTGGCAGAGTGATACCAGAAACGTAATGAATGCATCTAAACGTTTCCTGAATACATGTGCAAGCAAATAAATGCACAAATGAAGAGCATTCTAATCATGTAAAATAATCATGGTCAGTGTGAAAATGTTCACAGAAACTTTGGCAAGCCAATGTCTTACACCAAAGAAGTAAACTTTTTAAAGGCGATTCAGGGTTGGAGATCAGGAGAAGACTTTGGATAATGAAATCTTTCTAGGACATTGAAATTACCCTGGAGATACACAGTCATACTCTGAGCCTGCATCCTCAGGGTGCCTGACTTAAGAAAAACCCAGCACTGAACACAGAGTTTCACAGCCATCGAGCACTCCTACATTGCCAACTTCCCCCCTTCCTCTTCCACTTCAGCAAACTTTGAAGCTGAGTGTGGGGTGTGTGAGTCAAGGAAAAACACAAGTATTAAAACTCTGCCAGACGTGTCCATTTGCAATCAAGAGCCTCTATTCTTCAGGGGGAAAAATCTCATCACTTTTGCTCAGTGGCATCGCCGCACACCCTTACATTAGGGTCCCAAATGAAGGCTACTTTGTGATGGTGATTCAGAATTCCTGGCATTTACTACCAAGCTAACTGTAGCTTCCAATTAGTCATTCCTGGTAAGGAGTTGCAGCGTTTCCTCCCTGGTGTGATCTTGTGCTGTACATAGATTGGTGTGTGGAAACAGATTATAGCTTTGTGCTGCTGCGGCATTTTATTAAACTAAATCTGAAATTCAGAAGGGAGTTTTCAGCCTTGGTTTTCTTAGTATTGCTCTGACCTTAATTTTGCAACTTACCACAAATCAGTGCTTGTAGGGAAGGGGTATGAGTCTTCAGTGGTGTGCTCTCTCTGGCTTATTTTCCTGCACCTACCCTAATGGCTTTGGTATTTCACTAGAATGCACATTTCCTCAGATGGTGTCTTCATGTCCTGCATACACATCCTCTTGTATATAGATTCTGCAACAATTTTACAGCTCTTTCAGAACCCAGTTTCAAGGGCATTTAAGGGGGAACCTTTCTTAAGGGAATATGAGCTTCATGGGAGGATTCCTAATGTGGTCTGGCAACAAAACAGTTGTTCTTGGAGTATGGCCCACACAAGAGAGGCATCAGTATCTCCCAGGCAATTGTTAAAAATGCATATTCACAGGCCTCACGCCAACCTCCTGAATCAGAAACTCAAAGAGTGGACCCAGTGATCCGTGTCTTAACAAGCCATCTAGGTGATGCTGATGCAACGTTTAATTTAAAAGCCAAAGATTCCACAAGGTCATTGAGATGTTGCCGTCACCAATGGTTCTCAAACTTCAGTGCATCCGAATTTGACTGCTTTGAGAAACACTGCAGGGAATGTAATCATTTTTGTGTTTGCACTCTGTTGTACCTTTACTCTAGTGTTGTACTTTGGGTATAAAAACAGCAAAAACAAACCTAACAGGATCTTTCAGCTGAGTTCCATGGTCTCAGAGATTTTAAAATTATGGAACTAAATGGAAATCATCCAGAGTTTTAAGAGGTCAGAGGGAGACTTGCTTCTGAGGCTCTAGCGTTGAAAGACATTTTGGGTAAATTAGGTAACCTGGACATACAGTACTGTAAGTTTGCATAGGGCAGGACATAGATACCTACCTCAGCTTTTTGCCAGGCATTTTGTATTGGAGAGATACAGCTACTTCCTAAAAGGAATAACCACAGCAGAAAAAGATTGCAAAGAATAAAATGTCAGACAGAGATTGAAAAGATAACCTTTGTTGTCATTCTATCACTACCTTGCCTGGGGGACACATTTTAAGCTCCCCAGGAATCAGTTTCTCCTCTGTACAATTCATTTAACAAACACACATTGATTCAAACATGTGCAGAAGAGCAAACTTCATGCTTTTGAAGAGACAAAGATGAATTAGACATCTTTCCTGAAGAAGGACATGCATGCAAATAGCTAACATATATGGTAGAAAGTGAGAATGCCACTGAGAAAAGTACTGTAAATACTATGAAATGATGGTTCCTGTCACTACATTGTAATGATTCTTCCTTTATTTGGGCCCCGGGCTTAATAATTTAGAGTCATCTTCTCCTTCTTCCTCCATTTCCACCAGTTCCTCAAAGTGCTATTGATCTTCCCTTTGAAATTTCTCTTAGCAACCTTTCTTCTCCTCCTCCAAAGCCACCTGTCCTCCTCAGTCCTCATCACTTTATGCCATGCCTGTTACTAGATTCATCTTCCTAAAATGCATTTATCTCTCTGTCCCAACTCTGCCCATCTTTATCAGTTCCTGCCTGTACTGCCCCACCTGGTATTAAGGCAGCCTCATTCACATTCTCTCCCATCTACCCTGATCTGCCTTTCCTCCGCAGCACTACCCCTCAGTGCTACTAGACCTGGTTCTCTCCTGTTTCACCAACACACTATTTTCAACAAAACTATGAGCCCTCACCAGGTTTCCACTTACCTTTTGGAAGGTCCTGCCCTCCCCTCCACTGGTTTGCATTGGTCCATCACTCAAGACCACCCCCTAAGGGTTTTTTCCTGCTCTGAATTTCTATTTCTCACATCAAGTTCATGACAGAGTCCTTCTTTCTTTCTTTCTTTCTTTCTTTCTTTTTCTTTCTTTCTTTCTTTCTTTCTTTCTTTCTTTCTTTCTTTCTTTCTTTCTTTCTTTCTTTCTTTTTTTATATACAGCCTACAGACGTCTCTCCATTGAGGGAACAAAGTCTTTTACCTTTGAATTTCTTCCTTTCTGCTGTGCCCTTTGCCTCACTCTCAGCCACACATATACTCTGTTGCCCATACACACAGGGACTGCAGGAGAAACTCAGGAAGTGTCTGGTGGTTGAGTGAAGTAAAGCAGGGGACCTCTGTTGCATTGTTTTGGCCAGGCTGACACACCAGGTTCATCCTTCTTATTCCCACACTCTCTTCCCTTATGATTCTGGCGCTGCTAAGAAATGTGGTCCAGGCCTAGCTAACTGGAATCCTGGATCCCCTGGTCAGTCTCGATCACTCATGGATGATTAAGTGGTTCAAGTGAGGCCAAGTAGAATCAATGAGACTCAACTTGAAGCCTTTGCATAACAACAGCTTTAAAGAAACTACCTGCTGTTCTTGAATATAATTGGATATTTATCTGGAAATGCTGGCAGACATCTTAGCAGAGAAAGTCTGCCTCAGAAACATGTCAACCCAAAGGAAAGAAGAATAGACATATGGAAAAAGACAGATTCCTAACACATGAATTCAACTGTGCTTGAAGCCAGTGCCCTCAATTTTCTATAAGGCAATAAAAGCTTTGTTGTTCTTAAGCTAGTTTGATTTGGTTTCTATCATATACTGTCAATAGACAAAAACTAATTTAAATAAAAATAATAAAAGCCAACATAAATTGAGAATTTCCTACACATTGTATTAAGTACTTGTAATAAAAATGCATTCATCTTTTGATAAAAGACCCTTTCTAAAGTATCGTGGTGTGTCAAATACAGTGAATGATTTTTCTTTTTCTGGTTGATGGCAAACTTTATATATCAGACATTATTACTAATCTCTTGTGGTGAAATATTGGAGAAAATAGCATAAACTACATCTGTAGCTACTGAGCTATATGTGTATTATAGCACTTACGTCTGCCAATCACAACATCTTTACTCCATGTAATACCATTTGATTCATAAAAGAGTTGTGTGAGTATACCCTCTGAAATATATGAATATCTCTGTAGCTCAATTCTTAATATAATTAATCAATTAAGTTCATGAAAGTTAACAAGTGTATTTTGTAAAGAAATATTTTTTAAAAAATAGAATTACAAAAGTTGTTATAAAATTTATATTTCAGAATATAGTTGAAATAAAATAAGGTTTGGTATGCAAATATGATTTAGTATCATCTGACATAAAAGCCAGAGGCAAGCATCTTCATAAAAGATCAATAACTAGAAGCAGCACATACACACAGACACAAATTTATAAGATTTATCAGGGGTGTTTGGGTTAAAAGGAAGGCTTGAATTTCTGCTATGTTTATTGCTGTAATTACTTTTAGACTCGGATTCTATTTGTGATCTTTTAAAAATGTGATTACTTTATACATGTGGGCATATAGCATAAGTGGGAAGTCACAATAAAAATGAAAACAAGTAAGGGCTGTGAATTGAACTTTAAATTCACAGAATAAGGTATTTGCAGAAAAGAAAAAGAAGTCTTGGTAAAATATCGTTAACCCATGCTCAGTAAACTACCATGGATTTGTTTTTTAGCTCCTTTTAACAGAATAGCTTCCTTACTAAAAAAAAAAACCCTGTTTGTCTCACTAAAACCATTTTATTTGCCCACTAAAAGTCTATTGTCCCATACATCATTAACTTTTAAACTCACTTGTTTATTCAAGAAACAAAATGTCTTTGCACTTGTCTTTATTCAAGAAAAAAAATGTCTCTCCTTTGTTAGGACACAGTTTCTGATGCTTCAGGAGTAAACCTGAGAAACCCCAAATCAACATGGTAAAAGAAGCCTCTTCCATCACAGGCAGATACCCCGACTTGCAAAAGAACAAGAAAATAAAAACTAAAGAACAGAGGGAAGAAAAGGAAGAGGCGGAAGGAGAGAGATAAAGAACAGAGAGCCTGCTGCTGTGAGAACATTGGGAAAGAGGCCCTGCCTCGTGCACAGTCTTACGTGGGCTGACCATGCTCTCCCCTGTCCTCGCCCACCTGTCTTTCTCCAGTTTTCACTGGTGTCCAGGTAGAGGAAACAGTTATGTTCAGACCAATCACAAAGACCTCTGAAAAATGAGGCTGTTACATAGTTATGTTAACAAGCCTGAGGCCAAACATACATTTAAATTCCTTCACCTTTAGAAAAGAAAAGGAACCTTATGATTATGACAAAGCTCTATTTAGGGAAAGCTGAAAAACATTTGATCCTCAAACATTTTTTTAAAGGGCCAGATTTGTTCAGTGCAGGCAGGCTTAGAAGAGTAATAGAATTTTTTTTTAAATTATGGTCATGCAATGGCTGTGAAATGTAATTTTAGGATAAGCCACAAAAAAAAAAAAATCAGGGACCTGTTTCCACTAAGGATCAGTGACTCTGCAATGTCTCAAAGACTCAAAATGCAAAGTGACATCAGCCTGAATGCAGTTGCAAATGTGGCAGATCGCTCAGGGGTGTTGAAGCAGCAGAATTTGGATATGCTAGCTCAGCATGTGGAGGAATCCAAAAGGGTGGTCATCATTTTGTCAGAGCCAGAAAAATAATGACATAAGAAAACCACAGCCCCATATCAGAGAACAGCAGCTGAGGGAGGCAGGGACGTGGGAGCCAGAGCCTGTGTGTGCCCTGAAGAAGGTCCCCTTCAGAACCTAATGCACAGAGCCAAGCAAGCATTTGAACCACCAGAATGCATGATGAGGGATATCTTATTTAATGGTCCTCTAGCTGAAATGGCAGGTGCTTTACCTGGCACTGATCATAAGAATAGAAACAAACAGGTGTGGTTGAACTTGACTCAAGAGAAAAAAATAGTATCGATCTCTGAGTCCAGATAGAATTTACACATATTTAGTCGTGTTGTATCATCTCTCTTGAATAGTCATTGTCCTGGAATAAAATAAATGATTGAGTGCTGGGCATAAGCAGTCCCCGAAATGTGCACAGAGTTTATAACACCAGCAAATGTGCCATGTCTGGCTAAAGCAATGACTAAGGTATCCATTGATTTTTCAAGTCAAAAAAAAAAAAAAGGTAGAATTAAAAGCCTCAGGGGATCTAATGGCAGTAATGGAATTTACTAAATGGATTCACTTAAATTTCACTGAGTGTGTTTTGCATTTTGCTAGAAACAATGGGGATTAGAGGAAATCAAAGAGCTTGATTTTTCTGGGCATACAAGATCCACATAGAAAGTTAACAGTGAAGCAATCATACAAAACCACAATTCTAGTGATTTTGCAAAACTGAAATCAGGCCAAGTGTCAGTGGGTCACTGCCTTGGAGCTCCTGTTACCTCCTTGTCACCACAAGGTACTGGATTCCCACCTACTGGGGCATGTAACTCTTGCCAAGCCTTAAAACTTCCCTGATTCCCCAGGCTTGCATCTCAGACACGGGTGTTGGACTTGAGACCCTCTCCCCAAAATCTTTATGGATATTTGATGATTTCCAAGATCCTATAAAGCACTGCAATACACAATCAACCTTTCTTCCTTTCCGAATAGAAAACCAACCAAGGCCGAAATATTGACAGTCATGGGGAAGCAGTGTTTGTGAAGGTAAAGGAGCAAACTAACCCTTCCTTTAACTCAACAACTATTTATGTCAGGTCAACCAGTGTCCCCAGTTTTACAAGTGAAAATTATAAGGTGTAGAACTTATAAAGTCTACCCTTAGCTTTTTAACCTCAGAATGTCTATAATTCATTAAAGTGACTAATACTTAAATTTGAAGGTGGAATGAAGAAATACAATTCCTAATTAAATAAAACAGAAAATATAGAAATTGTTTCAAATGTAAAAAGATATAATGTAAAAAGAAATGATTTCTATCATGCCCCTCAGATTTCAAACTGTATGTATTATTATTGTCAATGACAACTATGTGTATATCAAACAATGTCTTTCACAAACAAAAATTAGAGCACTATTATTCAGCAGTTGTAATTCTGTTAGGCTAGATTTGTAGGTTTTATTTCAGGACTGATTCTATGTCATTTAAAACTTAGCCAATACCTTCAAATCATCATATCGACTCCACTACAGCAGTAACTCTCTTTCCTATAGTAATTATTTCCTTTTTGTTAATAGATTTGATAGAGTTGAAGTGCCTATTTTTTCCCACTCACATTTACAGTGATCATAATAATATTGCATGTGCACGCTATGGGAGGAGGTGTTTGCATTTCTTTATATTTCATCATCTCTCTTGACTTGTAACTGTGTTAAACTAGAGGAAATGGTAAAATGTTAGCCATAATCAGACCATGAAATGTGTGCAAAGAATTTTTATCAGTAGCACATAAAGAACAAACTATGGTACTTAAAATTAAGGGGACTTAACAAGCCGACTCGGCCCATCTTGTTTTCTAAGCCATTGCTCTAAATATAAGTGCGTGCTAACTCTGGGCTGGCCTAGCAAACTACAAAAACCTGACATGATACTCTAACTTTGTAAACACCAACCATTTGGCAAATAACTTACAGAAGAGGCATATGACCCTAACCCTAAGATATAACTCTCTTTTCATACCAATTATTCACTTCTTAGTATAATTTATTGTTTTATTATGGAGCATTTTCACATGTTGTATTTCCACTGATGAGGCTGGTTGCTAAGTGTATTTAATAACTCTGAAACACACCCTGGCATTTTGGTGTGATGTTGAAGATTTTAGACTGTGTACATAACTAATCTCATTGAGCACAGCTTTCACTTTAAAAGTACATATCAAGAAAGATAGAAGAAGGTAAGGAGAGGAAGGGAAGGGGAAGGGAAGAAGAGTTGACAGCCAGGTAAAAAGAAACAGAAATGGCTGTAACAAGTACTAACAATATTTTTAAAGTCAGTGGATTATATACATTAGAACATCTTACAAAGCCTGCTGATTCTCTGTTTATGCATCCTTTGTGGCTTTATGTAATACCTATATGCCTGTCTGGAGTAATTTTAAGTAGTACATGTGAAGTATGTCATTTAAAATTTATGGGTGACATTGATATTGGAGTCACTGAATTATCTCCATGAGATTTCCAACAACTGTAACTTCACAAATGATGTACAAGATTTGGAATAGATAAGAACCTCAGATGCTAGAATTCTGAAAGGTACAGCAAATGTAAATACTCAGAATCAAAAGGTCTGCATGTATGTGTGACTATGGATGGGATGGTTAATTATATGTGTCAGCTTAAGGAGGCCACCGGATGGCCAGATACCTGATTAAACATTATTTCAAGGTATGTCTGTGAAGATGCATATGGATGAGATTAGCATTGGCATTGGTGACCTGAACAGAGCAGATGGCCCTCTCCAGGGAGGGTAGGCATCCTCCAACCCACTGAGAGCATGAATAGAGCATGAAGGCAGAGGAAGATTAAGTTTACTCTCAGCCTGTGTGAACTGGGCTGTGGCTTGTCTCCTGTCCTCTGTGCTCCCGGTTCTCAGCCCCTCCAACTGGGACTGGAATATACACCATCAGCTCTCCAGCTCTCAGGCCCTCCAGTCACACCACCAGCTTCCCTGGGGCTCCAGCTTGAAGATGGCAGATTGTGGTACTTCTCAACTTCCGTAATCAGATGATCCTATTCCTTGTAATAAATAACTATTCCATATATGGGTTCTATTCTCTGGAGAACCCTGACTAATAAAGAGGAAGGAGAAATCTACATAATTCGAAGCTATATCATAGAGTTCATGAATTTGCCTAGGAGATGAAATAGTTTGGTCTCATGTAGTAGAAAGATATTCTGCTACCAAATAGCTAGGGACCTTCCTGGCCAACCTTTATGTATTTTGTACATTTGGTAAACTCTCTGTTGAGAATGTACCAAGCATGGCAATATCCACTAAGGATAAAAAGAAGAAAAGGCATAGTGGCTGCCCTCAAGGAACCTACTATCAGAGTTGTAAGGTGATGCACTCTCTGCCTTCAGTGAAGGTGAGAGAGGATGTATTCATTCATTTTGTCATTCAAAGGGGATTTACTAGGTACCCAGTATAGTAAGGGCTCTGCGTGCTGTGCTGCACATAGAGTAGTGGCTATGGCAGACTTGGCTTTTGCTCTCCTAGAGCTATAGAAAAATAGGCAAAAAAGTGTTTCACCACTATTGTTATATGTATTCAAAGGGAAGAGGAGGGCACTGAGGGAGAATGTGTGGAACGATGGAACCTTGACTGGAGGAAGAGGAGGATGATAAGCTATCTAAGGACAAGGTAAAGGTGACTCAGGAAAGAAGAGAAGGTTTGAGAGAGAACATTCCAGCCACTGGAAGACATTTGCAAAGGCTATCAGACAGGTACTGAAAGATCAAGGTGACTGAATTAAAGAGAGGACGAGGGGAGTTACCTGAAATGAAGAGGGAAACAGGCCAGCGGGTGCAGACTTTCACAAGCACGCTGAGGACTTCTGTCCTGATCCTGTCTCTGAAGGATTTCAAGCCAGAGACTGATGGGCTCAGATCTGCACTGCTGAAACCGATCTCCTGGCCGGCCCAGTGGAGAATGGGTTAAAGGTCAGAGGTACAGAACTTTTGTGGACGTTCAGGTAATAGCAGTGTGATGGAGGAGATGGGTAAAAATGGACAGATTCAAGGCATATTTAGGAGGGAAAGTGGGTAAAAATTAGTAAAGGATTAAACATGGGAGATAAGGGGAAGTCTGATACCAAGAATGATTTCCAGGCTCCTGGCCTCTGCACAGGATGGTTGTGGGACTCTTCACTAACGGAGAGAAAACCGGAACTGGGGCAAAGTGAGCCATGGCAAGGCAGGGAGGGGGTGAGATTGAGGGTGATTCCAGAGTGTTCATCTGCGCACCTGTTCAGCATTTAGTGGAAGTAAAGACTCTGCGAATGTGTGTTAATGCTTTTAAAGGAGGATGAATGTTCAATCATTGTCAAATATCACATTGTTGTTTTAAATTTCATGTGCATTCATTACTCTACCATACATCAACGATTTATGACAAATATACCTAATTAGGAGCATGGCAATATTTGTCATTGTCTTTCACTCTTCCTTCCCACCTGTCCCTGCTTTGCTTCCCTACAATTTGTGCACTCATTTTCACTGGATGACGATCAGGAAAGAGATGATCCGTGGGCTCGGACTCTGTGCTTCAAATCCCTGTGCCAGTTGTGTGAGTGCGCCAAGTTGGCCAAACTCTCTGTATTCATTGTATTATATTATATTTATTGTAATATAAGTTGTGTTTATAATATTATATTATCCATAGCAATACCTACTACAGGAGTTTTGTGACATTTTAATAGAAAAGTCTATCTAAAAGTTCTTGTATAGTATGTAGTCTATGTTAGATGCTAAAAAAAAAATGTTACTGCCCTCTTTCTTGTCTGGCAAAGCAGGATGGTAGATGTCGCTCTCCTGCCCCACTCGTTGGAGAAAATAGAAGAGGGGCGCCATTATAATCTGAAGCTGGTATGTCTCACTCACAGGGAGGCCTCCACACTTCCCTCTATCACTGCCAGAACTGTCCCCTCTCCAAAGAATATGACACCCTTCTCCACAAGACAGCTACTAAAGCCAATAATTTCATCCTTATATTTCCTCTATTTTCACTTATTCTCCTTAAGAACAAATAGAGAGGAGCTTTTTGTATACACACAGTGACTTGCCACAAGTAGGAGAGGCACATTAGGGTCTCCTTAGGTTCTACCTGCGTGAGTTGGACATAAGCCCCTGACTGTAATGGTTTTACTTTCAGAAGTATGCACACCCAGAACTACCGTCCTGGCCTTGGGAGTGCCAAAATGCCTTTGATTTCAGCCAAAACACTTGAGTAGTTGTTTAGGTGGACATACTGCTAGATTCAGCTGCCAATTTTAGAACTAAATAGCTTACATTACTACAAAATTTTAGCAGAACATGTTTTCCAAAATAAATGTCATTAAATCTATATTCCCTCCAACCGATTAGAGACTTGAACTTGGAAAATATGGCAAAAACAACAGAGCAGCAAAAATAAGGGAAACACATGTTCACTTCATATGGTAAAAATGACTCTTCCCTTCCTACTCAGAAAGCACGCACATGGGGTGAATGAGCAAAGTGAATTCTGCTTCCTGAATGTAGGGAAATCCAGAAGGGGATCTACTTGTTTCTAGTTCAAGTTGCTTTACACATTACTGAATTGACACTTTCATGGCTTTGATTTATATTTTAAAATTAACACTGAATGTCTCTTTATTATTAATATTTAAAAATAAATGTGATCTGAAATCACGTTTCAAACTGCACAGAAAACAGTTTGGGCAAGTCAGGGCATCAGATAGCTCAGGAAAATTGCACTAAGGATCTTGAAGATAATTTAAGTATCGTTTTCTGGAGCCAAGGGTCCTACCTATCTTCAGAGAGGTTATCTTTACAGTTCTGAGAGTTAATGAGCCATGAAGTGATCATTTAAGAGCTTGTGTCACAGCGGTGGCCGTATGAGTTTGTCACTGTGATGACAAGTCTAAGAAAATCATCTCAATTTGTACCTTGTAGTTTGAGAAGAGGAAAAGAAAACTTTATACCCATTACCTCCATCTGGGATACAAGCAGTGTCTGATCTCAACATCTGGCACATAAACAGTAATGTAATTAAATGTGAACAAAGCCTTTTCATGTACAATATTTAAATTTTGAAATGTAGCCCAGTTTTTCTTCTATTTAAAATACATGGGACATCAAAATTATAACTAAACTACAGAACAACCATCATTCAGAACTGCCTGAAATCTGGCTGAATGGAAGTCCTACAATTAAGTATTTAAAGAAGCCACATCGAGACTGAGAAACAGAATGGGCTAGTCCCACACCCACATGTGGCAGATAAGAATCAGGAGGGATATGTAGCCTGCTGAGGTCCCCCATGAGGAGCAAGAGGTCTCAGCCCCACACCAGGCCCCCCAGACCAGGGTTCCAGTGAGAAGAAAAGTCCCCATAATTAATGGCTATAAAACCAGTGGGGAATGAGGCTGAAAGAGCCCAAGAGCTTCTGGAGTTCCAGGCAGTTCCTTTTAAAGGACCCACACACATGCTTACTCAGACTCACGCCCTCTGAGCTCCCCACTGGGGCAGCAGCTTGAAAAGCACCAGGCATATACAGGGAGGAAATGAATTGTTCACCATAGGGAGAAAGCTGGGGGGACAACTTTCTCCCAGTTAGAAGTGCTGGCAGAGGCTGACCTTGGCCTGTACCTCTAGGGAGGCCCCAGAGCCAGCACACCAGTGGACAACTTCAGACCATGTCAAAGTATCACCACCCAACCACCTGCATAAGTGACACACTCAAGGGGTGTACTCAGCAGGCACCAGAGCGATGCTGAAGTAATTCCTGTTCTGTGAAGTTGGTTCTTGAATAGCTGAACCTCCACAGTGGTCAGAGGTCAGTGGTCAGTTTATACAGCTACTCCTTGCTGATGATGGGCATGGTGGTAAATCCCTCCCATTGACCTGCCATGAGCAATCAAGGCTCAACTACAAGAGGAGGGTATACTCAGTCTGCACAGGAAATGCACCTTGAGTACCCAGCTTGGACTCTACAGGATTCCTACTATATTAGGTCACTCTACCAAGCCTGGGAGAGGTAGCAGCCCTACCTAATACATAGAAACAAACACAGGGAGGCTGCCAAAATGAAGAGACAAAGAGCATGTCCCAAATAAAGGAGCAGAACAAAACTCCGGAAAAAGTACTAAACAAAATGGAGACAAGCAATCTACTAGATGCAAAGGTCAATACACTGATTATAAGGATATTCAGTGAACTTAGTAAGGACCTCAACAGCATAAAAAAGGACGAGTCATGAGTGAAGTTTACACTAACTGAGATGAAGAATAATTTACAGGAAATCTACAGCAGTGTAAATGAAGTAGAGAATCAAATCAGTGATTTGGAATAAAAGGAAGAAAAAACACCCAATCAGAACAGCAAAAACAAGAAAGAATCCAAGAAAATGAGGACAGTGTGAGGAGTATCTGGGACAACTTCAAGCGTATCAATATTGGCATCATTTTACATTGGGGTGCCAGAAGGAAAAGAGAAGGGAGAACAAATCAAAAACTTATTTGATTAAATAATAACATAAAACTTCCCTAACTTGGTGAAGGAAATAGACATATAAGTCCAGGAAGTGCAGAGAGTCCCAAACAAGATAAACCTAAAGAAAACCACATCAAGACACATCATAATTAAAATGCAAAAGGTTAAAAACAAATAGAGAATCTTAAAAGCAGCAAGAGAAAAGCAGTTAGTTACTTGCAAGGAAACTCCCATAAGACTGTCAGCTCATTTCTCAACAGCAACTCTGCAGGCCAGGAGGGATTGGCAAAAAATATTCAGTCCTCGCTGGTGTGGCTCAATGAATTGAGCACTGGCCTGTGAACCAAAAGGTCTCTGGTTCAATTCCATGTCAGGGTACATGCATGGGTTGCAGGACAAGTCCCCAGTTGGGGGTGGGCAAGAGGGAGCAAATTGATATTTCTCTCACATATCAGTGTTTCTCTCCCTCTCTTTCTCCCTCCCTTCACCTTTCTCTAAAAACAAATAAATAAAATATTTTTAAAAAGAAATATTCAAGTTGATGAAAAGCAAGGACCTACAAACAAGATTACTCTACCTGGCAAAGCTATTATTTAGAACTGAGGGACAGATAAGGAGCTTCCCAGATAAGAAAAAGCTAAAGGAGTTCATCATCACCATCAAACCAGTATTATATGAAATGTTAAAGGGTTTTATTTAAGAAGAAGGAGGGAATGAAGGTTAAAAATATAAACAGTAAAATGGAAATAAATACATATTTGTTAACAATTGAACCATAACAATCAAAATAAACACGTGGGGCAGAAACAAACTCATACATACAGAGATTTTTTTTTTCAGTAGCCAGACAGGATGGGGTTGGAGGCTACATAAAAAAAGTAAAGAGATTAAAAAGTACATACTAGTTGTTACAGAATAGTCATGGGGAAGTAAACTGCAGCATAGGGAAAATAGTCAATAATAGTCTAATAACCACGTGTGGTGTCAGATGGGTACGAGATTCATTGGGATGATACTTAGTAAGTTATGTAATGTCTAATCACTGCGGTGTACACCTGAAACTATCATAATAATATATGTCAACTGTAATTGAAAAATAAAAATGATTTAAACTTTAAAAATTAATAAAAACATGAGACAATACACGAAAATGTTACATAGTTAATGGCAGATGTAATTATGGAATGTGAAGTGCCCTTGCTGCATCTTATAGTCCGGCTCCATCGATGTAGGTAGGCTAATTTGAGGACACTCCATTTGGCACTCAATAGTGTTAAGTACTGTTGTTCTGACCAACCTATCATTTTAATAAAATTGCAAGCATAGCTTCACTGTGATTTCATCCAATTCTAGCATCTGACATGGTTTGAATTAAATTATGCTAGGGTGTTTTACAGCCAAACCACAAGCTAACCAGGAAGTGTTTATTTAAACTTGTATGTTCTCTTAGAAATTCCTGGGAAAAATCAGGGAACAAAAATAAGTTAAAAAAAGATGTTTGTACACACTGCCTACACAGAAGATTTAAAAATTATGTAGCTAATTTTGAGCATTCCTACAACAAAACAGATCATTTGACTAAGAACTTACATAACATTCATAGAAATATTACCAAATACTCTCTATCAAGTTGACCAAGAAGTAAAAATAAAAACAGATGATGAGAACCCTGAAATACTTATTTTTCTTGATAGAAATAATCAGAATTCTACAAAGATCCTAGTTATCCTACACAAAGTAAAATGTCTGAGGCACATAAATCGTGTTTATAAAATGTCATCCAGTAGATAGTTTTATTTTTTTGGAAAGCCTCAAAATTTTTAAACAGTTTACTCTTTTTTTTTTATTTTTTAATTTAATTTTCATTGTTGTTCAAGTACAGTTTTCTGCCTTTTACTCCCATCCCAGTCCACCCCCCAGCCCTCCCCACCTCCTTCCCATTTCCACCCCCCTTTGTTTTTGTCCCTGAGTCCTTTATACTTGTTCCTGCAAACCCTTCCCCCTTTCCCCTGAAATCCCCTCCCCTCTCCCCTCACAGTTTACTCTTTTATTCAAATTGCTTAATGACACTCCTTTTCTCAAGCAGCACACTTCTTAAAAAGAAAAGTATTCCTTACAGCCTTGTCCCTTATTCTCAGACAATTCAGATACAAACCTGCTTGGAAAGTTCTTTTAGTAATATAATTGGGTGAAACACTAAAAATATCACAAGGTTTTCAGAATGGGAGTTTTCAGACTGGATATTCTTACTGCTCTCTAACCAAGTGGCATGTGTTATGTATTCATGTGAAGCTCGTGATGGCTTTTGATTCAGTTGGTCTTCATCATTCTTCAGCTTCCATCTTCTAGAGGTCACAAGGAGAAAAAAAGACCAATAAATTCAAAACATGTTGTGCCAAGTACTTTTTCCATTGATTTTTAAACCCTTGCATATGGCAAGGGAAATAAAATCCGTGTGTTTCTGACTCATTTACACTTAACTAACCAAAATGTTCTTTTAAAAAGACAGCTGAGATCCAATAGTCTTCTGAATCTATTTTTTTTCTTTTTATATATTAGTCCCATCTTGTTGACTCACAGCTCCCAAGGTTCAAAGATGGTTCACAGCTTTGAACCCATATGCTGAGAATAAGTTTGAAACTTCACATAACAAACATGCTTTGCCGTGACCCCCACTCCGAAGATAATTCCAGTCAAGCTTCAGGCATGACCTTGTGTCACTCTGACTTCGGCACTGAGTTAGACCGTGAGTGAATGAGGCAAGGGGAAAGAAAAATAAAGGTCTTAAAAAGAAGAAAAGAAGGAAAAGGAAATGCTTGAGTGGCCTGAAATGTGGTCCACAGAAAGAGCACCAGAAATAAGGAGAGGCCCGCAGCTGCTCCTGCCAGCTCAGACACTAGCTGGGCAGAACCAGGGAAAGCTGCTGCCCATCCCCTCTGGGCAGCAAAACTCACAGATATGAAACGGAGAGAATTAGAATGTATAACGCTGAATGAGATAATTATTAGGTTTCCTTCTGCTCTGATACCTCGATTATTTTATAAATTTATCCCAGAATAGTAAAGCAAGCCAAACCACTCAGAAAGCTCAGCAATCGTGAGAAGTGCCCCATCCCGGCCCTTCTTATGCCTGGAGTCCTGTGTCTGCCCTCCCTGCTCCCCACACTGGCCCAGAACATTTCCTCCACCTCCGCTGCCGCTCCAGCCCCTCCAGCTTGATGTTGCCATTGATCCACTTTCTATTTCATGTTGCTATTGATTCATTTCTATTTCATGTTTCCATCGATCCACTTCTCTGAATTTTGAATCTTCTGCTTCATTCTATGGTCTGTTCTTGGACATGAATTGGATCCTTTCATATTTGCACAGGATTTGGTCCCAAAATACCTTCGGTGGTTTTCAGCCTCTGAACCCCTTCCTGTCTTGAGTCACAAAAGGCATCAAATAGCTCTAAAGTTCTGTGTGGAGATATCATAAAAATTGGTGCAGATTTAACTGCAGCTTTACTCGGGGGTAAAACTAGGCAATCAGACCTTAATTCATGATAACTTTTACTCCAGTATTCTAGTCTAGAAACATGTTCAATCTGCAAGGGGAGCGGGAAGAAAAATATTTCCAGGCCACTTATATGAATATGAAAGAGGTTTTTAATTAATATGTAGTAAATACATTTTATTTAAGAGAAGGTCAAAAGTTCTAAAGAATATCCTTTGTCCTTTTATTTGTGGAAAAATTAGCCTATTGGCTGCTGCACAGTGTTTGGTACAAAAGGACCACTGTGGGGTGTTTATGTTGATCTTAGAGTTCTTTTATTTAAAAAACATAGAGTTAATATGATACATACTGCACGTCCCCTGACTAAACACTTTTACAGTCTAGAGACTTCATTTTGCTTATGTTGATTTTGATGTTTTTTTTGTCATTCTTGTGTTTATTACTTTAAAGATTTTGTAACCATGTGTGTGGAAAGTAATTTGCCAAGTTTCAAACTCCTTGGAATTTCCTTAGTTCTCAGTTTGGAATCAGAATTAAGCTCTTCCTGGTTCTGTTTGCTGCTAGTTAATGATGACTTCCTTATCCAAATGGTGGAGAGACTTTTGAACATATATTAAAATGTGTGTATGATTTCTGAGACATCAAATAGCTAAAATAACAAGTCAACATTTTGATGAGTTAAGTGTTAAGTGTAAATTAACTAAAAACACATGAACTAAATTCTCCTTGAAGCACAGATGGTTTGAGAACCTAGAAGTGCTTGGAAAAAAACATGGCATTTATTTTCATTAATCCTCAAAGTTTGAAAAAATAGTTGAAGATTAATTTCCATCTCTTTTCAATTGTTTCTTTAGATGTTTAATAAATTATGTCCTCTTTGCTTGTTTGTTCTTAATCTGTATCGTCTAGGGAATGGAAGTACTTTCTTCTTTCTTCTTTCTCCTCTCTTTTGTTCAGGGACGAATGGGCATTGAGGTTAAGAAATCTGTCTTCCAAGAGCGGAGAGCCTTAATCTGATAACTGTCAAGACACGGGTCGGCCATATTTTCTAATGGATAAAACACTGAAAACGCAAACACACTCACATGGGGCTCTGCCCCAGCCCTGCTTCCTTTGTTTTGGCAGAGACATCCCTTTTGTACTGCTGGAGTGCTGAGTCTTGATCCTCTAGCATCGACTGAGAATGAAGCGTGGCTTGCCTTCTGTCTGCTTTGATACCAGGCTCCAACCCCCACTGGATCAGGCACAAGAAAGGCTGTAGATGGTGAGGTGAGTTCAGTGGATGCTACACTGTTGTTGAGGTTGATGTCCAGTTAACAATCAAGTGATATCTTCCTCACCTTCGAACATTTCTCTTCTCCAAGGACTTTGTGGGAAGAAGGGATAGTGAGACTAGGGCAAGGTTCTAGATCTCGGGACTAAAACAAGATTCTAGATCTCTGAGCATTATATCTGACACTGTTTCATTGTTATTACTTCTAATACTTAGAATATTGTACCAATATTCAAAGTACGCTTTTTTAAATGATTAGACTTTAGATGACAATAGAAAGATATTGTCTATAAAAAGAATTCATCCCATCATACATTTTTCCATTTTAATTCACTTTTTTTCAATGATAAAAGTAATGCATACTTATTTACTATTGTATATAAATTTTAAAGGAAAACATAATCATATCACTAAATCATATCAGTAAAATAATCATATCATGATGTAAATTATAAAAGAAAGGTTATAATTTCAAACTTGTTTTTATGTATATGCATATGAGTAGTTTTTGATATTTTTCTCAGAAAAAAATAAGTTCATACTATACCACATTATTTCTCAACTTGTTATTTTTATTCAAAAGTTTGAAAATATACCACTTTAGTAGCTACAGCACAGATATTTTTAAATAACAATTTAATGTCCTACATCGTTGTTGCCTGTGATATGGTCCATTGTTATATAACTAATGGACCTTCGGGTTGTTTCCAGTTTTTGCCACACTGAAGTTATGCTGTACAAACCCTTGCACAAACGTGCTTGTATGCCAGGGCTTTGACCGATGCTGTCTTGATGCTCAAGAATGGGGTTGCTCTGCCAAATACTTTGGATGGGTTCAATTTACAAAAGGCTTGGCTACATTAATTTCCCAAAAGTGACGCAGAAATGCATGAGAATGTTCACTTCTCTCTCTTTTCCTTTCATTTTTGCACATTTGAACAATGAAAATAACTTAGTCTTTCTGAGTTACTTTCTATTCCATTAATTTCAGTTTTATATTGCTGAATTTTTCTAAGAGTGTATTTCTGTAATTTAAAATAAGAATGATGGTAATAAACTTGTAAAGAGAACACGGCTGATACAAAATTTAACACAAATCAAAAAAGAATGAGTTAGGCCATGTGTTGACTTGGGAAAATGTCCACCACAATAAGCAATGAAAACAAGATGAAAAACAAAATAAATAATGTAACTTTTACTATATGAAACACAACAAAATTTAAAAAAATCACTCTTAGATCAATTCTAAACCAGTGTTCACCAAAAAGATGGCAGTACTGCTTTGTAATACTCTCCTTGAAGGGGAAGACTTTCACTTTTTACTCTAAAGATGCATATGTACTGTGTTATTTAAGACTGTGTTATTTTGTAGCCAAATATACATCTATATATGTGTGTGTATTAGTGTGTATATTTGTGTATATGTGTGTATATATATGTGTGTTTATAAACATACACATATATATATATACACACACATACACACACACTAATTAATAAAAAGGAGCTAATTGCAGCATGGCTTATAGTGGTAATATTGTTTTTGCTAGACAGGAAAACCTCCATTTTCTTTCCTTGTTCAGGATTAATGTGTTGTACTGAATTTGACCTTGTTTCCTAAAAGCAGTCAGGCTCAGGCTGGTATTGTCCAGATGGGATTAATGTCTGTGCTAAATTCTTCGGGTTACTTAGTCCTGGACTGCATCTAATTAAGAGCAACTAGTTTAAGTCACATTACCCAGGTAAAAAAATCACCATTTTATTCTTTCAACAGCAGGAGCACACTTCCAACAGAGAGAATGTACATGTTAAAACAGTCTTTCAATTACAAGTTGCTGTTTCCTTAAACGTCACTTTGGACATTGATATTTGTCAGACCACTCTGATGACTTTTGACATGAGCCATGCTCAGTATTTAGCGATGACAAATATGTATGAGACTAATTTCTAAGCTGATTCTGAGGTATAATTGTATTCTTCAAGGATATTGCTGTCATTTGTAATTTTTCTTTCTGGGTGAAGTATTACTTGCTCTAGTTAATTAGGTGCTTTAATCACTTAAGTTTAAAATGCATATCATGAACAAAAAAACATTTTTCTTTCTATAATTAATTACTGTAATATTTAAAGTTATACTCTGCTGATAAATGAACATACTGATCAACAAAATGAATAGAAATTCCAGAAATAAACATTATATTATATAATAATATTTTCTATGTTATGTAATATATTACATCATAAACTTCATATTTTTGATAAATTAAAAAATGGATTATTTGGTAAGTGGTCATAATAAAACTAGGTAACCAATTGGGAAAATAATCCAATTCCTTTCACACTGCACTAAAATAAATTCCAGATGAATCAAAAAAATTCAACATAAAAAATAAAGCAATAGAAGTACTAATAACATGGGAGAATTATTTTTATAGTCTCAGAGTAGTGTAGGCTTTTCTAATATGCCACAAAACTAAGAAACAACAAGAGAAACCTGATTAATTATACAGCATAATAAGAAATTTCTGCATATCAAAATATATCATACGTAAGCCAAAAGAGAAATAACATACTAATAAAAAATATTAAAATGGCATATCCTGAAGTAAGAGCCAATATTCTTAATTCATAAAGGGCTCCTAAAAATCAATAAGACCAATAAATTGATAGAAAAATGGGAAAAGGAGGAAAACAAATAAAAATTTAAAAGACTTAAAAATTTACATAACACTCACCCTCACTCATAACAAGAAAAATGCAAGTGAAAACCTTTAGACACCATTTTTTACTTTTCATAGTCAAATATCAAGTTGATACAATCTGTTGGTAAAGGCAAAAAGAAACAAACATTCCTATTTATGTTGATGAGACAATAAGAGAACAATTCTACTGCAAAGAATTTGGCCATGACTATCGTAAAATGAATACATGTATATTTGTTACACATGTTCAAAATAAAACACATAGAAGGATATTTGTTACAGCATTGTTTGCAAGAAATAAGTACTGAAACAACCAAACTTGGGGGGGGGCTAGTTAAATAAATTATGTTACTTCCTTATATTTTAATACTATGTAGCCAGCTCTCGAGAAGAATGAGCCAGCTCTCTGGGTGCTAATTTGTAATCATAAAATACATAAGGTAAAACATGCAAGATTCAGAATAGTGTGCATAGTATACTACAAATTGGTCTTAAAATAAAAATACTAATATACATACATGTGTAGGCATAGAACACCTCTGGGACTGTAGGTATTATTAGACACCGTGTTCACCTCTGTGGAAGGAATCTGAGTGCCTAAGCGGCCTGGGTAGGATGAAGACTCCACTTCCACCACATGCTTCGGTTGCATTTTGAATTGTATTCTTTTCCCACAACAGTATTCCCAGAAGAGTCCTTGTTCCTGTTCAAGCTACTCCCTCCACTCCTACATCCCAAGTTAGTAACTGGATGCAGAGGAGTAAGTTTTTGTAAGAACTAAAATGTTTTCTCTACATATTCAGTGCCAAGCCTGGGAAATTGAGATCATAAAGTTTTACACTCACCCATGTCATGCAGACCATGGGAGAATGTGAAGTAGGGAAAATTCTGATAAAACTGAAAGTAAAAGGAGAAAGATGTTCTGAGGCTTGGGGAAGCACTAAGGACAAGACGAGAATAAAGAGAAAATTTCAAGGGTGAGTGTCCTTTATGGTCTTGAGGTCAAAATTCAAAGAGAATGGACAGAAATATTCAGATATGACGGGAAATTCCAGGGCAGAGTTTCTTGTCTGCTTAGGTTTGTTTGGTTTGGTTCAGTTCTTTGGTTCAGTTCTTTGAGTAGCCTGAAAAAAGTTCATGCCTCTTAAAGAGATCCCATTTTCATCATAGAACCTAAATGACAGGGACCCATCCAAGCAGGTGGAGTTAGCATGGCACCACCCGTGTCCCCTAGGCCAGTCACGTAATGCTCAGGACCCAGTTCTTCCTACATGCTCTGGCGGGAGGGCAGAAAAGTACAGAGTGCGCTTGTGAACCTGAAGCGGACTGAGGTAGTGTCACGGAAGGTTCAGGTATCTTGTGACAAGACACAAGGCAGAGACCATGAACTTAGAATTAGATCCCAATGCCAAAGAAACCCAACAGGACTGGTCACCTGCAGGCAGCACCAGTCCAGGATGCCCAGCACAAGACCTGATCAAGCGTTCTGACGTGGGGACCAGTAAAGAGCTGGAGGATAGTTTGTGACATGGGCCTACTCCTACTTTCATGAGAACACTTGCCAAGCCCTGCTTTCAAGACTTTATTTTGCTATAAACTGCAAAGAATATCTCAACATTCTATCCTAAACGTCTATGGTGTAGGTGGAAGTGGTTGATACATTGGATAGAGAGTCACAGGACATAATTTTTGAGGACTGTAGAATACACCAGTTTAATATTATTCCTCTTACACCAGTATACTGTTCATTTGTTTGTGAAGCAAACTAAAGTTCCATTAGGCATAAGTAAATATATGTATACATTTTTACTATAATGTTGTAAAAATCAATGTTTTGTCAACCTCTAATAAATATTACATGCTTACAAATGAGAATCACACTTCCCCTAAATATTTACTTGATAGGAGGAAACTGCATAGGAAACATCAATACTTGCTATTTGTTGGAATCCACTTCTCTCTGACCTTGAACATGCAGCCAAGACTCCAATGAAATCTCCATTTTTAGCTTCAGCTGGTCTCAAAGCATCAACATTTATCCAAAACAAGAGCAAAGTGTGTGCATGTGTAAAAGTTATATACCTACTAGCCACCAAGAAGTCTTTAAGTAAAGCAGCAATCAACTACTTATAGTGCTTTTAAGGCTATTTCCAAATATGTATTACTATGAATATTCTTGGAAGCCCCCAAAGTATTTCTTGCCTGTATATTCATCAAAGTGCTGGAAAATTGCACAAGAGCAATCAGATAAGTCAGTTAATACGGCTGGCACCCATGCCTCTGCTTTACTGCTCCTTCTGTGATTAATTACAACTAAATTGATGTTACCAGCAATGATTAATTTACAATTTAGGTGCAAAGTAAATGAACTAAGCAAATTGGAATTGGCACTAACAATTTCTTAATCCCCAGCAAAGTGCCCAAATCATGATAAGCTATTATGCACAGAATAATTTCTCCCTCAAAATGGTTAAAATGCATAGATGTAGATTTTATTTTTATATACTATAGGTATGTTTTCTTGTATCTTCTGAAGCAAAGTCTAAATATAAAAAGTAACCTTAGGGTTTTTATTTTTTTTGCTTAGATATGCAACATATATATGCATGGGAAGACAAATGTCTCCAGTATCATTTACTCAAAATAAATGCAAAGTGTTTTCTTCCATCCTGATCTTTTAGTTTTGGTTTGGAGATTTTAGATTGGGTTGTATACAGACACAAACCACACTTGGCCCATTTGAGCATATTCTGAGCCAGTTTTCTCCTACTAAAAACTGACGAAAATTATAACTATTGCATAGAGCTGTTCAACAAAATAAGAGCTGAGATTCCCTGCTGTCTATAAGACAGCCCAGCACAGTTTCCAGCGGGCTTTCCTAAACAGAAAGAGGCAGTCTAATAGAGACTTCCCGTGTTCTGCCCATGCATCCTCACATTTTCTCATAGATCCAAGTGCATATGAGAATAAGAGCCTGGGGGAGGCCATTATTTCTCCCAAATAAGTTATGATAACAGTCAAGAAAATTTATTTATGATGACTGTGTATTCAAATGGCATTGAGACAGTAGCGTGCATTTATTTATTTGTGTGTGTGTGTATTCTCTTTGCAGAGGAGGGATTAAGTTTATCACAAATTTGTTAAAGATTTTATTTATTTATTTAATTTTAGAGAGAGGGAAGAGAGGAAGAAATAGAGGGAGAGAAACATCAGTCAGTTGCCTCCCGCATGCCCCCAACCAGGGCTGGGGGCTTAGCCCACAATCCAGACATTGACCAGGCCCTGACCAGGAATTGAACCAGTGACCTTACGGTACATAGGCTGGTGCTCGATCCACTATGTCACACCAACCAGGGCAAATCAGATATTTTGAAGAAACAGGAAACATAATTATTGGAGTCATTAAAATTCACCTAGTTGTAACACCTGACTTTACTGTAAGAACCCTAGAAGAAATTGACTGAAGCATGGAGGGGCCAGAATTAGGCTCTGGCTTGGAAAGTGCACTCTCGCTTGTTTAAGATCAACAATGTGTGTTCTTGGCTCGCAGAATTTACAAAATTCCCAAATAATACCATTTAACCCAGTTGAATTCCTTTCCTATTTCAAACAAGATTTCTTCAAAAGATATCTGACTCAACTGAATTGAATGGGATAAGCAGATAAGCATCTCAAAGCTTTTTGCTCTTTATTTCTTGGAGCAAAAACAATATTTTAGGAATATATTTATTTCAAGAACTTAGAACAGTGCCACCTGTCATGGAGGAGTAGCTTGATAATTCTTTGTAGCACAAATACATTTGTTGGACAATTGGTGGTTAAGAGAAATGAATTTTCAAAGAGACTAGGATAACCATCTTTACCATTTTTAATTAGCCTCTGACTGCATTTTTTTACAAAGTCACATGTGCCTATTAATTAATGAACATAAAATATTATTGTCTGGTATCATTCGTTCAGGCACTTAAAATTCTTGCAGGATTTTTCAGGTGGTACCTTGTAAGCATCTTAAAAGGTATATCTTGATCACTGTAACAGAAATTATTAAATTGGCTCTAAACCATAGGTTTGATACTTAAATACCAGAAATAAGCTCAAATTAAGTGACTAAAATTGCTCAGAAATGTATTGCAATGGGTGAGATTACTCAGTGGAAAGGTGAGCAAAGACAATTGTAAAGAAAATCAGCCGCAAAATGTGAAAATATTAGCACATTACATATCTTATTTAGCCTTGGACAAGGATAGAATATTAAACCTGACCTTAGCATTTGCAAGGTGCCCTGCGGCTTTCTTGTCTCCTTCCTCCCTGTTCTGCCTATTCTCCGGGGCTTGTCTGCTGCCCACCTCCTCACATGCATTCTTTTATGGGCCTGAAGCACTCTTTACCAGCTCTTTTTGGAACTCTTGTCTTTTTAAGTTCAAAGCAAAAAGTATGAACTTTACTTCAATAGCTAGACTATAGCTTTATGGCAATATCTTGCTTAAGAAAAACATAATAGCTTTCTGAACAAAAAGGGTTTTGTTCCTTTTATCTTGTGCCAATGAGACTGGCTTATAATTTCATTCCCTTTGTGACCACAAGTGTGTGGTTCTGTCCTCAAGAAATAGAAAGGTGAACAAAAAGTCAATGGATACCTTTAGGAAATTAAAACTATGACAAGGAACTTTATAGATGTGTACACATGTATGAGATATAACAGGCTCCACATAAGATGCACAAATGAGTTGGTGCTTTGTGCCTTTCAGGTGGTAAATTGAGTTAACACAGATCCAGCAGTTCAAAATTTAGCTCTTAACCTGGTACTTACTTTTAAAATGGATTGAAAGCCTTCTTATTTAAAACTTACACACCTTACCATGGTTTTGTTATTTACAAGCATGATAGGTGACACATTTTTACGAAGAATGGGAAAAATTGAAGGGAAAATATCACACAAATCCAACACTAAAAGCTGATGGCGCCTCTTAGACCATTTAAGCAGTGTGACTGGGGGAGGCTGGGCTCAGTGTTTTAAATCTACTTTCCGGCACGTGTTGGTGCGTGTGGCTGTGTTTATGTAAAGCCCAGGCGTTTCATTCCACAGGTGTTTCCTTTTTTTTTCTGAGTCACTCATCAAATTTTGTGAAATAGGTGAAGCTGAAAATTAAGTAAACCAACTGATAAATTTGTTTTCTTTCCTTGGACACTATTGTGATAGTGTTACCTTTGATATGAAATTCATAATGCTTAACAACGTTTTGTGATTCAGTGGCAAACGCTTTTGTCAGAAAAAGATGAAAGCTCCTGGTCCTGTGGAGGCAGTGGGATTGACACTGTTCTTCCTTTAACCCTGTTGTAACTGATGCCTGTCCTGTGCCACACTGCCCAGCTCAGGTGGCCATTTTCCCAGGTGTACTCAAGCTTTTGACTACATTGAACTTCCAAGCCTATTACTGAAAGACATTTCATTTCATTTTTGGCCACCTCTGATTTTCAAATCCTTGAGAGTCTCTTTTTCCCGTGCTGAGCTTCAAACTCTGAAAGAGCAAGCACGGATGATCTCACGTCCACAGCCCACCAAATGCCACAACATCGAGGACACCTGATGATCTCAGTCACACTGTGGAGTCACAGAAATCACACTTCATCATCCTCTTATCCTGCCATTAAAATTTCCCTCTGGCTCTAGGCAAACTGTGGGAGAGAAAACATATAATAAGCGAGAGAAAGGATTTTCTATCACTCCTGCAGCAGTAACAATAGCTTTGGGTAGTGTCAGCGCTTGTCCGTTTCCTTCAGAACACAGTTGGTTTCCTTCAAAACAAAACTTCTCCTGAGTTTGAAGATGAGAGTTTTATACACAAATGACAGGCCAGAATAATGACAAAAAACATGATCCCCAACTGAGACAATATTATTTATTTTACTTTTCTTTTGGATGTACATAAAATATGTCAGACTATTACTAAAAGAAAAATTGAGTCCAAACATTTTAGAAAATATTTCTATGTTTCCCATTAAGTTTTATTCCAGTAATTTGTATGTTTGCTTCACTTTAGCTCTTTAGTTTCTTGGCAATCAATGTCTGATAAATTTTCTTACATATTTTTCACTTTGGTTATAAGCTTCCTAAGGCATCTTATTTCATGTTATATAAGATGATCTAGAACTTATACTCAAGTATAAACTTTCAGAGCAGGTTTCTAGAAGTTTGACAAAATATTCCTTATAATCAGAATATACTTTATATAAAACTGTATGCACAGTTCTATTTATTCATTGTACTTCATAATTTACCAGTTATCTGTAAAATGACTTCATTATTTGTGAATATATGAGTATGCTGGTCATTTCTTATAGTTCTAGCATCTGTTCTTTCTCATTGGCAATTCATTTTTACATAATTAACCTATTTACTATGATCATAGCGTCAGATTAATCTTTTTTCTTACTATAGTTGAGCGCAGGTGTTTAGAAATAAGAAAGATAGAAGTGGTTTACTCTTCCCTTCCTTTTCTTACTAACCTGCAAAAGAGTTTGTATTTAGGACCCTGGGACAATATTTTAGTTTGAACTACATAAAGATACAATGCTTAGGCCGCTGCTGTCCTGAGTGCCCCATCTAGACTTTTACAAGTAACAGTGAGTGAACCCCACATCCAGCCACTAATGATCCACAAGTGGATTTGGCTCATTTCTTTGAAGAGGTTCATCAGCAGGCAATTATATTTTGTTTTGGTGATGAAGAATCCAATGAATCCCATCTTCCTACTCAGTCCAGAAGCATTTGTTGCTCTCCCATCCAAAGAGGCTTTCATGGATAAGAGTTTTATCTTGAATACCAAATTACTTATGCCCAAGAGACCAGAAAACAGACACAACAGGGTAAGGGTACTAGATTTTCAAAGTATGGTGACTTACTAATATTCACTGACCTGCTGTCTTTTTTCTCACCTCCTGTTCACAACTCTTCTAGAAAGAAAACAGCAAATTCAAAAGTCTGCTTCTGGACAAAAGCTTGACTGACTCTTGCCAGTTGTTCTTGGAATGGGAAGTGAGATAAGTCCAGTGTTTGGGAAGATAATTTTAGAGCAAACGTAGCAAGCCTTCAAGGAGGGAAAAGAAGACTCAGCTTCAGAAAAAGAGATGGTATTGCCATTTTCCTTGGAGTCTGATAGATGCTTGCTTCCCAATTCTACTGCCTCATGAGGTCAACTTTGTTTACTTCTGCTAGATCTAGTGAGACACCTGGTGGTATACCCTTCTTCCTTGCGGACAAG
Organism: Trachops cirrhosus; assembly: GCA_028533065.1. NCBI lineage: Eukaryota > Metazoa > Chordata > Mammalia > Chiroptera > Phyllostomidae > Trachops > Trachops cirrhosus. Next base: position 113,109,849 of record CM052540.1, read on the forward strand.
CCATAGAAGCACAACGCAGCCTTTGTCTTCCAAGGTTCTGCTGCTTTCTTGGGGGACAACACAGTAGCCATAACAGTGTACCCAGGAAACCTCAAAAACAATCTCTCCCTTAGTCTTCAGAAAAAATTATCTGCCCTGTCTCATCTCTGTCTTTACTCTTTCCTCCGTGACGCCAGTTCACCCTTCATACCCCAGGCCACCTTAGCATAAGAGTTGAGGGTCAAGAGTTTAGGTTTTCTAAACCATTTAAACAAACAAACAAACAAACAAACAGGAAGAGAATTGACCTTAGGCTATTTTGGCTTTGACCCAGCAATTCAACCATTCTAAAGTAGAGGAAGGCAAAAGTCTCAGTACTTTTTTTTTTTTAAGAATTGCCAAGAAGGAAAAATGTAAGAAAACACATGTGAATTAATACACAAACAAACTCTATAACCCTGATAGTCAAAGTGTATATCTGCTACTTGCAAATAAAAAAATTATTGACTAAGGAAAAGATTACTGAAAATAACAAATGGCTGTCATCACCACGTCATTACTAGAGCCAAGTCCGATGAATAAGGTGGTGTTCGAGATGGGTGATTCAGTTTGGGATCCAAAACGAGCTGTAACTGCAGAGTAATTAGATTGATGTTATTAATGACTTGCAAGCTGGCTCTTAAATCAGTTCCAAACCATGGAAACAACTGTATAGCTACCCAAAACTACTATGATCAACAGTTTTATTTGCATATTAAGTTGCTGATAATGTACTTCTTTACTTTTCAATGCTATTGATATGTCACAATTCATTATTCAACAAATATTTGTTGAATTCTTATGTCCCAGGAACTGTTCTAGGCACTAGGGATACTTTTATGAATAAAAATACAATTTTTTAAAAAGGCTTGACCATGTGAAGCTTATACAAGGTCTGTACAGAAGGTATACAGCCATGTAATCTGAAAAATAGAGGAGTTTATTGAAGAAGATACAAGGTACAAGAAACATTTTTTATAGGGTGATGACATCGTAGTCCCCTTTGAATTAAGCATGTTGGGATCTCACATAGTTCTCCCCATCAACTATCCCATTTTATTTTCCTGAATCTGAGTGACTGTCTAAAATCTCTTCCCTTTCAAATGTGATTTTAGTTTTGAGAAAAGCCAGAAGTCACAGGGTGCCAAATCTGGGCTGTAGTGGGGCTGAGTCACCTGGGGGATTTGATGTTTTACCAAAAATCTCTGCACAAGATGTGATGCATGAGCGGGTGCATTGTCATGATGAAATTGCCAATTACCAGTCACCCATAGCTGCATCCTTCTGAATCACCCAAATACATTCCATGGAGGAATGTTCAAGTTTAACACAAAATTGGATACAGATTTGTCGCTCTGCTTGCTCAGTCACTTTGAACACCATGGCCACACAGTACACAAGCTCACTCAATGGTATCTACCACGCCCAGTGATGAGTACAGTTGTCGTTGTTTACACATGCACATTCCAGTCCACTTTCCTTGGTGGCCAGGTTACATGATGTGTCCTCGTTATCTCATTGTATTAACAATGGCTGGACTTTCTCCAGACAGACCTCATGTTCTCATGCATAAAACACACAATAAATAAGTATCATTTTACATGGCGATAAGATTTACAATAGAGAAAATACAGAGGGAGAAGCAGAATAGGAATTGTGGAGACAGGGATGGAGTTTTAAAATGATCATCAGAGGATGTCTCACCAAGGAGACTTTTGAGCAAAGACTTAAAAGAGGTGAGGATACAAACCATGAAGGAAGAATGTTTTCGGAAGAGATCAGTGAGAGTGAACACATGGCATGTTCAACCCAGCACAATAGCCAAGTGGCTGGTGTCAAGATGGCAAGGCTGAGAGTAGCAGGAAATGAAGTTAGAGAGCTAACAGAGGGTTAGGTCACATAAGCCCTTAGAGACCATAGTAAGAATTTTGGCTTTACTCTGCAGAGACAGGAAGCATTTGTAGGGTTTGACATGATCTGCTTTGTATTTTAATAGAATCATTATGGCTGTTGCCTTAAAAATAGACTAAAGGATGCAAAAGGCAGGAATCAGGGGGACCAACTGAAAGTGTAGTGCCATAATCCAGGAAAGAGATGATAGTGCAGTGAACCAACATGTTAGCAGGGTCAAATTCAGGATGAAATTAGAAGGTAGAACCCAGAATAATTTGATGCCACATTGAATGTGAAATGGGATAAAAAGAGAAAAGACAAGAATGAGGAATGGAAAAGATCAATAGGCCATGTAGAAATGGGTAAAAAATATAGATTAAGCATATTTAAGGCATGAAGTTAGGATTTTAATTCTGAACGTAATAAGATTCCATGATTAGTAGGCAGTCAAGTAGTACTAGTTTAAAGAAGACTCAGTTACAGGTAGGAAAAAAATGTTGGGAGCTGTGATTCTCCAGTGTTAAGATTTTTAATGAAGTCAGAAATTACATGCTAATTTGCAATTTTGTCTGGTAGCAATACAAATGATTTTTGTCCAGTGGAAAATTATGTGTTTTTTTAAAATTTTGTAAGACATTAACCTGCTTTGCATCTATGCCTGAAACTTTATCTTAACATTGTGCAATGTAATTCTGACACTAACTACATGAGTTATCACAGACTTCATAGAATGAGAGCTCAGTCCTCCACAAGATTCGCTGCACGGCAGACCCAGGTGCAAGCCCAGGTTCCCAGGCCACCCATACTTACAATGAACTGCCTACCAATTTGGCTTAAAGCCCCAAAATTCCTGAATGGCCAGTCCTGAGCCTCAGTGGTCCACCAACAGTCTCTTCATTAGCATAAACTGACGGGTGGTCCCAAGGGCTCACCATGAATAACAAAGGCTCTCCCATCACTCAGGAGATTCCAAGGGGTGAATGCTCCCTTCCAAGAAACTATGACAAAAATAAATAAATTCTTTATGGTACGATATGTTCCTCTATTAAATTACCAATCAATACATAGCTCCTCAAATGTTCTTTGAACTAGTTTTAATACCATATTTATTCTCTCATAAATTAATGAATGTAATAAAATGTGGGACATGAATTCATTATATATTTGCATTAAAGTCATGATTTTACCTTGTGAAAGTTAAACTTTGAAAATGGTATTGAATGGAAAAACTAACAAAATAAATGCAGAGGAAAGACGGTCTACAGAAACACTTAAGCATCCCGTGTTAAGATTTAGGAGATGAGAAGCAATCAGGGAAGGAGTCATAGGGATGTCTAGTGACCCTAGAAGAAAACCAGGAAAGTATGTTCTTCTGGAATCCAAGTAAAAAAATGCAGTTCAAGGCAAAGAATGTCAACTATGTCGTGTGGAATATTATTCAGCCCTAAAATATACAATGTAATAAGTCTTGAAAACATGATGCTAAGTGAAATGTCAGATGTAAAAAGATCAAATATTATACAAGCCCATTTATATAAAATATTCAGAATAAAGATAAATAAATAGAGACAGAACACTAGGGGCTGGGGGGAGGAGAAATGGGGAAAAACTTCTGAACAGGTCCATGGTTTTCTTGGGGCTGATTAAAATATTTTTGGAACTAGGAAGAGGTGGTGCTTGCACAAAGTATGAATGCACCAAATACTACTGAATTATAGACCTTAAAATAGTTAATTTTTAAAAATTATGTAACTTTTTCTCAGACTTCATTTAATTTTGCTACTTATGAAACAAATTCTGCTGTTTGCATGAACTCTATTTCTTCTTTTTTAATCTTTGATTTAATTTTTTAATGTTTATTTAATTACAGCTGACATTGAATATTATATTAGTTTCAAGTATATGCCATAGTGGTTAGACATTTATGTAACTTACCAGTGATGCTCCTGATAAGTCTAGTACCCCCCTGAAACACTACATAGTTATTACAATATTATTGACTATATTCCCTGTACTGTACTTTACAACTCCATGACGTTTTCATAACTGCCAATTTGTACTTCTTAATGCCTTCCTCTTTAACAGCCAGTCCCCTGACCTCTCTCATCTGGCAACCATCAATTTGTTCTCTTTATCTATGAGTTTGTTTCTGTTTTGTTTGTTCATTTATTTTGTTTTTAGATTCTACATGTAAGTGAAATAATGCAGTATTTATCTTTCTCTGACTTATTTCACTTAACATAATATACCCTAGGTCAATCCATGTTGCGTATGGATTTCATTACAGATTTCATTCTCTTTTAAGGCCAAAAATACTCTATTGTATTTATGTACTATTTCTTCTTTATTTAATCATCTACCTATGGATCCTTAGGTTGCTTCCATATCTTGGCTATTATAAAAAATGCTGCAGCATACATAAGGATGCACATACCTTTTCAAATTAGCATTTTGAATTTCTTTGGATAAATATCCAGATGTGTAATTGCTAGGTCATATTATCAATTTTTTTGAGGAACTTTCAGACTGTTTTTCATAATGACTGCACAAATTTACAGTCCTACCAACTGTACACAAGGGTTCCCTTTCCTTTACATTTTCTCCAAGACTTGTTGGTTGATTTATTGATGACTCCATTCTGACAGGTGTGATGTGACAGCTCATTGTGGTTTTAATTTGTATTTCTCTGGTAATTAGTGACATTAAGGATCTTTTCATATGCCTATTGACATCTGTATGTCCTCTTTGGAGAAGTATCTATTTAGATTTTCTGTCAGGTTTTTAATCAGATTGGGGTAGATTTATATATTTTTGGTATTAAATTTTATCTATGATTTCCTTACATATTTTGGATATTAAACCCTTATTGGGTGTATCATTGGTGAATGTCTTCTTCAATTAAGTAGATTGTCTTTTCATTTTATTAATGGTTTCCTTTACTGTGCCAAAATCTTTTTAGTTTGACATAGTCCCATTTGTTTATTTTTTCTTTTGTTTTCCTTTCCCAAGGACACATATGCAAAAAACTATTACTAAGAGTTATGAGTTTACTGCCTATATTTTCTTCTAGGAGTCTTATGGTTTTGAATATTACATTTAAGTCTATAATCCATTTTGAGTTTATTCTTGTGGATGGTGAAACAGAGTGATCCAGTTTCACTCCTTTGTGTGTCCATACAGTTAGCACAATGCTATTTATTGAAGAGACTTTCTCTACCCCTGTGTATATTCTTGCCTCCTTCGTTATAGATTAACTAATGATATAGATGTGGGTTTATTTCTGGGCTCCCTATTCTGTTCAGTTTATCTATATGTCTGTTTTTATGATGGTACCATGCTGTTTGGATTACTGTAGCCTTATTGTGTATTTTATATCAGATACCATAATACTTACAACTTTGTTCTTCCTCAAGATTATTTTGGCTGTTTAAACTATTTTGTGGTTCCATATAAATTTTAGGATTATTTGTTCTGTGAAAATAGCCATTTGTATTTTAATAGAGATTACATTGAATCTGTAGATTGCTATGGGTAGTACAGTATTTTAAGCATGTCATTCTTCCTGTTCATGAGCATAGTGTAAACTTCCATTTATTTGTATATTCTTTAATTTCTTTCTTCAATATCTTATAATTTCCTAGTACAGGTGTTAAATTTATTCCTTGGTTAAACTTATTCTTAGGTGTTATTTTTTAATGCAATTATAAATGGGACTTTTAAAAATTTCCCCTTTTCATAGCTCATTATTGGCATATAAAAATACAACCTATTTCTAAATATTAACTTTCTGTTCCACCACTTTTCTGAATTCATTTCAGTTCTAATAGATTTTTAGTGGAACCTTTAGGGTTCTCTATGTACAGTATGTTGTCATCTGCAAATAATGACAGTTTTACTTCTTCCTTTCCTATTTGGGTATCTTTTATCTCTTTTTCTTATCTGATTGCTGTGGTTAGGACTTCCAATAGTATGTTGAATAACAGTGGTAAAGTGGACATCCTTGTCTTGTTCCTGATATTAAAGAATACAGTTTCAGCTTTTCTTGAGTAGGATATTAGCTGTGGGTATATCATATATGACCTTCATTATGTTGAGGAATGTTCCATCTATTCCCACTTTGCTAGAGTTTTTATCATAAAGGTTGCTGAATTTTGTCAAATAGTTTTTCTTAATCTATTGTATATGATCATATCATTTTTATTCTTCTGAAATGTTTAATTTTATGTAATGTAATATTGCATTAATAAAAAGAGAGTATGTGGAGAGAAGTTGGAGAGAGTGAATATAGACAAATCTTCTGTAATAGATTTGCTTTGAAAGAATTTAAAAATAAAACTGCTGCTAGAAGAAGATGTGGAATCAATTGAAAAAACTTTTTTACAAAAGAAGTAACAGTAAGCTAATGTAAATGGCCTATATTGGGGCCCCTATATTAGGGGAGAAAATGGTTGATGCAAAAGAGAAAGAAGAAATAGAAAAAGTAATTGTATTTTCCATACATTTTGTTTTCATTAAGAAAAAAAAAAGCCCTGGCTGGTGTGGCTCAGTGAACTGAATGAACACCGGCCTCCAAACTGAAAAGTTGTGGGTTGGGTTCCTGGTCAGAACACATGCCTGGATTGCAGGCCAGTGTTTCTCTCCCTTTCTTTCTCCTTCCCTTCCCCTCTCCCTAAAAATAAATAAATAAAATATTTTTTTAAAAAAAAGCAAATAGAAAAAAATGCCAAAAGAAAAAAGAAAACCCAGCAACAAACCGTGCCTTACAAAATGCATGTATGTGATATTATAACAAATACTCCTGGTGTCTAACCCTAACCCTGCAACATCTTGTTCTGTGCTTCCATGAAGTCTCCTAAATTCTCAGAACCTAAGTTTTCCCTTTGCAAAATGAAAGAACTGAACTAGATTATGTCTAAGTATCCTCTCAGTCCCAGAGTTCTAGAATTTTCTGATATTCACTGATTTATTTTATTATGAGATCTAAGAATATCTTTATGAAGTCTATTCTCTCTACATTCATACCATCAGATCTCTGTAAATGTCCTTTAAAAAATTCAAAGCTATCCTGATTCATAGCAGATTAAATGAATGGAACAGACAAGATGAGCAAAGAAAAGATGCAATAGCTAGATGCAATTAGAGACATCTGGGTGAATTTAACTCCAGTTTTAAAACATCTGGGTGATGTTAGTACTCGAGTTCTGGAAAGCATACATTCCTAAATCTGACATGACTTTGGATGAGCAACTTGTATCCTTACGCTGCAGATGCTTTTTTTTTTTTTGGCAAGAAAATGTGATAAGCACAGGAAACAGCACCCAAAAAAAACAAAAAAAAATAATTTCTAGCATGTAGTAGTAGACTGTCTTAAGGCAGAAAGCTGAAATCTAAATATAAATAGCATGATTTTTATTTATAGGCTACAGGTATTTGATAACCCACTGACATATCAAAAGCAATATGCCTAAACCAAAAACATTACATTTCCCACAGTCCTTTTCCATATAATTTACCAGTTTTCACTGTTGCTCTTACCAGTAGCCAAAACTTAGGAATCGTTTTTAAGTCTCTTCTTCTTCGGGCCCCTTTTCCACATGCAGTCTTTGTTGAGGCCGTCTCCTTCCTGGCCTCCTTCGCACAGCACCACTGCTGCTCTATTTATTACTCTTCAGTATTACTGCTGACTCCTCATACCGGGAGCCTGGACTGCTATAGGCCTTTCTCAGCCATTCTATCTGCTCCCCACATTCCAATTTATGCCACTTTGCCAGCTAATTGTTTTAAGAGGCAAGGCAAACCATTCTTAAGGTTGAGCTCAAAAAGACCCAGTGTCTGCCCCCAAAGGGATTCAGACCACTTTGCCTGGGGTTGGAACACAAGTCTTGAAACGTGGCCCTATCCTTAATTCTAGGATGCCAGGGTGAGCAGCTTAACCTCCTGCCTAATGAGACTACTCATGTCCCAGCTTAACAAAGACAATAGTTCTTTAAAATTATTCTTGTCTTTTTTATATATATCAATATATATACCTATTCAGACAGAAGCATTCCTAGTCATGGAGAAGATTAGGGTTAGTACAGCAGAAATAAAAAGAGAGTCTCTGCCTAGTTTTGACTTCAAAGCAGAGTCAGGAGCAGGACGCAGTGTACAGACCTTAGAACCAGGTCTGGCCGCTCACTCTCTCCACCCAAATTCCCCACATGGTAAATAAAACTTAACAAAAGGACTCCTTTCAGGGCAAGTGCTGTGAGTTGTTGGAAGTAAGATTATCTCAAGGTCCCTGAGCATGCAAGTAAGATGGACAAACGGCAGCTCTAAAAAGAGAGGGTAGCAAAATTGCCCTTTTTCAAGCAGGCTGGTTTGTTACCGGCAGGTGTGTGGTTTACCTCATGGGATCTTCTCTACAGACTTTCCACTAAACTACATATAGGTAACCAACGCTTTTGGAGCATTTTGACTTGTTTAAAGGCATTTGAGGAGGCACTGGAGACAGGGTCATTGTTGACACACAGAAAAATCAGTGATATTCTCTTTGGACAATCATGCAATTGACTGGGTTGCTGCGATTTGTCCTTTAAAAAAGGGCAATGGCAGGCTTCTAGCAGGTCGTGTTGGGTACTAATATTAGTGCATAATCGTGTGGGGCATTGTTTGGTATTTATTTGTAATTAGGTGGAAAAATTACCTATTCTGGATGAAATGCTGAGGTCTGATAAATACTAATTGTTAAAAACATTAAAAAAACTGTTAGTCTCTTTAGTCAAACTGGTTAAAAAGTCCTTAATTTCTCATATTATATAGATAAAACAAATTAGAGGGGGCACAGCAAGACAGTGAGACCAGAAAAAATATTTATCATTATAAAACACTTATAACCTTAGGCCATTTTGTACTCTTAATCAAATAGGTGTTAAAATTCTTAAAATAGCAAAAGAGAATATATGTAAAATTATATAAGCCAATGTTATTAGACACAATGGCTTTAGTCCTATTGTCCTGTTACCAGTAATGCAAGGCAACTGAGCTAATTAAAGTTTGAAAAAGTGAATTTAAAAAGTAATTTAAAAATAAACCTGTGAGGCAAAAATTGTGCTTCTAACTCCCAACACCAACATAATGCTTATTAAATGAGAGTTTAAAATATATTTGATCCTGGGGTAGGATCCAGGGTAGGAGTTGTCAATAACTGGGGTGAGGGAAAAAGAGGTGGGGGGAAAGTGGAGACCACCGTACTTGAACAACAATAAAAAATGCATCTGTAAAAAAAAGAAAAATACATATATTTGATCCTGAACGTAACTCTGAGAATTAGCTAAGAAAGACGTTTTCTGCCACGTGGGATAAAGCTGAGAGCAAGAGGCAAGCACGGGGGCGCCGTCTCCGGAGGCGCCAAGGCAGGAGGCGCAGAGTTGCAAGGACACAGGTGCTGCGCTCCATTCCCAGAGACAGTGATTGGGTTTGTTTATCCAGAAGGATCGAATGTATCAAATAATTTCTTTCTTTTCACTACCATTATATAGAGCCAAGGAGATAACACTGGAGAGAGAGATTTTTCAAGAGATTTTTATTTTCAAAGTAATCTGGTAAGTGATAAAATATCTACAAGAATCACAGACCATGTCAAGGCTTCTGACGGCTAACATGACAGGCAGCATCATTCAGGACCATTTGGCGGTGGGCTTTTTTTTTTCTGAGTTGAAAACTGTGGTGATAAGATGGATAAGGTCATTTAAAGATGGTGACATGCGGTATCCACTAACAAATGCTGGGTCATATTTAAAACACGCTGAGAGCGGCACACAGGCAGGGACAAAATGTTCTTAGCTTTTCCAGCTTAATATCCCTTCCACTGTATAGATTTCCATCAATTGGTTCTATTAGGTAAATTGTACCTGACCTTTACATGCCAGTAAAGGTAAATGTAATTTAAGAGCTTGTGAGCGTGGCAGTAGGGAGAATTAAAAACTGTCCACTGTGTGAGGGAGCGGTTGTGACATGACGACACAGATGCCTTCAACGAGATGCCCCTGTACGTAGTACGTAGTTTCCACTGGGGCAGCTGGAGAGAGGGAACGTTTTGTTCTTGTTGCTTCCTTGTTTTTTCCTTCTTTAAACTAAATCTCAGAGCTGGAGCTAATTCCTTTATTTTGGTCCAAGTTGTCCATAGGGAACCACCCATTTTCCAGTAACTGCGCATAGACAACAGCACCCAGGGCAAAGGTGTGGTGGGCGGTGGGTGTGGGGACAGGCTTCCAGGCAGGGCCTTGCAATTATTCATAAACCTCATCTCAGAGTTCCCATGTTTAAGAATTTACCCAAAAGACATAAGAAATGTACACAATGATTGCTGTAAAGCACTTGTTATAATAACAATTGGAAACAGTTAATGTCCCATAACAAGATGGTTAAATTATGATATACCATTACAATGGAACGAAATACAGACATTACAGTCAGATTCTTCAGAATGTTCTCATTTTTAAACAAAATATATATCTGGATTGAGAATATGAGATGTTCTCCAGAAAGTTTACATGTCTAGATAAATGAGGAATTATGGGAATTTTCTAGGCATTTTAAAATAATTATGTATTATTGTACTTCATATAACAGCAGTATTTAAAAAATCACATTAAGAGAATATATAATAGAATGAATAATGTTTCAAATAATTTTAAATGAAAGAAACACACTAAATAGTACATGCAATATAATTATATTTTCATAATATATATATATATATGCTTTAAAATGAAGAGAACAACGACTGAAAAAAAGTTAACAATTCCTGGATTAAAAAACTATGGGTAATATTTATGAGGGGGGAGCCCCCAAAATGGAATATATTTATAAAAAATGTATATTTATTCTTACATTTTTAAATTTCAATCACCTTCAAAGTACTCTCCATTTGATGCAATACATCTATTGAGATTTTTTTCCACTGCTCAGTATAGTTTTTGAACTTGTCAGTTTTGATGCTTGATGGTACTTCTGTTGTCTTTTGTTTCACCTCTTCCACATCAGCAAAACATTTCTCCTTGAGGACTTTTTTCATCCAGAGAAACAAAAAAAAGTCAGTGGGGAAAAATTGGGGGAATAGGGAGGGTGGGCCATGGGGGCCATGCCGTTTCTGGTCAAAAACTGCTGAACACTCAGTGCAGTGTGGGCAGGTATGCTTATAAATCACTCATTATGAAATGGGCAAATATACTGAAAGAGTCTTCAAAAAAATTCACTGAAGATGAACACAGCCTCTTACAATACCAGCTGGTACTTATACAGATGGGTTCATAGGACACCCACCTAGCAGGGGCAGAGAGCCTGTACTGCAAGGGGCCCATGTTCCAGAAGATAATTCTGGTTTTTCAGGATCTCCCCCTCATATTACCTAATATTTTCAAAAATTCCTAAAATTAATTTTTAATCAAACTATGTACATAAAGAAAAAAACATTGAATAATGTAAACACTTCCTTTAAGCATTTCTATGTTTTATACTTTTCATGGTTACAACTCTAAATAACAGGCTTACCTGTCCTGTGCCAGCCAGCTCCCAAGATGAGCCTCAGTGATACTCGCTTCCTGATATTCATGCCCTTGTGAGGTCCACCTCTAGAAAGAATAACCTCTGTGACCAACAGGATACTGCAGAAGTGATAGTGTGTGACTTGTGGGGCTAGGTAATAATTGGGGCCTTGGAGCACTCCAACGGAAGCAGCTGTCATGTCATGAGGACACTAAAGCAGCCCTGGAGAGAGAAACCGAGGCCTCTTGCCCTCAGCTGGGATGGAGAGCTATTTGGGCAGTTAACTTTACAGCCCCAGTCAAGCCTTAGGATGAGTGCAGCCTCATGAAAAACTGAGCCAGACACCCCAGCCAAGCCGACTACAAATTCCTAATGCATACAGGTAATAAATGTTTATTCTTTTAAGCTGCAAAGGTATGGGTAATTTGTTATGCAGCAGTAAATAACAAATATGCCTCTTTTCAATTTATCAGTTTTGAACATTTTCTGTAAGTCTTCTATGCTGCCATGACAGATGAGAATTAGCTCATTTTAACAGCTCCCGCCCTGGCTGGTGTGGCTCAGTGGATTGAGCACTAGCCTGCGAACCGAAGGATTGCCGGTTCAGTTCCCAGTCAGGGCACATGCCTGGGTTGAGGGCCAATGTTTCTCTCCCTCTCTTTCTCCCTCACTTCCCTTCTCTCTAAAAGTAAATAAATAAAATCTTTAAAAAAAACAAAAAAACAGCTCCCATTTGCAATCCCCTCCTCATTTTTTCCCCAATTTTGGGGAATCGTCGCCTTTGGTGGATGAGGAAAGTCTATCCATTAGAGTTGAGAATACAAGTGATGTGCCTAAAACTCTATGTCTCTTCCCATCAACTTTCAATGGCACCCCTTACTCTCCATCTATGAGTATGAAATGAGTCGTGTGACTTGACCCTCCTCTATACTCATGCTCCACGCCCATCCCTTTTGTCAGCTACACTTTGCTTTAAGATCATAAAACCCGGCTACATTTAAACTCTGTTCCACTTCTTAAGTAATTCTTTGATGCTCTATGTATAGATCAATACTGATATTGGAAAACATAACTGATATCATGACAATGTAAACATTTTCCCTCCAGAAAAGCCGTGTTGTGTGGTAGGATTACGTTTCCACTTTATTGATCCAATGTGATGAATCCCAGGGGGCCTGAGGAACATGTAATAAGATCAAAAGGATCCTCCTTGTTCTTTTGTTTTTAGATTCCATCAACATCTCAAAATCATACTGTATCTCAATTTGTTTCACATGTGGCCTTATTTTTCCTTTACAATTTTTCCCCTCATCAATATTTTCATATATATTACTCATTTTTGTTTCAATAAAATCTTCTAGCTTTTCCAGCAATTGAGGGAATATTCACTCTTCCGAATGTCATTCTTGGGGTCCACTGCCTGTTGGACTTGGCAGAACTCATCGCTTTCAGTACCACTAAGCTGGCATCCTGGCATTTCTTTCCCACATACTCTGTATTCTTAGGTTAATTCCTCCATTTCCTTTATTTTGCGTCTTCTATTACTTGGTTTCTCCCTCTCCCCCATTCTCTAGAACAGGGGTGTCCAACCTTTTGGTGTCTCTGGGCCACACTGGAAGAAGAAGTGTTGTCTTAGGCCACACATTAAATACACAAACACTAATGAAAACTGATTAGCAAAAAAGAAGGTCCGTGCATAGTTTTCATGATATCAGCCACCACAGAGAAGCAAAAACATCCTCACATAATAATCCTAATTATGCAGTGACCATTTGGGTAATCTTTTAAGATTGTTAGGCAGGTCCCAAGTTTGTGATCACTAATATAGAAAATTAACATATCTAAGTAATAAAACTAAGTAATGTTTTAAGTAAATTTACGATTTTGTGTTGGGCTGCATTCATAGCCACCCTAGGCCACACACGGCCTGCAGGCCGCAGGATGGACACCCTTGCTCTAGAGCACACTGTTAAGTATATTTTTCAGGTTGGCCATGTAAGAGGAAACTTTCTGTGACCTTGCCTGAAATTTCTTCATTTGTGCCTCATACTAGATCAAAATGTAGGATAGGTACATAGTTCTAGCTTTAAAAACACTTTCTCTCTCAGAATTTTGAAGGGGGTTATCCTATTTACTCATTGCTCTTAAAGAGAAATTTGATACCAATCCTCTTGATATTAAACTTCATGTAATTTCTTTCCTCTCTATGAGCTTTTAGAGTTTTGTCATTATCTTTGCTTTACTGGAATTTCATGACACAGTTTCTAGATCATTTGTCCACACTTGAATCCATTAAAATAAAGACTCTTGGATATTCTCAACTGTAGTAAATTTTCTTCCATCATTTTTTGTAATTCTCTTCTGGTCTTTTTCCCATTCTCTAATAATCAAATATTGAACCTTCTCAATTTATTTTCATTTTCCTTCATATTTCTTTCTCTTTTAATTTTCCTGTACATTCTGTTTCCACAAATCTATTTCTATCAATTTTAAATATATAATTATTAATTTTGTCAAACTTTAATTATTATTGTATATCACTATATTTAATGAGTTATGAAGATGACAAACTACTTGTATAGGTACAAGTTGAAACTGAAAATCAGAAATCAGCCTTCTGACCATTCTCTGTTCTAGAAAACCTCTTTCTTGGTACGGCAGGTAAGGAGTCTTTCTCAAGTCTAATAAGAAGGAAAGAGATTGAGTGGTGGGTCACATGCTATAGAACAGGAGCACTGTGTATAGGAAAGTCCTGGCCTCCTCAGGTTAGCAAGAGCCTGAGGGTGAGGATACACCCTATGGATTTTCTTTCTCATCCTTCCCTTCCTTGAGTCCAGTCTCCCCACTCCTGTCTTACCCTTTGGGACTGCCAGAAGAAAACTAAAAATTTCCCTTTACTTAATATGCAGAGGAGTTAAAATCCCCTGGTCCAAACTTCTCAGATAGGACCATTCTCTGAGCCTTGCCTTTTATAATTTCTTACAGTCTTTTGTAAACACAACATAAATCTCTAACTTAATTCAGCTGTTCAACAAACTTAAACACCCAAATGCTCAATGTACCTAAATGCTTCTGTTCTGGGAGCCAGGGATTCAGCAGTAAAAAACAGACAAAAATGCCTACCCTCACAAAGCTTACACTCTGGTGGGAGAAACAAGACTCTGTCAAATAAATGAATATGTAGAATGGTATGGAGAAGATAAAGCAGGGAAGAGATAGGAAGAAAGGGGTTGCAATTCTTTACACAGGGATCAGAGAAAACCTCAATGGGAAAAGGGCCAATAGACTTAAAGGACCAAGAATGTCAACCAGATGATTATATTTTACATTTTTGGCTTCTAAATGTCTATCCAGATCGCACTGGTCCAATTTAAACAGGTTTTTTCCGGTATAGAAAAAACATCCCTGTCAGGGATGTTTAATAATCACAAGTTATTAAGGTAGTAATGAGAATCAGATAGCAAAACTGTTCAGGAGACAGCCAACTTATCTCAGGCCTTCTGGTACTTGGGGATATCAAATCAAGTAAGATTTTTGCAGAAGAGAGGGGGACCTTTCATATTTTGGTGTTTGCATGTATTTTGGGGGATCTTCTGTCCTCTCTTCTAGTGCTTTCATTGAACCAGGGTAGCTAATCACTGTGCCTTCTTACTAGGAAGGCTAAATTCAGGCCAATTTTCACATGAGGAAAAAAACAAACTATATGTTCTTTCACACAAAAAAATTATAGAAAAGAACCATGTTTGTGAGTATAAACTTCACAGAAGGGTCAAAATCAGGGGATCTGTTCTTAATGTAATTACCACAGGCACAGTGACCCCTGCCCTTTCCTGAATCCTTTCTTTTCACTCCATATCCAGGAAGAAGGAAACTTAATGTAAACCATGGTCTTTGGATAATAATGATGTGGCAATTCATTGAAAACAAATGTTTCTCCCTGGTGGGGGAGGTCAGTAGTGGGGAGGCTGTGCCTGTGTGAAGGCAGCAGGTGTTTCTAAAATCTCTGTACCGTCATCTCAGTTGCTCTGTGAACTTTAAAACTGCTCTAAGAAAACTTAAATCTAAGTAAAAAATAAATAAAATAAATCAAGAGGAAAGGGTCCACTCAATCAATCCTCTAAATTTGTTAAAATCTAACTTGTGGGGAAAAGTCCTTTTTAAGGCTGTTGATTTGAAGAAGTCCCACAAGTTTACCTGCCTCGAGTTGAAAACTCCTGCTCCCCACTGCCAGGGACTGTGAGGTGGAGCGTGTCCAGGTGCGCCTGCTCCACTGGGACAGGTGCACTCACTCGACTTCGGCACTCCGCACTTTTAACAGGAGGCACATGCATGCTTGCCTACTTTCCCAACAAGGCTATGAGATCCTCCCGGACGGGAACCCAATCTTGGCCATTGCCCAGGGCCCTCAGCAGGTAATCAGTCTTTGTTAAAAGTTGTCTGCATAGTGTATTTCCCATTTGAGTTCATCACAAAAACAATATCAACTAGCATTTGTTGAGTGCCTCATATTCTAGGCAGTTGGCATCATTATCTGTAATCCTCATTGCAGTCAAATAAGTTAGGGCCTGTGCCAGTTTTACAGACAAGAAAACTGAGGCTCGGAGGATTTGCGTAGTTAATCTGTGTGTACACAACTGGCCAAAATGGAAAGGCTAGGATCCTGTCCCAGGCATGTGTGACCCCAAAGTGGACTTTGATTACACCCGCCATATCCCTTGAGGATAAGGAGACGAGTTGTCTCAGAAGGAAACAGGAGGAGGGAGGCCATTTGTTCCTACTTACTGTTTGCAGCAAGTCCAAGAGAACGTACTTGGGCCATTCTAACACACAGGAATGATTCATCTACTACTGTGGCCCTCTGCAAACTTTAACACATCACAGGCACAGTGGCCACGACCCTTTCATCCCTATTTCAGCCACATTTAGAAAGAGGTGAGATGGAAACAGAGTTAAATACTTCTTTTAAATAAGACCCACAATCTCTTACTATTAGAGTACTTGAAAGGTCCTATTCTTTCTCTATTTCCCTTTTAGACAGTTTTTTTCATGGCCAGCAAACCAAATGCTGAGGCTAATGAGAAGAATGTATAAAGGAAATATTTTGCCATTTTGCAGGCCCTCATGCCGCTCGTTTTTATAGGCATCTTACCAAGAGAGCGTGTCCTGCGGAACGTGTCAGAACCGGGGGTGTTAAATTTTCAGTGACTCTTGGCTGCTTCTAGCTGTGCTTTGAGTTTGACCGGGGCAGGCCTAACGGAGTGCTGACGTGTGGTTTCCCCTACTTTGTACAGGCCCTGGTGTGTTATCTCTCGGCTAGCAGAGCAATCTTGTGGTTTATTTGGCGTGCCGTACATAAAGGGCCCCAGTTATGTAAGGCTATTAATTCTGAACCTGCCTAGGCGTCTTTGGAAGGTTGTTAGCCTAGTTCATTCTGGGCAAATACAATTAAGGTCTTGGCTGTTATTTACAGCAAATACCAGAGAAAATAACCTCAAGTTCCTGGGTTTATTAACACTGATACTGAGGGAAGAGGGAGGAGCAGTGCGGAACGTGTTCCGTGTTGCAGCTTGCACTGATTAAAACCCTGCTTGTCATATTCTATATCATTGTACTGTAGTTATAGTAAATGTTCCTTGTAATGCATTTTCAAGTACAAAAATTGCTTCAGAAAAGAGCGTTTAGAAAACTAATTCTATTGAAACCAATGAAGTGTTGACACATTGCCTGATGCAGATTTGTTTAAAGAGTCTTGTTTTAAGTTGTAAAAGTACGGTCCTGGAGGCAAAATCAGCGAGTCCGCAGTCTAGCGACTGAGAGAACAGCGAAGCAGTATATTCGGGCGGCACGCCCTCATTAATCCTTCCCCCGCAAGTCTACCCTAGTCGCCGTCTCCCTTGCCTGACTCTATAGAATTTCAAACCTGCTGCCAGCCCAGAAACTCGCTCAGAAACCATTCATTACTCGGGCAAGGCATTTATAATGTTTGCTGACGTGGCGGTGAATAGGAACACAGTGTAAATCTGGACTAAAGAGCGCTCTTTCTTGTCATCTAAATTGCTCCTACGAGCTGTGCTCCATAAGCATTAGAAACCACCGGCAGGGGTTTGGACACCCTCTTTCTGAAAGTAGAATTTCAGTGTGCCCTACCCTGGAGGAAAAAATGGATGGAGACTGTTTGCAGCTGAAAAGAGAGATAGGCATTAAGTAAAAAGCTCCTTATTTACCTCAAACTGGGCCATTGGCTCCCACAGAAAATCTTCAATGCCTGCAGCCCCCACTATAATCAAACATAAAAACAGGCATCTCTTGCATTCTAAATAGGTCCCCCTGTGTAACCAAATATAGCATCCTAATGATGAAAAATGTTAGTGAGTGGAGGGAATGGTCAGCAAAGAAAGCTGGTCCAGTTTTTTACATGATACACTGTGTCACTGTCATTGGCAAACGGTGACTTCATGTTTGGGAGCCACTTTACCCCAGGATGGTATTCAGGGCTATTGACAAAGAAACAGGGTCTCTGGTAGGGCGGATGGAGGCACTTTTTTTTTTTTTTTTTTTTTTTTGGTTCACTTGGCTGGTGAATTCACGAGATTTGCTATGGCTCTTTGTCTCTGTGGCCATCTGTCTGGAAACCGGACTGAGTAATTCTTTTTCAAATCCTGTACCTGGTAGAACCAGGACGTTCAACAGACCTTAGATTTTTTTTAATTGAGGAGAAATTCATATAACATACTATCTGTCATTGATTGGCATTTGGTACAGTCACAATGTTGTGCAACCACTGCCTCTGCCTGGTACCAAAACATTTTGATCACCGCAGAAGAAAGCCCCATGCCCAGTAGACACTTATTCCCCACCTTTCCCTCTTCCTAACCCCTGGTGACCGGCAATCTGCATTCTGTCTCTATGGATTTGTGTATTCTGGATGGTTCTTATCAATGGAATCATATAATATGTGACGTTTGATGTCTGGCTTCTTTCACTCAGCATAATGCTTTTCTTTAATTCATGTTGTAGCACTTCTTTTTATGGTTGAATAATGTTGCATTACATGGACAGACCACAACTGGTTAATCTGTTCATCTGTTAATGAATATTTGGGTTGTTTTCACCTTCTGGTCATTGTGCGTGGTGCCCCTAGAAATACGCGTGGGCATGTATTTGCTTGAGCACCTGTTTTAATTATTTGGGGGTATGTACTTAGGAGTAGAATTGCTAGGTCATATGGAAACTCTGTATTTAGCCTTTTGAGAAAACATCAACCTGGTTTCCACGAAACTGCTCTATTTTACATTCCCATCAGCAATACAAGTGTGTGAGAATTTCCCCACATCCTTACCAACACTTGCTATCTTCTTTTTCCTCTTTATTATAGCCATCTTCATGGGTTTGTGGCAGTTCCTCATAGTGGTTTTGGTTTGCATTGCGCTAGTGACTAATGATGCTGAACATGGTTACATGGACATGTGGGCCATTTGTATATCTGATTTGGAGAAGTATTTATTCAAGTTCTTTGTTCCATTTTTTAATTGGGTTGTTTGCCTTTTTCTTGTGAAGGTGTATGCCATCAGGCTTTAAATTTTAGGTAGCGTAGATAACCACAACCTGCCTGAGAATTAAAAGGAAAAAATAACGGGAACTTGTGGTTGGGTATTGAGTTTTCAATTGTAGAAGACTCCTCTGGTATAAATGGCAGACTGAGAGAGGCATAAGTTTCAGAGACAGAAAAGTATGCTCCCCCACTTCCTGCCTGTATGACCTTAAATAATATGACTTACCCTCTCTGAACCTCAATTTATTATCTGTAAAATAGGGCTAAAAATACCAACTTAATAAGGTTATTGTGAAGATTAAGTTAAGTAAACAGAATCCTTGTGGTTCCTAGAAGCCACTCTATAACTTCTGCCCCTCTGTATAATGAATATGGCCACATGGGAACTTCCATGAAAATCAGAAGTCATACTTTAAATCTCTAAAAAAGTTTCTTTTTAAGTGGGTTTTATGGTGAATCCAAACCTGTGCAGACATGTGCTTTTGTAATTAACTTTCTGTTTTCTGTTATGTAAATCTTCATTTCCATGTACAGGACCCCATCAAAAGGGGGTTTTTTAGGTTATAAGTCATTATTGAATTTAGAACTTGTTTTCCATTGGATTAATTTAAATGGAGTGGTTAGTGTCCCAGGCTGGCCCACAAGTCCTCTGTAATATGTAACAGTCTTGTGTACCGTTGTCATCTTGGATCCTGGCAGCAGCGCTGGTCTGTGGCCAGGAGGAAGAACAGAGCACAGGGCTGGTCCTGGGCAGGTTTGAAATAGAGTGTGGTTTTAGCATCCCCCATATTCCTTCTGTAGGCCTTTCCTACCACCTAAAACCCTTTCCCTCGTTCCCTCACGCCCACCAACCCTGGAGCTGGGTAAAGACCTCTTCCCCTTTCCACTCTCCCCTCCAAGCCAACCCTCCAGGCCTTCAGTGCTCTGCTTTCTGCAGATCCTGCCTCTCCAAGTCAAAACTGTCAATTACTAGGTGCCCTCAGTTAAATGAATTCCAAAGAGTCCTTTGAACTTCAAAGATGTATCTTCATTGTGGAAATATGACATCTGATAACCCAAATAAGTGACAAATTTATGGAATATCAGAGATGAATTCTTTAGGACAAAAGGACTCCCAACTTTCTCAGCATTTCTCAGTTCTGTGTCTTTAAACCATAACATCTGGTTCGAAGTTTGCTCACTTGCTTCCCCTCTAAGTCCAGATTCTCTAAGAAGCCCACAATTCCTTGGTGAAGATTCCCACAATGTCCCCAGTGCTGCCAGTGGGAGAGGGTGGTAAGCCAGGCCTGGTGGAGCCATTGCATTGAGAATATTTTGTATCTCCCAGGTAGCTTTAACTTTAGGACAAGCTCTTGTGTTTGGATGACCTAAGATTCATAACCAAACCTCCTCTCACAGATAAATTAAGGGGCTGAGGGTCATTTGTGGTTTATACCACTTTGCCCATGTTTTGTAATTTCTAAAATCTGTGGGGCTTTTTTATCCACCTCCTTGCAGAGAGTCCAGAGGTATGAATTACTGATTTCATGTTACAAATAAGGAAACTGAAGCCTAAAAATCCTAAGGAACTTGTGCAAGAGATATAACTAGTATGCAGCAAAGCCAAAATTCCAACCCAGATCTGTCTTCTTCCAGAGTTGGAGTCCTTAACCACTCTACTATTCCAGCATCAGCTGTTCCAGAATCTCAGCCCTGGAGCAGATCTTTGAGACCACTGAGACCAACTAATTCATTTCTCAAATGCAAAAGTGTTGTGAGCTTTCAATATTTATGTATCTCTCCACAGTAGGGCTTTCTAGGGAAACAGAACCAACAGGATATGTATATAGAGAGAGAGAGATTTATTTTTAAGGATTGTCTCGTGCAATTGTGGAGGCTGGCAAGTCCAAAATCTGATGGGGTAGTGCCAGCAGGCTAGACTCAAGAAAGAGTTACCATTCAAGTCCAAAGGCCATCTGCCACAGAATTCCTTCTTATGGGGGAAGGTCAGTCTTTGTTCTATTAAGGCCTTCTACTGATTGGATGAGGGCTTTCTGCTTTTTTCAGTGTTCATGAATTTAAATTTTAATCTGATCCAAAAAACACCTTCAAAGGCACATCCAGAAAGAAGTTTGACCACTGTGGCCCAGCAAATTGACACATAAAGTTAACTGTCACACTCCCCTTTTGCACCATTGTCCACACACTTGAACGACCCAAGCTCTGATTTCCCTGAAATGAATCCAGTGTTCTTTAGCCTCGCCCATGTGCAAATTGCATTTCACTCACTTCTTTGTTCACTCAACTGCTACTGACGGAGCAGCCGCTCTTGGGTGACTTTTTTGGTGAACAGTTTAATTTTACTCATGAACCCAACAATATTAGCTATATTACAGGAATCCCGCTCTGTCATGTGTGACCACGCAGTGGCCTGACCAATGAAACCCTCTCAGATTTCCTCTGAAGCAAAGAGGCAAATGCTTTGGTTAATTGGTGTGGTCAAGTCTCAGTTTGAGAGAGACATGTTTTCTTGGCCCACAGTTTAGGGTTTCATGCTGATCTGGCTGACACAGTTCAGATCCGTTTGACCCACCACTGCAGTAGTTATCCTTTGATCTGGAGTCTGGTTTGTAATGTGACCCATTCAGATGGCTTTCCTATAATAGTCAAGCAAGACAAAACCAAATCATCCCATTTATCTTAATGGGCTTCCCTGTCCGTGGTCCCCCGCAACCCCCCCACCTTTTTTCTTTCTTTTTTGTCTTTTTTTTTTTAATGTTTTTAGAGGAGAGGCCTTGCCAATCTTTTGTTGAAAAGAAAAAGGAATCTGTGTATCTGATTGGCTTTGAAATACCATCTGGTGTTTAATGTTATTGTGCTCTGTGCTCACAGTGGTGCGCTGAATCATATCTTAAAATTCAACAACCATTCAGTCAGTCGCCATTCACTGCACTGTGTCCTTATCAAAGATGTGGATTTACAAAATGCTCCCTGGAAACAAAGCCCACTTAACCGGCCATTATCCCGGAGGCCAGCTCTGCTGCCTGAGATTGGTCTTCCCGTGTGAAGTCTGTTTGTCTGACATTTGTCACTGCTCTTTAGGAACCCAGCAGAACTTGTAACCCTGAAAATTGCTGGTTGAATTACACAATTTTATGTGACAAAAGAAACGTGACAGTGTTCTCACACTAAGCTATATGTCTGGGAGTGAATTACTGTTCTTTTATGAACACCCATATATTTGACAATGAATGTGTGAACAGATAAACTTAATTTCTGCCATTAATTGCATGCCAAGGAAGTTGAATATTCACAGATACTAAGTGCTAAGTACAGTAGGGAAACCTGTCAGTGAAATAAATCCTGTGATGCATTGTTTCAGGGCTTGGGGAGGGGAATATTTTATAAGAGAATACTCATTCCCAAGTGCATCTGTTTGGTGGGAAAAAAAATTTTAAAGGAACACATACCTTTATTTCATACAGCTTCACAAGCTTAAGTAGCATCATTAAATACCTGGATGCAAAGTGTACTTAGTGCTTTTAGAATAACAATGTGGCTTTCTCTTTTCACTTAATAATGATCAGGATTACTTATATGAAGCACAGCAGTGTAGTGCTTTACACAATAGTCATAAACAACCTCTCCTGAAATGCATTTTTGCTTTTATACCTCAGTGAACAACTCTGTTTGAGTAAATGATCCATCCTTGAATTGTGTATACAAAGAGGAGAGATCAGCATTGGATTGTTGTTTTAATAAACGGGAAGTCTGCCAACATTCTCTGGGGGAGGACGAAGACATTAATGCTAGCATGCAATCTCGCCCGTGTTTGGATTTAAGATGGAATTTAATCTTCTTGCCTCCTTTCCCTTCCACCTCCCCCTTCCCAGTCCTTTCTTCCCTAATACACAGTCTCTTTTCATGGAGTTAACTCAAGCTATCTTAAACAGCATGAACTAATAAAGGATGGCATTTTTAAAAGGGGAGGCATTCACAAATGTTGGAATGTGGAACATTTAAAATTCTTTCTATGGTACTTAGTTTAAGAGAGTGGTGATTAATGAGTTTATGTTATCTATCAAAATGCTTCCATCATGCTGCTGATGTGACACAGGATTTATGGTAATGAAAAACCTGCAATCCATCCCTGGTATCTAAATCCATCAGCCCCACATTCATACAAAAAGCGTTAAATGATGTATTTGTAGCTATCTGAAAGCAAGATCATTTTTAGGAGATTATATACTGCCAAAAAGGAATATTCTTAAAATATAGGAAAGGAAACAATTTCCTTTTCAACCTATTGCTCTAGTAAGCATTACACTACAAATATCAGTCTCTGACTGAAAAACAAATACTGAACATATGATGATCATGTGATTAGGCCTAGTAAGGCTCAGTGAATTTCCTATAATTTTCTTGGAACTCCTTTGTAATATATTTGCAAAAGACCATTCTGACTTTCATTGGGAGAATTTGTAATTGCGCGTCTTAGAGAAAACTTACTAGTACCTTGAGTAAAACTCACTTGGCTCCATCTGTCCGAAAAGAGCAGTACAAGTAGCCCAATAAAAAGCCTCATTCATCCTCAGCAATTGGAGAAAAACATACACTACCCGTCCCTCCCTCTTCTGTATGCAGATACTTCTATTTTTGCAAAACATTACAGAAAGGATGAAACTGTGTTTTTAAAAATTGCCTGTCCCTTGCTTTCCAATGTCCTCTCAAAATGGCGCCAAAAATATGGACATCCCATGACCCGTGATCACATGGCGAATGAATGAATGTGTTACAGGAAAGGACATGGGATATGGCCCCCAAGACAAGGTCCAGCAACACCCTGAAGGGTGTTGCTTAGAAAGAAGCAAGGTGTGCTGAAAGAAATTTGTTTCTGTAAATAGTGAAAATAGTAAACATTGCAACTGATTTATTTTTTCAAAAATAGTGAGCAAACCAAGTGCTTATTCATAAAAATCTCAGTCTCTGTTACCTAGACTCTGCAATGCTTTGATGAATGGCAGAAAAGAGGGAGGAATTACTTCCAGAAGAAACAGAAATTTTACCAAGACCCTCTCAATCATCCCCATGTGTTATGTGTCTGTCCTGCTGCGGGGAGGCGGGTAAACCACTGTTCTCTACACCAGGAGAACCCCTCTACATTCTTATTTTGTGGAGAGTCATTTTAGGCAGGGTCATCCACATGTCAGGCATTTGGGTGCCTGCGTATTAAGTTAATCCATTTTTGTCTGCTTTGGAAAGCAGACAAAAATCCCTGTAGTGGAATATTTTTCTTAAGGCAGAATTTCTACTTCCAGAGTGTGGACACAAGCTCCATGTGTTCCAGAAACAGGGCAGGCTTGTTATTCCTTTGCCATTTTCCTGCTGCTTTTGCTACTTCTGCCTTGGAGAGATACAAAGGACTGAGAAACACAGCTAAAGAGAAAGGAATCCCAGAGGCCAGGAGGCGAGTGGTAACAAGCAAGTGTGTGTGTTCTGTCTCACAGGGCTGGGTTTGAAGGGGGTGGGAGAGTCTTGTTAAAATCACAAAAACTGCCTGTGCAGCAAATAGATTCTCCTCCCCCTCCTCCCACTACTAACACTGCAGAAAATGCCATCTATCCAAATGCTCTTAAAAGCAGTCCCTGATGATGCTGGAATAAAAAGGCTGTTGTAACAAAAGTGAGCTGGGAGGAGCATCTTTCCACCCAGCTGTCTGTCAGACTGGGCGTCAGGGTCCCTTGGATTAATACAGTCACACCAGGAACCTGGGTCCCAGTTGAGACATTCTCTTCCTGCACCCTTCCCCCAACCTACCTCACCGTGCCTTCAGGCTTGGCCCTCGGGGTCAAGGTGTCACAGGAGGGCAAATGTCATTTCCTATTGATTATTCCCCACTTGTCTTTTTTCTGGTCTTAGTGTTCCTGACCTCATTGGTCTTACCCTAGTCCAACCCCAAATATCTGCTTCAATATTCTTAGATGGTTCATGTTTAAGAAAAAAACTAGGAGCCATTTCCAAGTTTTAAACCACTGAGTTACACCAAGGTTGGTTTCAGTTTTGAAGTAATAGTATAACGTCAACGTGATTATCGCCAATATGTTAGTGCCTCACTGGCACTAATATTAAAGTGCTACTAACAGTTTTGTTTGTTTTGTTTTTTTGCCAGCTTGGTAAGAAAACCATGAAAATATCATTCTCCTTTCAAGGGAAGGCCATTTTTTTGGTTACCAGAGAAAAGGCAGGGGGAGTAAGATTTGTTTAGTAATAATAAGGTAATAAGGTGGAAAAGCTCATAAGAAAACACCTTTAGTTGCTTAAAATTCATAGGACAAAGAGCATGAAAAAAGCAGACACACATTTCAAGCAAAAAAAAATATCATCCATCTTTCACTCCTTAAGAAGAGTTGCAAAGAATAGGAACTAGCCCAGCCGTAGAGATGCCTAGAAGGACAAAGATTTTGTGCACTTCGATGTCAGCATTTGGAAGCTTGCTCCCTGCCGTCCCAGCCACCACAGGCATTAAGAACAGATTCGAGGGCCTGACCATAGCAGAAAAGAGAGTCCCAGGATCAGTTATAATGCTGTCTATACCCAGTCCTACCAGAGTCTCAGACAAAAGGGAAAATCAGTGATACTTACTGTGTTTTCATTTAAATTTTTTTAATGAAAAAAATGAACAAAATTTTTTCTATTTTGTTCATCGTGGATGTTTTACATTAACTTTAATTTTAAATATTGCATTACAACATGACTTATCTTGATGACTAAATTTTCTGGTGCCTTCCGAATTTTGTGGACAAAGCAAGTAACTGACTGGCCTCCTTCACCTTGACCTAGTCCTGGCCCAGCTTTCAGAGAAAAAGAAAATAAAACAGAAAGTGGAGCCATTGACCTAAGTGATTTTTTAAAAATTTAACAAGCTCAAATGGACATAAGAATTGAAGATTAGGTTTTAAGTTGGAATCCCCATTACTTAGTGCTTTCTAAAACACGCCAAAGTGCTTAGGAGACTGGAACATTTGATGTAAATTTAGTGACATACTTTGAGAGGCTATCCGGGGATTTTCTCTCCAACTGTTACACGTTGCCAGTAATGCCCCACCTACGAGTACATGACTGTCACTGCCTCCCAGGGAGAGCACATGCCCCAGAACTTAGAGAATTCAGTGGCTGGAGAGGTTTCGTAAATACACAGCAGAGAAAGTCTAAAAGGCTATGCCATTCAACAGCAGGGGTCAAATGATTGGGGGCAGGGTAGGGGGGAGGTTCTTAGTCCCATGAGTTTGGGTCTGAATATCAGGAAACAAGACTTTGAACACTCGATCATAGTGTTTGTACCTTAAATCACACAATGGGGAGAAGGTGTGATGCCGTAACAACCTACCATTTTCCACTGAAATTAAATAACTCATTCGGTCAATGCTAGAAGAAGGGTCTTAGCAAATGTGATCAAAGTGTAGATACCAGGAGGTGCCTGAGAAGGGTCCTGTTCCCGCCCCATTAACGGATCAAAATGTCACAAAATTGTGGAAATGCCAAGTACGTAGTAGAACACCAGAAGAGAAGAGACTATTTTCTCATATGCCATTTTCTAGCTTGAGAGACTACACACTCAAAAGAGAACTTCGCAATTACAACTCGCAAGACCTTGTGCAGATATGAAAGTTTCTTTATTAATATCTCTTAATTAAATGGAAACAAATTTTGTAGCCTCCATTTTTATGGTGGAAAACTTAAACTTGTCAAGGTTAAGTCAGCCACATCTAACTTAGAACATGTTTTCCTCGTTATAAGTTGTAAATTATATGTTAGTTCCTTACTCTAAAACTGGTTTTTTGCCACAACTCTTGGATATAACAATATATGAACAGACACCTAATGTAGCCCTTTTACCTGCCAAATGTAAATTAACTCACTTCATCTTTATAGCAACCCTCTGAGGAACATAGTATTGTTATCTCTACTTCGGAGGTGTACAAACTCAGGTACGGAGAGCCAAATTGCCGAAGGTCACACAGCTAGTAAGTAGCAAAGCTGAGATTCAAACCATGTTTTTGATATGGCCTCTGAGTACTAGGAAAGCAATAACTGAGGGGTGTTTTTGGTGGATGGTTTGGGGACACCTCCAGACCAGTCTCTGCAAACCAGCAGGGAGTTTTGAATCCCTAGAGAGGGGATCTGAGGTGGCTGGGAATTGGCAGATAGTCTCACAAGAGACTGGCAGTTGAGCTGACAAAGAGATGATGCTATGAGCCAGGACACCACAGTGGAAGCCAGAGAAGACTGGACTAAATCTGGGTCAGAGACGTAGTCCCCAGGAGCACAGGGAGCCCAGAGAGTTTAGAAAGCAGACGGATGACAGGGCACAGGTTGGGCACTCCTGCTCTGGAGGCCCGTGGTCAGAATTCCAGCTCCGGCATTTACTCGCCGTGTGATTCAGAGCAACATGACTTCCCTGTGCCTCCATTTCCACCCATATAGAGACCACAACACCGCATACATATGGGATTAAATGATTGGATTTATGTGGAGAGCATAAAATATGCTGAGCGTAAATACAATTCAAGTGTTGGCTACTATAATATATTGTTAGTTCTGAAAGGAATGCAGAATAACAGTATCAGAATCTGAAACTAACTGCAATTTATAACAAATAGAAATATATTTTAAGCCAGAAGGGACTGAGCTTACTTTGACAAGTTTAAGTTTTCCACAATAAAAAAATGGAGATTCCAAAGTTCAGTTCAGTTTAATTACAGAGAAATAAACTTATATTTCTGTACACTATCCATTGTGAAACAGTTCTTGGTCCTCCTGTTTCCACACATCGTAGGAGCAGAGCCAACCCAAACTGCCTTTTTTTCGGCCTGTATTTTGAAGGATTTTGTATAGCAGAAGGCCTTGGAAGATAGAGAAGAGGAAGAAAACAAGCATGTTTGTTTATTGTCCAGTAAAATGCAGACAGACAGCACTTCCCTCCAGTCCAGGCGTGGGAGCCGCCCGTGGTGAACGACGGCTCTTCCCCGAACTCAGGGCTCCTCTCCTGCTCAGTACAGGTGTCGCCTGCCGCTCATTGTGCAGCTCTGTCCAGACCGGGCCGTAGGGACTGCGGCAAATGCAGTACTCTGGCTGCAGTTATTGTTGTGGATGATGATGGTTCATCGTCTCTGACCTAGGAAGGAGTCTTCTGTTTTCTGCCCAAATTACTGGCAGGCTAACTTGTGACTTTACAAGTAGGATAAAGTCTTAGAAAGTCTTCATCTCCTATTTAGTATATTATCAACAATCTAAACAAATCAAATTATTTAATGTGATTTAATATTGTCAGAAGAACACTAACTTTTTCACTTTTGTAAGTTTTCACTGTTTTGTTCTCAAGCCATTCAAATATATGTGCTTATTTTATTCTTTACCCATAATAAGTCCTTAAAAAATACTCATCTATATTTAAGGGGTAATTAAAGGCTTATGCTAGTGACCAGAGCTGTCCAAATGCAGTACCTTCTGAAAAAATGTGCAGTTTACGGATATATCATTACAATACCAAGAACACTGTAGAATAGAGATTTTCCAAGAGTACAAATTCCATTTCTCCATTTGCCACATTCAGAGGAGCTATGACCTCATGGAATCAGAGTGCATTAACACTTCAAACTCAAGTTCAAGATAATACTTTGAAGTAAGTAATTACGGCAAAGCATGAACTCAAAACAATTATTCATTATTTTATTATCTGTGATTGAAAACAGTTGGGTCACATTTTTAAGATTATTTAAGGAAACAGCAAATCAGCTGATGGTTCTTCTAAAATCGTGCCATGAGATCACCAAAGCAAACATACAAGGCATGTCTTCACAACACCACACACATCGAAGAAGGGAGTGAACCTTCTTCTCCAGCTTTACCCAAGCCTGGTCATTCTGGAATAACATGTTTCTGCCATCTGCCCACTTGTGAATGACTTGTAGAAACTGACATCTAAAATAACTTGATGGGAATAATTAAACCTAACCAATCTTGGCTACTTTCTCAAACGTCATAATAAAAGGGTGAAATTATATGCTAGACATGGTTGTTTTCCAAAGTGGGAAACATAAAAATTTAGGGAGATGAATTATAATGTTATGAGAGCAGTATATTTACGGAGTAGACCAATGAATGTGGTGTCGTTGAGACGCTTCTCCTCTCGCCCTGCTGTTGGGAGGTGCCGCTCCTCTCTGCTTTATTCCTCCTCCACTTTGCCTACTCGCTCATTATCAAATACACTCATCTTGTTTAAATAACATGGTGCTTAACCTCCGTTTGATGTTGGGAATGTAGGGCTGCTGAAATTACAACCAGAAAAATGTGAGAGAGCTTAAGAGAAATACACAAAGAGGAAAATAGAAAGAAATTTCATGTTTAAACCTCATGACCAAAAAATATTTTGAGTTCAAAGTGTGGCAATTATTTCTAGAAGGAGGAAGCCAAACTGACAACAGCTCCTTTAACCTGGTAAAACTGGAGACATGGATAGCTGTTCAGAGGCTGACAATTTATTTTAGGATTTTAGCATAGTTCTATGTTAATATAGCCCACTGACCACCCACTAATATCTAATGTCCATCTAAGCAACTCTTGTACAATCTTGAAGTTGAAAGAAAATACAGTAAAATGAATTTAAACAGGATGCATTTTGTACTTAACTTTGGAGTTTTTAGACCCAACTATACCAAAATTCTGTCTTCTGAAAAGGTTTGTTCTTAGACCATATCCCTGAGAATCACTGATCTTGATTAAGTTGTTTTTTTTGTAGTTGCCCGGAAGAAAGATGCATGGCCTACCTTTGAACTTGAGAATCATTGAAAGGACACATAAGGAATGCCATCTGTTGCAGTCTTCCTAAGAAGAGAGCTTCGAGGGCAGGGATACACAACGGGTTTCATGGAAAAACATGACAATAGCTCAAAGTGTTTGTGGAAAGAACCTAAACCCAATTGGCCCACCTCTTTTGTTCATCTACAATTTATTTTTCCACAGTAAAAGTAAGGCCAGTATTCAGCCATTGAATGAAAAGTACTTCTATTAGGCAGGAATTTGTGCTAAGGCACTCCACATGCCTCTCCAGTTTTTAGTTCATGTGTGAATGACTTTGGCTTACATTCTATTGAATAGTTTCATTGGTGCTCTTTTTGGTTACATAGAAATGTAAGTTATAACTACTTTATGCCATAAGAGGTCTTTGTTGTCTGGCATATCCCAATCACAGCAAAAGTGATGGTATAAGGCCCCAGAGGTAAGAGGAACTAGGACTCAGATGAAGTAGGATTCTCTAAGTTTCTCTTTTCTGGAGTTTACTGTGTGCCAAATTTTTCTTCAAGGCAGAATCCATGAGTACCAATATCTTACATCTGCTCAACTCTGGCATCAGAGAGGAAAATATTCTTTCTACAGTTGTAAATTAAAAATAAACAGAAACCTCAAGAAAAGATTCTTATTGGTTGGCTTGGGTCATGTAACCATCCCATTCCTCTGGCCAGATAGTCCAGGAGCTAAGAGTGGCAAATCCAATGAGACCTTCACAGTTAGAGTAAGGGGGAAAAGAATCTCCTCAAAGAGAAGGAATCCTGAGCCAGTAAACAATTGCTATCTGTTACGCTGGTGAAAGGTTTGGTGGCATAAACTATAGCAATCCGAGTATGAAAGAACCACTCTAGGCTACTTTACTTAACATGGCATGGCAGCTGTGGAAGAGGCAGGTGACTGAGACAGGAATTCATGGTGCAGCCTGTCCAGTAGTTCGTTCAAATTCCCTTCATTTGACAGATAGAGAGATAGCGCCTAGAGGTCTAAAAGGTAATCCATACAAAGAATCTTGCAAATAACATTATCTTAGTCCATTCAAACTGCTTTAAAAAACTATCACAGACTGGGTGGCTTCAACAACAAACATTTATTTCTTATAGTTCAGGATGCTGGGAAGTCCACGATGAAGGCACCAGCAGGTTTAGTGACTGGTGAGAGCCTGCTTCCTGGCTCATAGATGACTTTCTTCTTGCTGTGTCCTCACATGGCAGAAGGCAAGGGGTGCTCAGAGGTCTCTTTTATAATGTCACTAATCCCATTCATCCAGACTCCATCCTTATGACCTAATCACCCACTACAGCCCCACCTGCTAGCCTGGTCTCACTGGGGATTGGGTTTCAACATCTGAATTTGGTGGGGGTGGGGAGGACATAAACATCCCATCTATAGCAAACAGTTAAGAAGGACTCTAGTTGCTTCCAACACACAATGCGGAGTGACTTGACCTTCTAACATCTGCTCACAGGATATAGGAGGCTTCATATGGAAGTGAGGTCTGACCATGCCAATAAAGAGCTTTTTTCTTTTCTTTTTTTTTTTTTTAACCTAATTAGGAGCAGAAGGAAGACGAAGTTTTTATGGCTGGCACTACTTCACAATCATACTGAAGTCCTCGTGACCTTATTGTGTATTTAATGTAAACTTTTGAGGGGAAGAGCAGCCACAAACCTGAATGGAAGCCCCTCGTGTTTCATGCTTCACCCCCACCCCACACTGCAGCGTCAGGCCAGCCCATACTCTTCCGCCCCCTGGAACGCAGAACTGCGAGCTCGCACAGGCACTCTGACTCCCTCCTTTCAAACACTGAGTCATTTACATGTGTATGTAGAGACTTAAATTTAGAGTCCTTCATGTCTATTTAACTGAAATTTGTTCTCTAGAATATAACCTTGAATTGGGAAAATGAAGTTTTTCTGCCAATGTATGAAAAGGGAAGCTTCTGAGCTAAATTTATTTCAAAGGTACAGAGAAAAAGAAAACAACTTAATCTCTTTTGGGTACTAGCTGATCAAATTCAGGCCTAGGTTCTTCTCAGTCCTGTATCTCTTTCTCCCCTGGGCCAGGGTACTCTAATTGCTGGAGTCTGGTTCTCATGCCGCCCTCTGTCCCACCATCCTCTGTTGGGTGCAAGTTGCCCATCTGGCAGGGGATATCCATTGCACTCAGCTGTTCTCTGCTGCTCTCATCCAACCACAAAGCCCCCTCCAGCCCGCAGTCTTTCCTGTCAGCAGTTTTACTCCCCCTGCACCCTCCCTGCTCCACGTAGGGTTGGATGGGGCTGTCCTTGGACCTCCCTGCCAAAGTGCCTGCCTTGTCCTGGCTGTGCTGTCACTCCAATGCCAGTTGCTCCAGGGCCAGACTGGCCTTGAGGCTTTTGTAAGAGCTTAAGACATCCTCAGGCTACACACTGAGAGGGAGGCAGAATGTCTGCAGCTCTGATTCCCCCAAATTTACACACACACACACACACACACACACACACACACACAGCTTTGAATCCATTTGTTAGGTCCCATCAGCACCCAGCCTCTAATCTGGCCTCCTCTAATTCTCCCCTTCCCACCTCTTTTTGAGTCCCCCTTTTAGGAAAGAAAGCTAATGTTTCTTTTTTCCTGTGCTGTGTCTCATGGTTTTATATCTATATTTGGGGACTACTAAACAAACTCTGTCTCAAGCACTCAGCTCTTTTCTGTAAGAAATCCTTGTTCTCTCAGACTATGGACTATACAGTCATTGGTCAACATTACAGGATGCTGAGAGATCAACTCATTTGTTTTAAAAGTGGCAAATAAAGGTAAAGAATCAGTATTTATCTTTCCTTTTTATGTGATGTGTGCCACAAAAGCCAAATGGTAAGGGTACAAACATCTTCCTTATAAAAATGTTACAGCATATAAAGGAAAAACAAATGCTAGAATTACAATATTATCAGTTGTCAGTCTCTGTAACAAAGGACATCAACTGCCACAAACATTGCAAAAGGGGAGAGACAGACAGTCTGTGACTGTTGGTGGGAAAACACACTAATGTAAAATATCTTGCCAAAACTAATTGAACAAGCGGATGAATGAATCTAATTAAGCTCTAGAGCCAATTTACAGGAATGCAGAGGATAGAGGAACATGTTAAACTAACCCTCAAGAACATAGCCAGCAAAACCCAGGTGAGGAGAACTAAAGGACAAACAAGCCAATTTCCTCAACAAATATATTACACAGAAAAGCAGAGAGAAGGAAACCTGCAGAAAAGAGATCTAAAGTCATATAAACCAATCATAATTTTGGGTTATGTTTGATCCAAAATTAGGAAAAAAGTATTAAAAGGACATAATATTTACAAGAAAATATTTGATATGGATGATAATAAGAAATTATTGGTATTTTGGTGTGTGATGCTGACATTGTACTTGCATTAAAAAGAGTACTTGTCTTTTAGAAATGTGTACTAAAATATTTATAGGTGAAATATTTAATATCTTGGCTATGCTTCCAGAAAATATAAGGTGAAACTCCATATGGTACCCTGGATTGGATTCTGGAGCAGAAAAAGAACACTGGCGGAAAAACTGGTGAAATCAGAATAGTCTACATTTAATTGTTATATATCCATATTAATTATTCATTTAAACTGATGCACCACGGTAACATAAGACCGCAACAACAGGGAACACTTGGTAAGGCATACAGAAATTCTCTGTGCTGTCTCTGCAACTTTTCTGAACACCTAAAATCATTCCAAAATTAAAAGTGATTGAGGAAGGAAGGGGGGTAGAGATGGAAGAGGGTATGGGGGATACATGGTAAAGGAAAAAAATACAATAAAAATGAACTATTCAAAAAATCTATTTAAAAAGTAAGGAGAAGGGAGAAGTGGGTGCAGGTATGGATGGGACAAGACTCGCGAGCTGATGGCTGTTGAGACTGCTGCTGAGTACAGGGATTCACCATACTGCTCTGCCTGCTTTCGAGTACGTGTAGATTCTCCATAATAAAAAGGCTAAACAATTTAAAAATATGTTACGTTCTCTTCCATAGACTCTTAAAAGCATATATAAACTTGCAGAATCCTGTAATTTGACACGTTATTCTCTCTGTGTTATCCCTACCATGGGGACAGTGTTGTTTAAACAGTAGGGCAAAGAGTAGGGGTAGAAAGAATTGGGAAATGACAGTAAAATGGTATTCAACTACGTAATTTGCTTGTTCCATTTTGTTATTAGAACTCAAATGATTTCTTCTTCCTTTATATTTTTAAACTCTGTTTTTCACCTCCACTTTAACCACTTTTCGGATCTCTTCTGCCACCATTGCCCATCCAGGTATCACATGACACAAGGCCCCACTGCAATATAATAAAACATGCAAATGATGGTGGTTCACACAAGATAGAAGCTTATGTCTCTGATACATAAAGTAAACCTGGAGAGGAGATCAGCAGTCCAGGACTGTCATGGCAGCCCCACAGAGTTTTTAATGACTCAGTCTCCCTACCGTCCTTCGCTCCTCAATTCCCAGGACATCACACTTGACATCGGGTTTACAAGATGGCTTCTAGAGCCCCAGTCATCACGTGCACATTCCAGGCAGCGGGGAAGGCAAGTCAAGCCAATTTCCTTTAAGGAAGCATTCTAAAAGCTCCACAGAATCCTTTTGCTAATCTCCCATTGACCAGAATATACCCATACAGCCACGTGTAGCTGTGAGGCGGAGTATGGAGAAGGCTCTATAAACCTGGAGTCTCATAACGGAAGAAGGAGGGGAGAGTGGACGCTGGCTGGGTGATTGGCTGCCTCTGCCACTGTCAGCCGTGGAAAAACCTGAGCATGCAGTGGCAGAGCACTCCAATGATGGCTTGTGCCCAAATTAATTCAGCAAAGATCTGAAAGTATCTGTCATTCCACATATTCTGCTGACTGGTTTATGTTGATTGATTGGACTGAAAGTTAAAACTAGAAAACTGCCTATAGGTTCACCCTTCACAGCAAGATACCATCTATCTACATGGAAACCGATATAGGTGCCTTAGGGTCAGCACTGTGTACAGTATAAGATGTGCCTGCTCTGACTGGAATGTCCTTTAAACCTAAAATGGAAGCATTATAGATTCCTCCTGGCAGCCTTCTTGACCCTCCAGGAGACCCTGTAGCCTCCTGGCCAGTCTCCAGAGAGATTCCTGTCCATCTGCCTGTAAGGAGACACATTCTGGGCTCCCTGCCCACATTCTAACCTGCTGCTCATGTGGGTAGAGAGCTAAGTCTGTTTGGGTCAATCTTGACTGATTATTCTGTTGCCTTTAAGTAAGTTCACTTGAATACTTCGCACATAGCAACTGTGCACACTGCACGTTCTCAAGCAAGGATGCTCAGTAAAAGCGATGAGGGCTGGTGGAAAGGGCATCTGAAACTTGACACCAAGGATTAAGGCTGAGCAATTCTTGGTCCTGGCGGTGACACTTGAGGAAATTCACTGAGGGACTCTAAGCCTTGGTTTTCTGATATGCCAAGCAGGAATATTGCTACCTCCCCCAACTTCCTTGCAAGCTGATTGTGAGGTTCAGTTGCAGTGAGATGGTACATGTCAAAGTATTATACTTCATCCTCCCCCCCAAAAAATGGTTATTGTTATTATTAATCTAATGAAAATGTGAGTCATTGTAAAAAGAAAAAGAAAACGTAGTGATAATATAGTTCAAGCCCATTTGACTGTGGCTAAGAAAAAGAAACACAGTAGCCAGTGCAAAATCTGCTGGGTAAAAAGAGGACATAAAGGATCTGCGAAACTGTATCTGCCCCAGAAATGATTGACACTAAATTACTCGTTCTGTGGAGTAAACTCATAACAATTCAATCACCATTTCCATCTATTATTAGCTATTCCTTCCATGGAACACCAGTTTTAAGAGTAAACCTTTCATTAAATCCTGTTCTGGCCCTGCTGGGCAGGTATGCTAAGTTTTATTTATTTTAACTAAGTCACATTTAAAACACAGCTAGACTCTTATCTCAACAGCAAAGACCTAGAACATCCACATAGAATTTCCCAGTTCAATACACTCAACTAGGGCCTACTTCCATTCATAAATATAAGCCTTTGGATCAAGCGTGTAGTTAGTTGTATGCTCACAAATCCAGATCAGGGATAGGTGACTTCTGTAGGCATGAATGCATTAATACATGTAACTATAACTCTGTATATTGAAACCTACAGAAGGTTTACAGTTTTGTAGAGCTATTAATAAGGAGAAATTCTAAATTTTCCAGTTTTTGTCAAAAGAAGGAGCTTTATTTTATGCAACATAAAATTAGAATCACTTTTCCTGGCTGTCACTTTAATATCAACATTTTCATCTAGAGTTAGACCCAAAGCTAAACATCTATGATATGACATAATAAATTGCTCCTCATATGTGAACTGAGGCTCACTTAGGCTCTATTGGACGGTTAGGGGTTTTTGCTCTGATCTCACTTCAGAGGGTGATTTCCGTTGGGATCTGAAGAACAGCAGTCCCAGACCTGAC
The DNA here is from genome assembly GCA_028533065.1 of Trachops cirrhosus. NCBI lineage: Eukaryota > Metazoa > Chordata > Mammalia > Chiroptera > Phyllostomidae > Trachops > Trachops cirrhosus. Next base: position 113,146,183 of record CM052540.1, read on the forward strand.
TTCAGAAGTCATAAAAGTCAAGGAGATTCACTGATCATTTGTACATTTCTCATGTGACAGTGGAGCAAAGGACTTCTTAACTATGAGTAATTTCTTCTGATGAGATTAAAAATTTCTCACTTCAACCTTCCTAAATATAGAACTTCCCTTGCAGAGCAAACACCACACACATCACAAAACAAATTCATTCCAGATGTGCAAGAGGCCTTGTGTGACAATGTCTGGCTTCGATGGTCACCAAGGGGCATTTTGGTAGATGGCCACGGTGGTATTTTGTTCCTCTCAAACCTGATGCCAGCAAACCACACTGTAAAATTCGCCCGGTTTCTCTCTGTGTGAATTCTCCCTAACAAAGGAGGGAAAATAGGAGAATTAGCTGAATGTTTGCCAGATCACAAGCTAGAATGTATGGTTTCTGAAGCACGGGTGTGGGTGAATTTCTCAGTAAGAACTTTGTCGATGCTGATTGTGTTCCTAGGGCTACTCCGTGATGTGTGAAAGGAAGGAGAGGAGGCATTGTCCCAAGCCTTGAGGCTTTAAAATGCCTTAGATCATCAGTGTTAATGAGCATGAAACTGACTGTGCTCCTCTAGCACCTGCACAGGGCATCACTGTGCAGCCCAGCCTGCGTTATAATGATCTGTTTGTGCGACTGGTGTCTCCCACCACACTGGGATCATCCCAGAAAAGGAACCATGGCATATCTTCGTTGTAAACACAGAGCCAGGAGCACAGCCCAAATCGTATTTGATGAATATTAACTTGAGGAGTAACAGAAGCAACAGTAGGACAGGTTAAAAGGCTGTAAGTGCCATAGGCATTCAAAATGCAGTCAAACATGGGCCATTGTGTTTCTGGGAATTAACCAAGAGTTAATATCTTTCATTCTGCTAAGAAGGCATTTCTTCATATTTCTAAAGACCAATTTGAATTTCTGCCCTCAATCATACTACAGGATCTGGTACTAATAACACCCCCTTTTTTATTACAAAATCATAAGCATGTAATTCTGTAACATAATAATATCATACTCAAGCACAGCATATGACATTTTAGGTGAAATGTTCAAATTAAAACTGTAAGTTATTACACCCATATTATTACCCCACCAACCACGCTCACACAAGCATTGCTGCTGCCAGACCCTGTAGACACTGAGAGGTGACAGCTACCGTGCTGGGAAGTAGTCTTTGTTTTGGTAGTCCATTGCTAAAAAAGTGCACATTCTGATATCGCACAGGAAGGAGAGGTGTCAAGGGAAAAACAGCAGAGATGAGGTTGATTTACCTCTGTGGGCAGCCTCCTTTATGGGGCTCAAGGTGGAGTATACAAGAAAAGGCTGGATGGGGATTGCATTGGGGCACTTGTTTCCTACTAGGTCACGGTCAGGGGAGTGCAGACAGGAGAGCTGGGGCCAGCTTTGTCACCCTGGTGTACCTGGTCCCCCGGGCAGGATGCTCATACCCTGTGTGTGTGTTGGGGATAGGGGGTGTTGAGGCATCTGAAAACAAAATGTGAAGTTTTAAAATTTTATAATTCAAATATAAAGGCTGAATAATTGCTTTTCCCAGACTTTATTTTTGTCACTGGTTGTTTTCATTGTGTTCACCTTTTAATTCTTTAAAGGAAGTAGAAAATGCCAATTTTCAGTTTCCATCACAAGAAGAAAGCTTGGATAAACAACTTAGTTCAAATCTGCCTCCCTTATGACTTTCAAAGGCATGTAGACCCACTTACTTTAGCTATTGAAAATTTACTACTTCAAGATTGCCTGTTTTTCTTTCTGACTGGGCTGGCCTTAAATTATTTTCATTCTTATTATGTCAGGGGTCCCCAAAACCACTCCCAGGTTTGATGATTCACTAGGAGGGTTCACAGGTCCCAGTATAGAGTCACAGCTATGATTTCATTACAGCAAAAGGATACAAAGCAAAATCAACTCACATGTGAAGCATCATCCACCAGGGAGGTTCATTGCCAAGTGAGTGCCCCAGCTTCCTACTGGAAGCTGATTGAGTAAGAACCTTCTATTTAGTAGACAGCAAAACTCTAGACTCCCAGGAGAAAAGCAGGTATTGAACATAAACCACATTGCACAGGTTAGGCACAGTCTACTATTATCAGTTATGAAATGGCAAGAATCTGCCTAAAAATTTAAGATCCCAGATGCCAACCTGATGCAGATTCAGGCCCGTGAAGTCCGTGTATTATGGCTGCAAGAGACAAATTCACAAGGACTATAGAATCCTGTGGGGAAAAGGGATTGTACGGCTTCTCTCTAAGTGAGAGACGGGGCCCCGACCCCTGCCTGGACAAGCTTTCATTGCTTTTGTGGGTACATTACATCTAGGGTGGTCCTCATTCACTATGCACAGGTTCGCTGTAGGTGATTACCTTTTACAGATAACAAAGGAAAGAATGTTGCTAATTACTTCAAAGAGAAGGATGTTACAGATCAAGGGGAAAAGTGGTTGAACTAGTTACACTCCATATTTGAGAGGTTTAACACAGATTTTAGGAAGTTACTTTAGAGATATGCAGTAAGCACTTGCTGCCCCAATCCAGGGTGAGGGAGTTTTAGCGAAAGTAAGTCTCGTAGCAGCCGAGGTACGATGCAGGCCTGATTCCCCATGGGAGAACCTGTCTATGAGCATGGCTCCTGTGTGCGGGACCTCGCTCCCTGCTGGCCTTCCAAGTGGGGGGCTGGGCTACATTCCCACACCACACGGAACAGTCCCCTATACCAGTCTATACTAACCTTGCAAGCAGGCCTTTCTAGGAGAAAAGGTCTCAAGCCTGCGGAGTTAACTTGTGTTTGCATACTTACATGAAAATCTGCTGTCAGAGGATCGTCACCCACTTTCTCCTCTTTGTAGCCTGTATTGCTCAGACCACGCCTGGCTTCCAGAACCTTGTGCATGAGTCTCATCCCATGCTACACTGTGAAACTTTTTTTTCCCTTTTGTTCCAGAAAAAGGGATTAAAGGGGCATCCCAGAGTCAGGGACTGAGGTAGGTAGGGGATCCCAGGCTGTAACTCGTTTTCTTTCTTCCAGACAAATCTTAATCAACACAACCAAACATCCCCCATGTTGAAACTCTACCAAACCAGCCAGTCTCTATGAGAAATCCATGTCCTCTAAACACTGTGTTTACCCCCACCCATTGTTACACAGTATCTCCGAACTTACGCTAACATCGCATTTGCCCCCACAAATTTGTGGCTTTTTTAAAAGCATATAACACTCTTCTAACCCTCAGGTTTCTCACTTGGCCAGAGAGAGGAAATGAGAAAAAGTTTTACCACATTATTTCCATCAGATCTATTTCTCCAGTATTTCATGTTTACCTACTTCCCATTCTCAAAACCATCCTGCTATTATAGCCTCAGTCTCACCTGCTTAAATTGCCGCTGTAATCCCCTAATTGGCCCTCTTTTTCCATTGCTTCAATCCTACTAATGCATAGCATACTAATATCCCTAACCGCAGCTGGGCTTTTAAAGCACTCCTAATTTAAAACTTTCAATGTTGCCTATTGACTGTCGAATAAAATTCATGTTCCTTGGCCTGGCATTAAGACCTTCTATGATTTGGCCATGATCTCTTTTCCTAGTCCTATATTTCTCTACTGCTACTACCATAGTCACTTCTGAGATGACAAGGAAATCATTGAGTAATGTTTTGCAAGATAAATTAGTCAAAATATATCAAAAAGCCAATTCTCAATGTACCTTTCCTCCAATAAAATGTTCTCCTCCAAGCTGTCCTAAGGGTGAATAAAATCAGGGACCTCGTTTGTAATCATCAGGTCTTCATCTTGTTGGCACAGTGGAATTACCTGGGCAGTGTTTTTAAAATATGCTGCTGCCTGGGTACCCTGTTACATTTATGGTTCAGTTGGCCTGGGATGTGACTGTTCATTGGAGTGTTTAAAATCTCCCTGGGTTTTTTATTTCCATCCTCATACCACCCCTCTTTGGCAAGTATCAACTTGTTTTCTCTACCTATAGGTTTGTTTCTGTTTTATATTTATTCATTTGTTTTGTTTTGTTAGATTCCACATGTAAGTGAAATCATACAGTGTTTGTCTTTCTCTGTCTGACTTACTGGACTTAGAACAATATCTTCCAGGCCCATCCATATTTTCACAACTGGCGGGGTCTCATTCATTTCTATTGCTGCACAATATTCCATTGTGTGTGTGTTGGGTGTGTGCCACATCATCTCTATCCATTTATCTGTTGATAGATATCTAGGTTGCTTCCAAATCTTGCCTACTACTAATAGTACTGCAATGCCTGTAGGGGTGCCTGTATCTTTCCAAAGCAGTGTTTTTGTTTTCTTCGGATAAATACCCAGATGTGGAATTACTAGATTGTATGACAGCACTATTTTCAATTTTGTGAGGAATCTCCATACTGTTTTCCCCAGTGGCTGCACTAATCTACAATCCCATCACCACAGCATAAGGGTTTCCTCTTCTCCACATCCTCACCAATACTTGTCATTTGTTGATTTATTGATGAGAGTCACTCTGACAGGTGTGAGATGGTATCTCATTGTGGCTTTGATGTGCATCTCTGTGATGATTAGTGGTATTGAACATCTTTTCATATGTCTATTGGCCATTTGTATGTCCTCTTTGGAGAAATGTATATTCAGGTCCTCTGCACAATTTTAATTGGATTATTTGGGGGAAGAGGTATTAAGTTGTATGAATTCCTTATATATATTTTATATTAACCCCTATTGAATGTATCACTTGCAAATATCTTCTCCCATTCAATAGATTGTCTTTTCTTTTTTTTTTTTAATGGTTTCCTTCTCTGTGCAAACAGTTTTCAGTTTGATGTAGTCCCACTTACTTTTTTCTTTTGTTTCTCCTAAGGAAACATATCCAAAAAGATATTATTAAGAGTGCTATCAAAAAGTTTACTGCCTATTTTTTCTTTTATGAGTTTTATGATTTTGAGTCTTTAAGTCTTTAGTCCATTTTGAGTTTATTTTTTTTAAAGATTTTATTTATTTATTTTTAGAGAAAGGGGAAGGGAAGGAAAAAGGGAGAGAAACATCATTGTGTGGTTGCCTCTCATGTGCCCCCCACCAGGGACCTGGCCTGCAACCCAGGCATGTGCCCTGACTGGGAATCAAACTAGGGACCCTTTGCTTTACAGTCCGGCACTCAATCCACTGAGCCACACCAGCCAGGGCTGAGTTTATTTCTATATATGGTATAAGAAAGTGGTCAGAATTCATTTTTGGCATGTATCTGTCCAGTTTTCTCAACACCACTTACTGAAGTAGCTGTCTTTATCCCATTGAATATCTTTGTCTACTTTGTTGTAGATTAATTGAGCACATAAATGAGGGTTTTTTTCTGGAGGCTCTTTATTCTGTTCCATTTATCTATGTGTCTGTTTTTATGACAGTTACATACTGTTTTGGTTATTTTATCTTCATAATATAGTTCGATATAAGGGAGCATAATACCTCACACTTTGTTCTTTCTCAAAATTTCTTAGGCTATTAAGTGTCTTTTGTGGTTCCATATACATTTTAGGATTTGTTGTTCTAATTCTGAGAAGAATGCCATTGATAATTTAATAAGGATTGCAATGAATCTGTATATTGCTTTAGGTTGTAAGGACATTTTAACAATATTAATTCTTGCAATTCATGAGCCAAGTATATTCTTCCATTTATTTGTCTCTTCTCCACTTTCTTTCTTCAATGTCTTACAGTTTTCAGAATACAGTCTTTTCAACTCTTTGGTTAAACTTATTCCTTGATATTTTATGTTTTTTTATTCATTTGTTTTTATTCAGTTGTAAATGAGATTGTCTTCTTAATTTCTCTTTCTGATAGGTTGTTATTGTTGTATAGAAACACAACATATTTCTGTATATTGATTTTACATCCTGCAACTTTATTGGATTCATTTATTAGTTCCACTAGTTTTTAGGTGAAGTCTTTAGCATTTTCTATGTATAGTAATCATTTTATATGAAAATAATATGCAGCCAGGATTGAGAAATGCTAACACAGCAATCTGTCTTTGCCTGTATTTTGTCCAAAAAATAAAAGACTATACAACATTTATAACATATAGTCTAAGCATCTTCTTTTCATTTCTCTATTCCTCATCCATAATTACGATCTGCCCCTCAATGTCCCTTTCTCATCATTGAAATCAAACTCAAATGCCATTTTTTAAGAAGCCTTCCCTGAGCTCAAGCCGAAAGCATTTTCATCGTCCTCTGAATGAAAAGGAAATTTTACTCACGCCCATTGTCGTGGGGCTCAGCACTCTCACCCTCTCAGAGAGCAGCGCGCTCCTGCCGCCCGTCCTTCCGCCAGTGCCTTACAGCACCCTTCTCACAGCTGATTTGTAGTAGCATTTGGTGTTGTGCTGTTACGTGAGAATTTGAAGATTCCAACTATGACTTTTTATTTTTACAAGTGCTGTGTAATGCTTTTAACAAAACTTTACCCAGCAAGTTAAGTAGAAGTGATTTTCTAATATTTCCAAAATCATGATTTTCTCTGAAGGCAACACTTCACCCCTAATCATTTTAAGACCTGAATCAACCAGATGAGAATATTTGCTTTATTTCTCACTGACAACTTGTCACCGTTCAGGCTTATGTGACCAAATCCAAAATTGTTTGTATGGGGTCCCATAACAAAAGAAAACAAAATAGTCCCCTTTGCCTTGTTATCTCCTGCAATATACATATAGTAAGCTGGGTTTGCTTCCAAATTTTAGGGCAGAAAAAGGAAATAAGAATGAAACTTCATCATTGGTTGGCAATAAGTTGACTTTCTCTCCCTGATTGCTTCAGGGTTGACACCTCACCTGAATTTTGAAACAGACACTTGTTAATTCAACTCTCTACTCTTTCATCTCACCTTTACACCCACAGCATTTTAATTAAGCTGCAATTAATATTCTCCTGGTTTTACTCACGTGGAAGATTGGGATGGAGGAGGCTGAGGAGGGAAGCCCGCCTGGTAGTAATTCACAATCCACATACCCAAACTTTGTCTCTGGGTAAGTCTTTAATCCTGATTCATTTGGCCTAATAACAGGCCTGAAAGCATGCTCTCCTCCCTCCGCCCCAACACAGACACACACAAATGGAATATCATCTCGCTGAACATAATCATGAGTCTTCCTTTCCCTAAAAATGTATGTTTCTGACCCTACTCTCCCCGCAATGTCACTGCACGACTATGGGGCCCCCATCTCTAAGCAGGAGAAGAAAGTGGAGTGAACTAGCAATTCAAGAAAGTGACAAAAGAGAACAAAAGTCTCTAAAGAAGTCAAGAGAGGGAAGAGAAGAGCGAAATGAATAAACAGGGACTTTGCCCTTTGATGCTCTCCCTGAGCCTTGCATTCATTTCAAATTCTCTGTAGAAGAAGACTGAGGACTGAGGCCCCAGCCTGTCCCAACTCTGTCAGTGTGCCTCATTACAGTAAGGTTAATGTACCAAGCAGAACCTCTTTCCAAGTGAAAATTAAGCTCTGGGTTATCCGGGAGAGGAGTGGAGCCTCTTCTGCAGTACCTCCCACCCACCCGCCCTACCTCCCTGGAAGTGTCCTTCACCTGTGGGCAGCAGCATCTGCCCCATGCAGAAGCAGTCCTGTGGGCGAGCACTTACCGGCAGACTGAGTGGGAGCTGGAGTCCAGCCTTCCCGCTCAGGCTGCCTGTGGGGGCCGTGGCCTTCCCTCACCCCTGCACCCGTGGGGACAAGGCTTCGTAGACAGGTTCCCTGTCCTGGCAGCATTTTATTTTCTGTCTGGTAGTCTGGGCACTACTGATTCTTAAGGAGACATTTTAGAATCCTACAGGGCGCCCTTTGCCATTTTCACTCCCCTGACACAGTCCTGTCCTCATCCTGGCTTGAACTGAGGAGAATCAAAATGCCAGGCTTTTGTCCTGATGCTTTATTAACAGAATTGACTATGAACTTTACAACTTATTTCCATGAACACAGTGAGTTTCTGGTATCAATACTTTCATCCCCAATTTACAGATGAGGACACTGAGACGCAACGTGTCACCCAACTTCAGGTGCAAATTCTCCCACCTTTCTGCTGTGATGTGTAGCTTCTTGCTTTGTACCCAGTATGCTCGGGGCTTGAAGGGAAATGCCTGGTACATCACTTGGTCTGAAGAAATAAGGAGACAGGAGATTTATCCAAAGGAGCTACCCCTCTTTGTGACAAAGTAGGAAAATGACAACAGGCTATGTCCACACCTTTCTAGAAATTAAAGGGACAACACTTTTACAAATGACAACTCCTTTCCTGGAGTGATGAGGGTACAGCAGGGCTCTGGGGATTTGTGATTAAATAGACAGCGTAACACAGCAAAAACCTTGGCCTACAAAACAAGGACTTCGTTGCTCCTGCAGGGGCCGTGAATGTGGTCTTGTTCTTGCCTCTTTATTAAGTCCTGACTGCCTATTAACCTGAAAATATACATATTACATGTTAATTAATTTACTCTCCCCAGACATTCCATACTTTAGATCTTATAGGGCTTTCCATTTGAAAAATTTCTTCAGGCCTCCAAATTATCATTCTCCTGATTCTTAGTCCCATTTTACAGGTGAAACTACAAACTCTGCTGTAAGACTCAAGCCCAGTGTTCCTTCCACTATCCCACACTACCTCTCCCCCAGCTCCTAGTAGCGGTGAATGTGACCTTACTGGGAAATAGGACCTTTGCAGATGTAATCAAGATGTAAGTTAAAATGAGGTCATAATATTGGAATAGAGTGAGCCCTGAATACAATATGACTGATGTCCTTCTAAAAAGAGAAGAAGAAACACAAAAAGGTGAATACCATGTGATTCTGCCTAGTAGAATACTAGGCAGAGATTAGAGTGGTGCCTACAAGCCAGAAAATGCCAAAGTTGCCCATAACCACCACCACTAAGAGAAAGGCATGCGACAGATTGGCTCCTCAAGCTTTCAGAGAGAGCATGGCTCTGTCAACAGCTGAACCTCAGTCCCCCAGCCCCCCAGAGCTGTGATAGAATAAATTTCTGTTCTTTTAAGCCACCCAGTTAGTGGCAATTTGTACAGATATTATAGATCTGGGCAAACAGCAGGGGTGGGGGCTGCAATAGTTTCCAGGTTGAGGTAGAAACAGGCTCTCTTGGTTTTATAAAACAGCATATTACCAGTTCTATAAGCTCAGTCAAGTTTCTTAACTTGCTTTGGAGTTCTTCAGTGTGGTATGGAAGTCTCTGTGTTATGTGCCCTTTCCCCCAAAGAACTAGGCACACAGTCAGCCTTCGTAAGTCTCTGTTCCCCTGCCCTACACTGCCCACTGGAGCCTTCTTGCCTATAGCAACATTTCCCAGGTTTTTTCCTACAAGGCTTCTCAGTCTTTGTTGATCTTTGAAAACTCCCAGTGCCAGGTCATACCTCCAGACTGATTCTATCTGAATATCCATACCTTGTCAGGGGAACCAGACTTCCATATTTTTTAATGTTTTTCCAGGTGATTCCAGTGATTTTTTTTCCAGCCAAGTCCAATGTCCTACAAACTCCTCTTGGGGGTTTATTTCATCAGAAGGTAATCTTAAGTAAATCCCCCACCCTATTGTAAGTATATAAAGCAGAGGTCAGCATCCAGCTCACAGCCTGTTTGATACATAAAGTTTTATTGGAACCTAGCCACATTGATTTACATCTTGCTTTCTGACTGCAATGGCAGAGGTACGTATTATGATAGGGACCATATAGCCAACAAAGCCTAAAATACTTGGTCTCTATCTGTCCCTTGGAGAAGTTTGCAGAAAACTGAAAGTTACCTGATTCATCTTTCCCTCCCCCAACAAAGATCCAGCAAAGAGCTTTGCACTTAGTAGGGGCTCATCGGAGTCAACCCAAAGTGAATTGACATGAACCAAATTACACTGACTCTTTTTCAACACATTAGCTAAAAGGAATCCAAGGTGTCATGCCTCCCAGGGGTATTTGCGTTTTAATAAGTAACTTGTAAAGCCCCAAAGCTTTTATCTGAAGACAGAAAGGAATGCCTAATTGCTGAATTTGCAAGCACCTGTAATGATGGATGTGCATTTCTGTCAGACTGAGAAATCTCTCCCAGCACCCCTCAAATGCCATGAGGAAGGCTGCCGCCCAGCTCACCTGAGTGCAAAATCTATCTGCGGGAATGAAGCGCGCTCAGCGGAGGGCTTGACTGTCCTGACGGTGAACAAGTATGTATCTCTAGGTCTACTTGTTTGGCTTGCACCCCTTTCTGTTCGCTCAACACAGTCTCTGTGTGGGAAAACACGGACAGGCTTTCTTAAAAGGTGTTGCCCCTTCCCATTTTCTAATTCCTACAATTTTTCCTATGGAAACTTAAATGTATTTGCATTGTGAACAGGTATGTTGGCGTAAGCATGTTGGCAAATTTCCTTACATAACGTTGCTCTTGTCTATGAGTGATGGGAAATTGCACTGAATTTTAAATTCCTTCCAATGCCAACCCAACTCAACTGGGGAATTTGTCAGCCAAACAGGTCAATGCAAAGGCTGCTAAGATCCTCATAAACTAAGAAGTTCTTAATTTTTCATTAGTTGACATGGGTGCTCATGAAGAACAAGTGTCACTGCTGTGTCTCAGGTAACCCAAACCTTCCCAGGGGAAGGGCTTTGGGGAGCTCATGCCCAAAAGAGGCAGGAGAGAAAGGACTCTGAACCAGAAGGCAAACAGATCAAAGTTTGAATTCTGACTCCTGTCGCTTCCAAGCCACTGAACTTGGACAAGTTACTGAATCTCTCTCACCATTCACTTCCCCAAGTGAAATGGGAGATAATAGAAGCTTCCTAGTGATTAATGACATGCAGAGAACTTGGCACAGTGCCCCGCACATAGTAAGTATTGAATAAATACTGTCTTTCCTGATGGCCTTTGCTGAAAGCCAGTTACTGTTATGGGAGCTTACATCCTTGGGACACATAACTCTAGAGAATTCTAACCTATATTTCCATTACATGTCAATTTCTTAACTGTGTCAGATTTGTGTATGTGTGAGTTTCATTTTCATAAACACAAAATTCTTACATCTACCTAGAACATTGCGTGACTCTAACACAATAGCCAAATCTTGTCTTTACGTACTTCCTCCCCAGAAAATCGTTCTCCCAACGCAAGATCACACCTTCCTCCTCAGGACTGAGTAGTGCCTTTTCTCTACGTGACAGACACAGATTCTTCTGCTTACGTTCAAGAACCATGACAACCTGGGTCCCCAGGAGTCAGGCGTACTAATCTCACCACAGGTCATTTTCCCTTCATCCTGGGCTTCCCTCTCTATTCCACACATGTCACTCTAATCCCCATCTCTGTCCTCTCAGCCAGAAAACCCCTTTGGCTTTACTCTTTTTTTCTTTCCATTTTCTCAAATCAGACTCATTCTTCAAATGTCACCTTTGGTTCAATATCCTCCCTAACACTCCTTTTGGCCTCTTGAATTTCTCTTTTATTCTGAATTTGATAGCAATTATACTGTGTGTCACACAATTGAACGTTTTACTGAACACCATCTTTCACTCTGTCTTGTTTTATATATCCTGGCAATAACTATAATCCTTGAGGTAAGACACCTCTAAAGATTCTCCCATAGCCCATTGTATGCCATGCAGTCGGTGTGAGGGCCACTGCGTTGGTATTAGACACACCTAAATTCAAGTTCCCATACTCTATGATCTTGGGCAGGCAACTTCACCTCTCCAAAGTTTCTTCAATTACAAATATTATGAGGTTTCAATGATATAATGTCTAGTGTGTGGTACACAGAAACCATTCAGTAAATACCAGCTATTATTATTCTTAAGTCTGACTGAATAATTGGCAATAGTACCTTTGGAATCCAGTGCTTCTTTGGCTGTGTGTCTCACACAATATCTAAGTAGGGTATTCCCCAGAAAGCAGAGCCCGAGGCAAAGCTTGGCTGCTATGTCTTTATTGGAGAGTGTAAAGCAGGGAAGCAGAAGTAAGGGAAAGGGGAAACAGACTGGAGAAGGCAGGAAGAACCAAGAAAAAGCGTGCTTTCTAGAGCTGGCCGCCTCTGTGTGTGGAGGACTGCTGACTGCTCGTTCTTGCTTCAGAGTCCTCAAAGAGGCATCTGAGCTACTGCATCTCAGGGCCCTGCATACAGGGAAAGAAGGGCAAAAGCTGGAGCTGCCAGCTCCTGTCTTCCATTACTCAAAGTTTCTGCCCCTAGGGCACCAACTCCCCCATACTGCTACTTTGTGCCTCCAGTGAGTGCTGACTAATCCCCAGTATCTCAAGCCTCAGCTGAGCATGGGACAAGGAGTGCTGGCTATGGACATGGGAGAGGCCCTATTGGTTGTGACCTTGAACCCCGGGGAGAGTTGGTCATGGAGGCCAGTAGGGACAAACCACATGGCCAAGGCCTTCAGAGAAAATTGAGACCAACAAAAAGCCTGACAACTTTGAGATAAATTAAGCTATCCTAGCATTCATTTCTCGCCTTTGAAACTTTTCCAAAAGTTTTGTATCATCTCATGGTCTTATTATTTTGTACCTCTCTTTCCCCATGAATGCTACTGGGAAGATATGTTTTCTTTCTCCATACATTTTTTTTACATTATAAAAGTAATAAATGCTTAATATAGGGAAATTAGAAAATATGGATAAGCAAAAAAACAAAATAAAAACACTTCAAAATATTTTAGCATGATATATATTATACTTACAACTGGCTTTGTCTCAACTTGATGTTCTGAGTATCTTGTTAACAAGTAGCTCCCTAGGATCTCATTTTAATGGCTTTATAATATTTCACCTTATGACTGAACCATAACTTGCATCATCAATCCTGTGGTACTGGACATTTACATTGTTTAAATTTTTGCAGTTATTAACAACACCGAAGTAAGCAGGAAAATATTCCTGAAGACAAGGCCTTTGGAGGGAAATTGATGGCTTAACAATGAATGCTTTGAGTAATTATTACCAACTTCTCCTCCAGAAAAGCTCTACTGATTCAAACTCCTCCCGCAGTGTTCAAGATTAAGATATGCATTTGCAGACCTGCAGATCCTATTTAATGAATCTCAGCAGGAGCCCTGCTGAGCACGGTGAGCCTGACCATACCCAGTCCAGTCACTCCTATCCTCAAGTAGTTGCAAGAGCTCGGTGGGGGAGCATTAGCACCTCAGAGCCCTGGAGCTCCCTTTCCCCTTTCTTTCTTCCCAACCCATGAAACTCATCAGTCTTCTTATTACCCTCAGTATCATAAAATAATATTTGTCTTGGCTAGGATGCTTTGGAAGTCAGCACTGGCTCTAACAACCAACACTCTTCCAGGCCTTGCTGGAACATCTGTGTTCTGGTGAGAGCAAGTCCCCCTTATGCCATCTGAGTCACCTGTTTGCCAACCTTGCAGTGCGAGGCCACAGTTTTCTGTGTTGCATCTCCTCTCATCTCTGGGAAACACATTCGCCTGCCCAGCTAGGCCCTGGGTGTGCGTAAAACAACAATGAGCGTGTATGCTGGGCTTTCAATCTTCAAAGTACTTTGTGAACATTAACTAATTAATTTTCACAACACTCTTGTAAGATTAGTAAGTACTACTCCTCCCCTGAAATAAAAACAGGCACAAAACGTTGAAATATTTGACATCACAAAAAGCCCAGAATCTCATAGTCTGGGAAGAGAAGATTGTTGATTCCCAGCTCAGCCGTGAGAGTAGGAAGGAAGCTGGGCGAGCCAGTGATCTTTCCAGAATGAAAAGGGAACAAGCAGCAGGACAGCAATTAGATTTCCTTGACTAGTGCCCATTGCTGTGCTTAAGCCAACAAGCAGGCAGACCCTAGTAATTCAGTCAACTCTGTGCAAGAGTTAAGGCTAGCTGACAAATTCAAGGTCACCTAGGTACAACCAAATAATGTGAAGGACTGGTACAAAGAAATGGTCATAAATATTCAAATTAATGGCATAACAGGAAGAAAACATATCTCAAAAAACAGGCACAGAGACCATTGAATTTAAAGGTTAGACATTAATGAAGAAATTCAAAATACTAATGCAAATGACAAGTGTCTACACCGTGAATCACAAGAGGACTGTCCCATTACTTCTTCCTTGGATGTGACCTGTACCACCAAATAATGTTGACAATTAGGAAATCTACAATTCTAGAGAGAAGTTAAACATACAGCTTTTAACCCTCTTAGAAGAAAAAAAATAACTTGTTTTATACCTGGGACCTAGTGAATACTTTGACCTTTGTGTCTTGAATAATAATATAATAAAGAATTCTAAGTTTTTAAACTTGTTTTCATCCACTAAATCATTAACTTCACTGTGTGGTAGATTCCAGCCAAGGAAGACAAGCACCATTTGCTACAGTTTTTCTACTTTATGTGGATGACAAATATCATGGGTACTGTGGTAAAGGTGTTCTAGATGCTTGGAAATGGGAATAATAATAACAGCAATAATAATTAATGATACATTGTGTATTGAAAATACTTTTTACTATAATAATGCCAATTAGTGCTAGATACTGTAAATGGCAAAGCCTACCACGTGGTATGAAAGAGCGTGGACTTCGGCGGGAAAGCCCGGACTCTAAACAAACCAGCGCACGTCAGCTGTGTGCCGCTGAGCAGCACGTGCACAGCCTCTCAGCGCCTTCCCCTCATCTGCACTATGACACAGGGCTGGTCAGACGCTTGGTGGCAAGTGACCTTTCCTTGACTCCATATTCCCTTCCAGCAACTGCCTTGTGTCTCCTCTCTTCTGAAAGAGTTGTCCACACTCTCCGTCTCCAGGTCCTGCTTTTCCCATCTGTCTCCAGCCCACCACACATAATCTCCTGTCTCTGCTGCCACCCCACTGAAACATCTTCTCTAAGTTCAGCTTAGAGTACCACACGCAACTCAGTCCTTGCCTGACCGGACTCTCAGCAGCTGTTCCTCAGTGCACACAGCTGAGAACATTCTTTCCTCCTAAGTCACTTTGTTTTCTTGATTCCCTTAATATCATAATCATGTGGGTTTTCTATGACCTCAGTAGTGATTACAGTTGACTCTTGAATAACATGGGGGTTAGGACTACCGACACCTCTAATTTTTGACACACACAGTCAAAACTTCACGTGTGATTTAAGTTGGCCCTCCCTACCCATGGATTTCCAGCTGCAGCTCCAAGATGCTGTTTTTGATCTGCAGTTGTTTGAATCCGCAGGTGTGAATGAAACTCAGGGATATAGAGTGCCAACTGTATGTTTATTGAAAAAAAAATGCACACATAAGTGGACCCATGTAGTTCAAATCCATGTGGTTCAAGGGTCAACTGTGCTTTTCAATCTTCTCTGTTGAATTCTAAAAGTATGTTTTTCTATCTGAATTCTAAAAATATGTTTTTCTGCCCGATTTCTAAAAGTACCTGTAGCCTCTGTTCCTGTCCCTCTTCTATTTCCACCCTTTTGAGAGATCTTATACCCCATGGCTTCAACCAGAATATATATTTATAAAGTCATCACCAGCACAGATGACTTTCCTGAGCTTTATGCTGGCAAATCCAATAGTCTACTCAATGTCCACTGTTTTATAGCAAGAAACATTTCAAACTTAACACATCCATTATTAAAATTTTGACATCCATCCATTCAACCCATTTTCAGCCCTACCAACCTTTTCTTCTCCAGATCTTCTCCACCCAGTTTAGTGCTGCTGATATTCATCCAGTTGCTTATTCCAAAAGCCTAGGGAACATCTTTGTTGTTATTTTTGACCTTCCTCTCCCACTCTTCAACACTTTCAACCTCTACTCACATGTCCAGTCCATCAGAAGGTCCTGTTTACTCTGTCTCAGAATATATCCTGATTCCAACCACTTCCCCTGCCTTCTCCACAAGCACCTAGGCCAAGCCAGCAACATTTCTCACTTGAATTAAGACTTTAAACTGGTTTCTCTACTGCCTGTCTTCTTGTCATACTGCCCTCTGTTCTTCATGTAACAGTAAAAGTGATTGTTTTAGAAGGTAACACAAACGAGTTTATTCTTCTACTATAAAGCTACCAATGATTTCCCAATGCTGTTCTAATAAAATCCAAACTCCTTATGAAGTTGTAAGAGACCCTACATGAACTGATCATGCCTCACCCACCAACCTTGTTTATTGTGACCTTCTTTATGACACCTGAACACAGCAAGTGCATCTGGATGTCAAGCCCTGTACTTGTGTTTTCCCCTGCTGGGACACTCATGCCCCAGATTTTCACATGCCTGGCTGCCTGACAACCCAGATCTCAGCTCAAATGTCAGTCCCTCAGAGAGACTGTCTTTGACATTTTAAATAAAGTTGTCTTTGCACACTTCCACATGCACACATACATTTTCTACTTCATTAACCTTTCTAAATTTTTTCAAAGCACATTACTACCTAAAATTTATTAATCATTTATTTATTATCTGCCTTCCCGACTATAAAATTCCATAAAGCCACTCATTAAATAATTTTTATAGGATAAATCAAAATCCAACTCAAACTGGATTAATGAGAAATAGAAAAAAGTAAGCATAGCCTAAAGGTTGAGGAATAGATTCCGTTTAAGAGATGCCTGAAACCAAGCACCCAGGTATTGATGGTTCTATGACCCAACCTCAAGTTCCATCTTACTCTTTCTGACAAAATTTATACACAATATTTTTACCTCCTTCCTCCTTCTTGAAATATTTACTTTCAGAACCACACTTCCTTTTGACTCTCTTTCTAGTTCATCAGGCACTCCCACCCCTTTTTTTCCTGATTCTTTTTATATTGCCAACCTCTAAATATTCCACTGATCCCGGGCCCACCCTCAGCCTTGTCTTTTCTGTCTATACTCGCTGCATTAGAAATCCAGTGAAAGTACTCTCTATTTGCAAGTGACGACCAAGCATACATCTCTGGTCTCCCTCCAACTCTTCAGATTCCCAGCTCATGCGCCAGATTTCCCACTCAGTATCATTAGTCAGAATGTTAATAGGCTTCTCAAATTTAATGTATGTTAAAACTCTCCAAAACTAAGTAATTGACCCACAGAAACCCCACACATGCTTTGCCTCATGTTCCCCATCTCAGTCAATGGCAACTGCATTCTTCAGTCCACCAGGAAAACCCACCAGCACTACCTTTACATATATCCAGAAGTTGACCACTTCCCACCACCTCTACTTCTACACCTAGTCCAAGCCTCCATTATTTTGTGTGAAATTTTAGTAGCCTCATTACCTGCTACATTTGATTCTTTGGCACAGAAGCCACAGAGGATGCTTTAAAATATAGGGTCAGGCACAAATAACACCCATTTTTATTATTACAAAATCATGAGCATGTAATTCTGTAACATAACAATGTCACACTCAAGCATACCATATGACATTTTAGGTGAGATGTTCAAATTCCAAGTATAAATTGTTGCACCCATATTATTACCCCACCAACCACACTCACACAGATGTTACTTCTGCCAGACCCTGTGGGTCAGGTTATGTTCCACCTCTGCTCCACACCCTCCGGCAGCTTTGCATTGCTTGCTGAATAGAATCCAAACTTTCACCAGACACTATAAGTCCTCCAGGATCTGTCTCCTGACTGCCTTTCTGACACTATTTCCTATTATTTCCCCCCACTCTCCCTCATCCCCAGTCACACCAGGCTTCTGCTCTTCATTGGACCTGCCAAGCTCATTTCTACCTCAGGATCTTCTCATGCACTGGTTGTTCCATCTAGAACACAGTTCACGCCAAACCCCATTCAGGCCTCAGAGTCCTTCCCTGATGACACCATGCAGAACAATTCCTGCTGTCTCCTTCAGAAATCATTTTTCTTTTTAGCATTTGATACATGACCTGTATATTAGGCAGGGCCCAGTCAGGAGACAGAAACTACACCATGTATTTAAATAGAGAAAAATTCATATAAAGAATTGTTAACTAGTAGGAGATGATTAACTACTAAAAGGGGTAAAAGAGGACCCTGAGGGGTTTAGATGTAGCATGTGCAAAAAGGCAGCTACCACCTTTAGGCTGAAGAAAAATGCTCAGCAAGGAAGCTAAGGAAGAGGGGTGTTCCCTCCCCTGAAGGCTGAGACTCAGACCCTCTCAGAAAGGACACAGCTACTACAGGAACATGCAGGCCACCTATGGCAAAGAAACTTGCCAATGGGCATGGGCCCCACTGGTCTTTAGAAGCGATCTGCTCTTGCCAAAAGATGTGGGCAGTTGGAGCTGGCGTCTGGATGGGCCTGTCACTGCCGGAGGGTGTGGCCAGGGCAGTGCTGCCTGACCTTGCTGGAGAGTATGGGCAGACCAGACCTGATGGCAAGGGGCCCTGGTGGGGATAGCATGACCTCAGGGTGTGGCTGGAGCGAATCTGCAAGAACTGCCAGACTTCCTCGCTGAATAATAAATGGGCAGCTGGAAGCGTGAAAAGACGTATCTTCCTGCCACCATCCCTTTGCCCCGTGACTTCTCTTGATGACATTTAACATTCTGCTAGCTGGAAAGGTGGAAATGTTCACAGGGTCCAGCTCCAGTATTGCAAAGCAGGACGAAGAAGGGAGGGTCCAGAGAGACAGTAAATTGGTAACTCGTACGACAGATTAGATATGTATCCGTTTAGTTTTTTACTTTTCCCCGCTACGATACAAGCCCTTTGAGAGCAGGGACTTTCTCTTGTTCTCTGTGTCTCAGCATCTTATATACTTCCCCGGATATAACAGGTATTCAAGAAATATTCATTAAGTGAAGATATAAATACATAGCCTGGTTCTTTTTAGAACTTGTTTTGTTCTGTTACCCAGCATTCGTTTCTTCTTTTTTTTTTCCAATCACACGGCAGTATCTCCCAATTTCTGACTCAGAAATCTGTTTCCCTGACCGTCAGTCCATTCAGATGCATCACGTTCTTCAATAGCGAACACAAGTCCTGAGACAACTAATCATTACAGTCTCTCCTTTAGCCGATGAGATTCAGGCCCATGTTTTCTGGAAGTTGTTAGTGAAAAGGAGCCCTGTATCTTGGAGTTTTCATGGGAGAGGAAATAAGTCTGGGTGTGCTGGTGGAAACTTCAGTCATCCTGGGAGGGCTTGGCAGAGGTTAGAGCTGACACAGATAAAAGCCAAGCAGAAAGGTGGAGAGATACTAAATCCAGGCCACATCATTTGAATCTCGGGATGTAGCCAACCACAGATTTTTCTGTCACATTAGCCAATGAATTCCCATTTTGGTATCAGTCAGGGTTCTCCAGAGGAATAGAACCAATGATATACATACATATATATAATGTATAATTATACATAATAGTAAAATTTATATAATCTATAATCTATACTCATAATTATATATAACATATAAGTCATATAATATATATGAAAGGATTTATTCTGAGGAATTGGCTTATGGAGGCTAAGAAATCCCATGACCTACCATCCATAAGTTGGAGACCCATGAAAGCCAGTGGTTAATTCCAGTCTGAAATCAAAGACCTGAGAACCTAGAGAGCTGATGGTGTAACTCCCAGTCCAAGGACAAAAGAAGACTGATGTATTAGCTCAGTCAGGCGGGCAGGCAGCAAAAAGTGTAATTTCTGGCTTTCTCAGCCTTTTTGTTCTGTTCAGGTCGTCAGTGGATTTGATGGCGCCACAGCAGTGGGGAGGGCCATCTATGATTCTGAGTGCACTGATTCAAATCCTAATCTCGTCCAGAAGTAATGCTTAGTGTGAGCACTGTCTGGCCTGGTCAATCTGACACAAAAAATTAATCATCACACTAGCCATTTTGGTTTGTTTTTTCATCAACTGCAGCTGCACAAGTTCAGTTATACTTTTAATATTCAGTTTCCTAAAAGAAAGAAAATGTCCTTGCCTTATACCTTATACCACCTCACTGAGCACCTGACCTCTCCCTGGAAGATACTCAGTATGCTCACAAATTATCTTATACCAGTATCTGACAAATTTCTGGAAATTGACTTTAACATTTAACCCCTAATCTCCATTCCAGAATAGTCAGAATAATTGCTTTCAGAGAATACTCATCTCTGAAAATGATTGGACAGAGGAAATAAAATATTCAAACTTTTAAATTTTCTTCATATGTAGAGAAACAGAAATGAAGAAACATCTTTGAAACTAACAGAAAAACCTTAACATAACCAAAAATAACTAAGTGATTGCAAAAATAACTATGGTAATCTTAGAATCCAACCAGAGTAGAAGTTTCGCAACCACATCAGGGCAAAGGATAAAAATGACAATAAAATTCATGGACAATGGCTTTCTGTATGGCACCTGGCCCAGAGCCCCCCTTTGGGGCCAGCCATAAATCCCCCAGTTACTGGGAATAGCCGGTGCTGATGGGCCACAGCTGTCTCTCACCATGGGGATCTGTCTCACTCAAGGTTCTCTCTAGGGCAACAGTGACTGGCTGCTGTGAGGACGAAAATGCTCAGTCCCCTTGCCTCAGTTGAGGGTAATTATGAAGGATAATTCTAATTCCAGGGCTCCCTGCAGGAATGCCTCAGACTTTGATGCCGAGCGTACCACCTAAAAGCACTCCCTAATAAACCTGCTGCACACAGTTCTCCACCTCAGACTCTTTTCCAGAACTCTGATCTAAGAAAGATAAAACAGGAGGAGAGATGAAGAGAAGATGAATAACATACACATTTTTATATAAAAAATGAAGAGTGAGGCTGCAATTAAGAGAGATTATAACAGATTATTTTAGAACCACAGAGTTCTGAGTGAGAATGAGATTGGCAGGACATCTTAAGTGATGGCTCCTATCAATAGGGGGAAGAGTGAATAAAAATCTCGGTATTTACAAACCTAGTATTTCAAATCTGGATCCTTACCTTCACCACTTTTAACACCAAAATGCATTGCAAGTCAATTAAATAAACAACAATAAAACCAAGAACATTAAGCAGGTGATAGATGAAAGGAAGAAGAAAGAAAAGGAAAGGAAAAGAAGGAGGGAGGGAGGGAGGGAGGGAGGAAAAAACAAAAGAAGAAATACATACATATCCATTCATCACAGTGGCCCTGTTTCTTTGACTGAACCATGGCTGATACATTATTGAATTGATATGAACTTCATTGAAATCCCAAGCATGAGAGTTTGATTTGAAATTTTTGAAAAATTAATGATTTAATAATAAACATTAAAGCATTATTAATTAACATTAATATGTTTCTTTAATAGTAAAACATTATTAATGAACAAAACATTATAAGTAGAGCTCATATTTGTCTATCTTTAAATGAGAAAGATGAAAATGGCAACTGCCCTAGACATTTTATGGAAGATATCAAAAAGAAGGAAAAGACACAGTCAATTTCATGACTCAAGATTTCTGCTGCCACTTTAGTTGTCTCTTGACTTCTGATTCTACCTTCGTTTTTATGTTCCAGACACAGAATGAAAAGGGAAACAACTTAGCTGGAATAAGGTAGCTCATATTGGAAGTATCCAGGATACTAGCTTTTTATCTTTAAAATTCACTTTCTTATATTTAGGTTATTTATTGCATATATGCATATATTTCCCCAGAGGAGTTGAGGTTACTGCTAAACAGAGAAAAGGAATTTGCATTTTTACACATTGCATAGCACAGTGAAAATATTTCCATCAAGATTACTTCTGATTCAATTTTTTCATAACATCTGTTTCTATTGAACAAAAATAATATGCTGTCATGTATCTGGGACACACTCATGCTTTCTATTTTCATATTAACAGCACAAAAACTGTCATTGTTAACTTGATATAACTGCCACCAACGCCACCTCCAACACACGGACAAGCATACTCTGTACTCACAAATTCATATTACTTTACACTTGTAATGCTCTCCAAAAATCAGCAATTTTCCTAGTTCATTTCAACCTGTTTTCAATCTTATACACTGGATACAAAGTGATGTTTTTACTCAAACAGACACAATAAAATATTTATATAATGGAAAGCAACATCTTTATTTTCTAAAATTTCTACTATGAGTAGATATTATTCTTCTAAATAAAAATAAATATGACATATTTTAAGTAAAACTATAAGTTTCTTGTCTTTAAATTGAAAGGGGAAGTGATAATAAAAGAGAGATTTTCAATAAAGTAGAAAAATAACACCAAAACTGAAACATCTTTTAACAAGATCTTCCCTGATTAGGTAAGATCTATTTTTATTATATTTTATTATGCTATTACAGTTGTCCCAATTTTCCTCCTTTGCCCCCACTCCACCCAGCACCCCCACTCCTTCAGACAATCCCCACACCATTCTTCCTGTCCATGGGTCATGCATGGAAGTTCTTCTGCTACTCCATTTCCTGTACTGTACTTTACAGCCCCATGGCCATTCTGTGACTACCTATTTGTACTTCTTAATCCCTCAGCTCTTCACCCATTCCCCTATTCCCCGCTCCCATCTGACAACCGTCAGAACACTCTCTGTATCCATGATTCTGTCTCTGTTCTTCTTGTTTACTTAATTTGTTTTTTAGATTCAGTTATTGATAAATATGTATGCTTTGCCTTTTTATTGTTCAAAGTTTTGATATTCTTTTTGTTAAATAAGTCCCTTTAACGTTTCATGCAATAATAATTTGGTGATGATGAACTCCTTTACTTTTTTCTAGTCTGGGAAGCTCTTTATCTGCCCTTTGATGCTAAATGATAGCTTTGCTAGTAGAGCAATCTTGGCTGTAGGTCCTGTTTTTCATGATTTTCAATATTGCTTACCAGTCCCTTCTAGCCAGCAAAGTTTCTTTTGAAAAACCAGGCTGACAGTTCTACAGGAACTCCTCTGTAGCTAACTAACTTCTTTTCTCTTGCTGCTTCTAAGATTCTTTTTATCTTCAACCTTTGGCATTTTAAACATAATGTGTCTTGGAGTGGACCTCTTTGCATCCATCTTCTTAGGGACTCTCTCTGCTTCCTGGACTTGCATGTCTATTTCCTTCACCAAATTAGGGAAATTTTCTTTCATTATTTTTTCAAATAGATTTCCAATTTCTTGTTCTTTCTCTTCACCTTTTGGCACCCCTATGATGCAAATGTTGGACCTCTTGTCCCCGAGGCTGCTTATACTTTCATCATATTTTGGGGGGGGGTCTTTTTCCTTCTTGTTGTTCTCATTGGTTGTTTTTTGGTTCCTTATTTTCTAAATCATTGATTTGATTCTCAGCTTCATCCACTCACCATTGTTCCCCTACAAATTGTTCCTTATTTCAATTAGAGTATCCTTCATTTCTGATTGGATCTTTTTTATGCTGAGGTCCTCATTAAGTTCCTTGAGCATCCTTAAAACTAGTGTTTTGAACTCTACAGTGATAAATTGCTGTCTCCATTTCAATTAGTCCTTTTCCTGGAGTTTTGATCTGTTCTTTCATTTGGGCCATGTTTCTTTGTCTCCTTGTTTTAGCAGCCTCCATATGTTTGTTTCTATGTGTAGGTAGAGCTGCTTTGACTCCTTGTCTTGGTAGTGTGGCCTAATGTGGTAAGTGTCCTATAAGGTCCAGTGGCACAGACTTCTCTATCACCAAGCTGGGTACTCGAGTTGTGCCATCCCAGTGGGCTGTGTACACCCTCCTCATGTAGTTGAGTCTCGGTCACGGTTGAAAGATGAATGGAAGGGATTTACCCGGGCCCATCAGCTACAAAGATTGGCTGTGACCACTTATCACCAACTTCCACCATCCATGGAAGATCAGCTGTGCCAGGTCAGAGTGGTGGTGCTCTGATGTGGTCTGTAGCTGTCCACTGGGTGCACTGGCCCAAGGTTTCCCTGGTGGTGCAGGCCAAGGTCAGCCCCCACCTCTGTTTTGCCACCCTGCCTGAGCTATAAAGCAATCTGGACTGGCTGCTGCTACTGCAGGGCCTGGGGCTCCCTGAGGCCAGCTGTTGCTTGTTTGAGAGGACTTAGGAAGCTGTGCAGTGTGAGCCAAGACCAACCATTCATATGGAAAGCAGCTTGGGTGGGCACAGCTTGGGTGGACCCCTAAGTTGGGTGGGACCAAGTCTCTGGGATTCTCTAAGGCAGGTCAATCAGTGTTAACCAGGTTGATGGAGGCTCAGATATCGTACCAGCTCGCCAGCTCTGTAGGGGGAAGGTTTAGTAAAGGGACAATGGCTTCTGCTCAACTTGATGCCAGACACCTCAGTTCCTCCCCATATGCCACTGGTGCTTTTCAAGCTGCTACTCCAGTGCTGGAGCTCAGAGTCTGCATATGCGAGCCTGTGTGTGGGTTCTTTAAGAGAAACTGCTTGGAGATCCAGAAGTTTCTTCCACTGATTCAATCCCTGCTGGGGTTTGCAGCCTGAAATTGTGGGGACTTATCTTCCTGGCACTAGAACCCTGGCCTGCGGGGCCTGATGTGGGGCTGGGACTTCTTGCTCCTGATATCCTTCCTGAATTTTTATCCACAACACGTGGATAAGAGAGCAGCCTGTTCCTTGTCTGCGCCCCTGCTACCAGTCTGGATGGATGTGGTTTCTTTAATTCCTAATTGTCAGCCTTCCATTCAGCTAGATTTCTGATGGTTCTGAGTGACGGTTGTTCTATATTTTAGTTGTTATTCTGATGTGGTTGTGCAAAGAGGCGAGTCACATCTTCCTACGCCACCATCTTGACCAGAAGTCATACATTCACTCTTAATAATCCTTCCTACTACTTCTTTTTAACACCTACATACCCACTTTTACATTATGATTTATAAGTTTTTATGCACTTTTGAAATATTTGTTTTTATACATAAAATATACATATATGTGTGTATGTATATATGTATAAATATTTATTTCTGACTATATATATCCTAGGAATTCCTAACTATATTTTTTATTCCTTAAGTAAAGGGAGAAAATTATTCACTCACTCTCTTCTTGCCATCTCTGTCAGGATTCTCCATAGACACAACATACTCCAGTCCTAAAGGCCTTATTTTTTATATTCCACCTATATCCCAGTCTCTCCATTAACATCAACAGAAGACAACCAAAAGAGAAATCTACAAGTCATCCTATGCTTTCTTCCCCTTTCCACTCTGTTGCTGAATGTTGCAAATTCTTTCCCTTAAATGTCTCTTGAACAGGTTCCCTCTTCTCCAAGCTTTTTAAAAACACTTTAATTCTACTTCTACCAGTTTCTGACTGATCCATTCCATGGACTTTCATAATCTGATTACTGGGGAGTCCAATTCTTTGAGGCTTAAACCTGAAAGGGTTTTAGTTCCTCCAACAGCTGCTCCCAGCTGTGCCATATTGAAAGTCTCCTTTATTTGACCAGGTTCTTATCACTTTCTTAAATTTTAGTTATTTAAAAATAATGTAATTTTCATTTTTCTTAATTAGCTTATTGTATTTTTTCCATTACCATTTAGTCTCCTTATACTCCTCTCCCCCCTGGAATCACCACACTCTTGTCTGTGTTCATGAGTCCTATTTCCTTTTTGCTCTATCCCTCCACCCCCTAATACCTCCCCCCTTAGCTGTCATCCTGCTCTCCACCTATGAGTCTGTCACCTTCTTATGTAAGGTTCAATTCTGTCATTCTTAAAACTTTAATCTCAGACTCCACGCAGACTCTGTCTTCTCCCACCTTCATTGTTACATGGAACCTGTGGTTCCAACAGCTTGGAGAACAAGTAGGGGGTGTGGAGGCATCCAGTCTTCACTCGCATAGAAATTCTCAAGTTCATCTAGTGTGCTGAGGCTCAGAGGAGGACAAGGAAAGGCACAAACATCTCCTGACTAAGCTGATCAAGAGTCCAATGCTCTCCTTGATTAGCTGCAAGCACTATTATCTAAGGGCTCAACAAGCATGGACGATGAGGCCAACACTAGGCTACAGTGGTTCTCTGAGATTCAGCCTGCCCCTCCAGTGGGCCCCAGGGATGGCTGCACTTACTGCCTCTCTCCCATGTGGCTACCTACACCTTTGCTCCCTGCATCCCAGTAATCCCATCACGACTATGTCTCTGGTCTCATCTATATAATGCAGCCAACTGCTGGACCTGCTGGCATATGCAGAACCCATCACTCTGATTTCAGGAGCTGGGAACCTAAGGGATCATCCTAAACTCTGTCCGAGGTCCCCACCACACTGTCACTCTTCAATTCTTTCTTCTTCAGACCAAGTGGCACAGAATGGGGTCAGGAAGTTCAGTGTCCAAGAAGACATCTAAAGGGGTAACAAATGCCAGTCTTCCCTTCTTGTGTATACCTCCTGTATTTAAAAGCAATTCTCTTGAAGTCCCCTCCCTTTCTCCTTGGCTTTGGGGAGGGAGGAACCTTTCTCCAAGACCACTGCACTTCTCCAAAAGGCATCAGACTGCAGCGCCCTATCAGTCTGAGCATGTGGGAAGGTAGGAGAAGGACGGACTCAGTGATCGCTGTTAGTTCTTCAAACTTGTAAGGTGGGGTACTTAATCCTTTTTTTCTCAAATTTGGTCTGTAATCACAACTGCTAGACCCAAGAAAAAGATATATACCTGATGTTTTATTGTACTCCTATTTTGTATTGCCATCTACCATCTTGCTCTTGCTCCATTCCTCATTTATCTCTGGGGAATTGTGGAAGAACCTAGGTCTCCAAAGCTCAGTTTCTGAAAGCCAGTTGACCAAATGATCAACTTGTCAAATTTTTCAAGTTCACTCATTTTCAGAATCCAGCTCACCAAAAATCAGTTACTCAAGGCCAGCGTGCTGCAAGCCTATTAGCCACATTACCAATTTCCCCAATTTTCTGTTTTCTGTTATCTTCTCAAAGTTTATTTTAAGCATCATTGTGTGGGTAATTTTGACAGTCTTTATGGCTTTGTTTTGAAGTTTTAGTTTCTCTTTAGTTTTAGGTTTTGTTCAAAGTTTCATTTCACGGTAGCCAGTTCGCCTTGTCGATTATGCAACAGACCTGTTAGTCCTTGGACGCTGGTGTTGGTTCTGTGTGTGCTTCCATTTCAAATGCTGGGGCTTGTCAAATGTTTAACACATGTGCCAAATCCTCTTCAAATTGAGCTAGGTAAAAATACCTGTGGATTCTGAGAGGTACAAAAGACAACGGACTATATCATGTATGTTGTAATGAAATCCACTGAATTGTTTCTTCCAATAAAATTCCAGTAAAATTCTCGACATCAAGATATGCGCAATACTTGTAATTCACAACACACTAAAAATGTGCATTTCTGAAAGCCATAGACCAAATGTACAATATAATAAGACATTAATAAGCTTTTCTTGGCCAAGGGAATTGCCTAAAACTTAGTATGTCAATTAAATTACTTTTTAGTGAGTTTGGTAATGTAGGCATTTGATGGCTGCAAATTGGGCACAGCGATGAAGTGTGCCCCTCAGGGCCCTGGCCCCAGTGACACTGCTGGGGAAGGTGCTTCATCTTTGGCCAGTGTAGGAATGAGAGCAGATGCACACTGGAAGAGCTTTCTTTTTCTGGGAACATGCATCATATACATTAACAAATGAGAACAAACTATACAGAGCAAATTATGTGTAGAGAATTAGACAGAGAGCCCTTGCTAGCGTGGCTCAGTTGTTTGGAGCATCGTCCCGTGCACCAAAAAGTTTGTGGGTTCCATTCCCAGTCAGGGCACGTAACTATGCGGCAGGTACAACCCCCTGTTGGGGCGCATACTGGACTCAACTGGTTGATTTTTCTTTGTCTCACATTGATGTTTCTCCCTCTCTCTCTCTCTCTCTCTCTCTCTCTCTCTCTCTCTCTCCATCCATCCATCCCTCCCTCCCTCCCTCAAATCAACAAACATATCTTTGGGTGAGGATTTTTAAAAAATAAAGAGTTACACAGAGAAGACTGGGTAGTCCACAGTGGCAGGAAGAGGTCTATTGGGGGCGGAAGTGTGTGTGTGTGTGTGTGTGTGTGTGTGTGTAGGGAGGAAGTATTAGCAGCATCCCTCAGAGCTGTGGGATCAAGCCCAAGACAGGCTTGACTTAAATGGGGATAAAAGCCATGCTGATGAAAGTAATAATAATCAAATTACTGTCTACGATGTTCCAAAAGGCAACTAAGTACCTGGTCTTGGCTAGAAAAAACCATTAACTAAGACAAACTTACACTAATCAATATGTTCTCAAATCCCTAAAACCTTAAAATCTGAAGGGTTCAGCCTCTCACCACAATCCTAGCTGTCTACATGCCCCTCTCTGTGACTTTCAACCATCCTGACATCCACTGGGAAGAGGGGCAGTAAGTTTTTAATTCCATGAAAGGCATTTGGTGCCTGCCAAATAGGGAAAAAAGAACACAGGATGAAATGGGAGATAACATATTCCAACTCAGACAACTTTTGTCTGGAGAGAAAGGAATGGGGACTCAAGCCTATAAAAGTACAGGGCAGTTGAGCTCAAGGAATATATTTCATACAAATTTTCAATGTCGAAGTTATCTCCAATCCCACTGACTTCTGTGACATAAGATGAACATGGGATTTTCCAAAATTAGCAAATGTCCTTTGATTCATTTTCCTGGACATCGGTGGCTGTGTGGCCCTTCTGGGACAGACTGGAATTCAGCCACAAAGACACCGAAGCTGGGAGATGCTGGCTGTGGCGCCCACGCTGAGCCAGGTCACCTGCTGTGGAATCATCACAATGGCCCAGGCGGGCAAGTGGGGCTCCCGGTCACAGGAGAGATGGACTTCAGGGCATTTGTTAGCCACCTTGCAGCAAATGACACTGATAATCAATGGTCCCTAGTTAGGTCGCTGTCTCCACTGGATTTTATTTAATACAGTAAAACTCAGAACAATGAGAACAAGTAGGATTTATCCCCCCCCATCCCATATTTATCTGGGTTTTATTTATTCATTTCCCCTGGGCCTTTATATTTCTAGGCGGGAGAGCTTCAAGCTGTATTTTCATGAAGGGCACAATCACAATATTTTTCTATTTCTTTTTCATTAATTGATATTTCTAAATTTCAAAGTAATACTGTATATTCTAAGTATGAACTATTAGACTTTATAGGGCATATTATTTGGCTTTAAATGATCTTTTTAAGAAAAAAGTTTTCCTAAATAACAATTGTTCTTCTTGATATGGGTGCAGCTCGGAGTCAGGAGACAGAGCATGTGGGTTCACCGCTGCACTGAACTGTCAATTCACTCCTGCGATGCTGGAGTGGCGCCGGCTTCTTTCTCTGTAGATGGAACCGCAGGCTCTGAAGCCGCCCGCTCTAAGTCTTCCCCGCCGAGTGCACTGGAAGGACGTGCCCTCTGATTCACTTCCATACTCGTAGGGGAAAGTGTGGCTGGTATCAAGTCTCTTGGGAAAGCCTGGTGTCTAGCTGTGATCCCATGTCAGTGCTTAAAACTAACAAAGAGAAATGCCTTAGTAAGCAATGTTTCTTAACTCACTGTTGGGAAAATCGTTCATTTCCCCAAATCTTTCCCCTCAGGTTAATCCCATTTCTTCAGCGTCTGTCCTCAGAACAGAATTGTAATACTATTGCTAACACTTTTAACATACTCTAGCTATTGGTACTCGTTTGAAGACTGAAATGTCTTTCTGTTACGTTGTAGTCGCATAGGTTAGACTTTGTAGTCGGCCCCTTGTAAAGACATTTATTGCGAGGTGATTTTTTAGTTGAAAGTACTAGCCTATACTACTCTGAAAATCTAAGGCATACTGTCAGAATGTCATCAATAGTTAATTTTTTCCCAGTAGAGCTGAAGAAATGACATGAAAAAAATAGATGGGATTAGTATAAAATGTCCAAGCACTCATTGTTTATGTCTTATTTCAAATTAGTGGGGCTAATGTTCATATACATTTTAATTGTTTTGTTCTGCTCTATATGAATTATTTCATCCATTTTTAAAGGAGTCAGATAGAGATCCATGGAGAAAAGGAGGCACTTGTGTTTTTTAAAAGATATTTGTGTGTATGTGCACTCATAAGTTACCAAAATATGAACATAAAATTTGGTTTTCAAAACACAAATACTTTATCTGTAAGGTTTTTTTAAAGAAAAAAATAAGTTATCTTACTAGCAAAACTCCCCCCCTTAATTTACAACTATTTGGATATCAACGTAATTGGAAGTTTTTATCAAACTCTTTCATTTTTTCTTTTTAGAAATATCATTCTTTGTCATAAAATGGGTATCATTGCCCTTTTAGGCAAAGACAGTCTGTTTCTAACATATTTCCATTTTTGCTAAAAAGAAAATAAATCTAAGATTTTTCATTTCCTCCCTTTTCATGGTTTGATATTCCTTTTCACAAAGTACAGTGCTTCTGTTTATGAGATGCCTTCTCATTTTATCTGTTTGGACATTGTGATCAGTTTTCTGACTTTATTTGCATGTCTAATGACACTCAATTATCTTCCTGATATTAATAATGTTTAAGTCCATATCCTTTCTTCAGAGTCTTTTTCATCAGCTTGATTGAACGATATTTAAGAAAACGGACAGAGGAGCAGAGCTCTGGGACTGTCCCCACGCCCAGGTGTCACTTCATAACTCCCTGTCTGCAATCAGAACATCTCAGGAAAGCTGTGTGACTCTGCCCTCAGCCCTTGGCTTCATCTGTCCTCTGGAAGGCAGAGGCTGCGGATGGGCAGCAGATCTCAAAACAGCTCTTACCAATCATTTCTCTGGTGACTGTCATAGCCGCTCAGTTTGCAAAGGCTGAAAGAAAGTGAGCAGCTGCCACAGGGATGTCCCTTGACTCTTCCTGATTCCTCTGCCCACGCCCATCAATAAGGCCACATGGTAGACACCCAGTGGCTGGTGGTAAGGGCCCAGAGTCTGTGTTTGCATGAAGTGGGGGGCAGGGAAGAGAGAGAATGTGGTTCAGAATGGCAAGAATGAGAAAGGCCAGCTAGAAGCGGCACTTAATTTTGACATTCAGGTACTATTCTTTAAAGATTATGTGGCATGTTCTTGCCTTGGGCATGCCAGCAACCTTATTGGCTATGAGTTAATAGATGAGAAAAGTGTTTGAACTGGGTTTGGCTTGTGGTACTGGCTGTGAACCCCTCAGACACTCTCTGAAAGGTTAGGTGTGGTTCGGACCAGTGAGACAGAATTTGCACATATTCTGAATGGTCAAGTCTTGACTGAACCAGAAGGATGTGAGCAGACAAGTCAAAACCCAAATAATACCAGCAAAATGAATATCTTCCAGTTAGGAATAAAAATGGTATCTCTACAAGTTAACTAAGAACATTTTCTGATTATATTCTTTGACATTGGATACTAGTATGAGTTATAATAAGATGACTGGTTTTATATATGAACATTTTTTGAATGCTTACCATCATTTGTTGTATAACATACATTATTTGCATGAAATTTTGTTTTTTATGGTCCTGATTCAACTTACTACCTCTCCTTTAGTAAGTAATTTCTTAATTACAAGTTGTCAAAAATGAGGAAAAAGATTGATATGTGTACATCGTAGTCCTGAAACATTTTACACCACTCAGTTGGCAGATTAACTTCCCTTATTGTAAAGCCTAATATGCTTCTAAGATGCTATAAATAATCATGACAATATCTAATAAAAATAGATGTCATATCAGAAAACCACAGCAGAGTTTAAACTTAGTTTAGTAAAATCAACAACTGGCTTACAAGACTGATGAACTGCAGTTACATGTTTTTAACAAAAGCATTTCTAGCAACCAGATAAGCAAGTGTCTTCTTGACATAGATGGATGATAGCACATGTGCCAGAGCCTGTGGAAAATAGGAGCTGTCATCTAGAAAATGACAGAGCCATTTCGAGTCCCTCTAGATTAGCACTCCATCTTCGGCTGAGCAGATAGACTGTTAGCTGAAGGTCTATTGCCAGCAAATCAGAAGCGAGAGGGCAGAGCCCTATCTTTCCAAGATGACTAGAATCATCAGAGGCTCCGAGGCAGAGAGTGCACGTGATGACATCCCAGCTTTCTGTAAGGCTTGTGGTATAAGAAACCAATCAAATAAATGTACTACCATGTAGGTCAGCAGAAAATACGAATTAATGCATTCACCATAGAGATTTACCAGTGTTTAAAAACAGTGTAAGCGAGCATAAACAGTTTTTAATACTCTGCCTTATTCCAAATTGCTCCATATGTAGGTGCCTGATAATAACTTCACTAGTTTTCTACTTATCTTTATTTAAACAACTGAGTGTTTGCAGATACATCTTTTCAGCCTCCTATGACTCAGTGAGTACTGTCTGACTGACCAGCATCCAGGGACGTAATTCTGAGGTTAAAAGGAATGTCCAGAGTGCATTGAATCTAGCGAGACCAATTTTCAAATGCAGCTGGGGCAGCACTTCAGTAAAGGCTTCCCCACCTTGTCCTGGAGCCCACTGAGGGCCATCTCTTTGTGACTGTGCTTAACGGCAGAGGGTAATATGCTGCCCTGCGCGGGGTCCTCTGGCAGAGACGGAGCACTGCTGTTCCACTAATGGCTTGGCACCGCATGGCACATTCTTCATAACACTGACCTAGCACCTCTGGGCACAGCGACCCTGTGCATGGCCGGCATCTCAGGTTTCCGAGGATCCAACTCAGGCACCATGGGGAGGCAGCTCTGAACTGTGCAGTCATGATGATGGCCTCCCCATCTGACAGTGAGAGGCTCTCAGGGGCATCTCAACATTTTGCAGCAACACAAGACAAAACTGCCCTGTACGCATTTTCCTTAATGGCTGGGGTTAGCAAAAGAGATGGAAATATGTTTAATAGTGTTTAGAAATTAAGGATGATAAAGAAACAAGTGATTCCTGCAGGGGGGAAATGGCTGCCTTTCATGCATGGGTAGTTAACAAAGGCCTTTTAAGTCTAACTTGGAGCTACAGGGGTGACAGTTTGTGTATAATCTGGGGATCTCTGCAATCTCCTTACACCTGTCAGGCCAAGATTTGCTGCACAGGTTTTTCTGATGAACATTACGAGCCAAATAAAATCCCATTATACTGATGAGGCTAACTTTGGGAAGAAATATTCTTCCAACTGCTTATTTTATCTGTAATGACCAGTTATTTGTCTTCCATGTGCTAGGTAAAGAAGAAAATCCGTGTTTCTGTGGCATTGTAATTCGATTTGGGGTTTGTCAGGTCACATCACACAAAAGCCTCCTTTCTCCCTCCCTCCCCCCCTCTCTTCTTTTTGTTAATGACATTCTCCACAGTGAGTGTTTCTAAAGAATAGCTCTTGCTTCCCCAAGTCAGCTTGGTTTTGTCAGTTCTGAATGCAGGGTCTTGCTTTGCCATTTCCAAGGTCTCTTTGAAACCCTGGCTCACAGCTGGCACTTCAATCAGGAGTTCACACCGTGGAGACGCTGGCACTGGATCCTCGACCGACTCTGCGGAGGACACAGCATCTCTTTCACAATGCACAGGGGAATACACCTTCCGTTTCACTGCTGGGAAGGGCTGCATCATTCACAAGTGCTTCTTGACAAAAATATTCGTAACAGCCTAAGGGAGGGGAACATTTGGGGGTTTGAACAGAAGAGACCTTAGCTTGTCAGAATGATTTGACTTTAAGAAATGCAACAGTGAACGCTGTTTTCTACTATGGATTTAAAATCTGGTACAGTAATAAATTTAAGAACCTTTTAATTGTTTGTATCATGACAAACTGTGTCAGCAGGAATATATAAGTGGAGAGGTTTTTTTAAAGAAATATGGCAATACAATGGGATTAATATTCTTTCCTAATATATGGCATGGTATTTCTTTGTTTTATTTTTTTAAATGTCCAGGGATGGATTATAATGGAACCTCTTTAAGATAATATTTTTAATGTTTAAAAAGCATTTTATCTATACCTGGGAAATTCAGAAAAAGAAAACTTTTAGTGACCACTTAGAAAGAAAAAGTATTGGCCCTTCTAGGCAGACATGATATTAAGATTTATATCTCCAGCTAAAATCAACACAGGAAGTTAGCGGATAAGTCTGAAAATGGAAATAGAGTATCATCATACATAATAAGAACTAAGGCTTTGAAGTGAAATTTTCCTTCCTTTGTGGTTAAATTCTTTTTTCAGATTTTGTGGTTTCATTGTGGTACTTGTTTAACAATTAATGTTCTAGGTTGGAATTTATTCAAAGGAAAAAAGCCTCCTTCAAATATTAATATAGCCTGAATCTAAACATGCCAAATGAGGCAGAGAAGTAGTAGATTAGATGCCAAAAAATGACTTTAACCTCAATTGTCCAGACAGTATTTGAAGAACCAGTATGCATGGCTGAACAGCGTGTAATCCAGTTGTCTCCGACAGGATCACCATCCTCCGGCTAGGAAAACCATCCTTACACGTTGCACTGTTTTCCATTTGCAACCAAATCAGATCCCAGGGTTACAATCAGATTTGCCCAGCATCTTCCAGGTGAGGAGGATGAACATCATACGTCCATATCTCATGGGTAATTACATTTATTATCGATGTTATGTATAACAGAAAATGAGCATTTTCCATACCATATTGGTGAACATTGGGAGTTTTTCCATGAAAAAAATAGTTATTTTGTGAAGATACTCTAATAACTACCAGATATCTGTTTCTATATCACATCTGAAACTAGACCAAAACCAGCATTTAAAAGTATAATGGGATGCCAGGTGGAAGGAAGGGAAATGCAGAGCTGTTTGATGGGTGAAGTTTCAGTGTCCCAGGAGTAAATGGTCTGCAGATTCGTTGTGCAACATTGTAAATATATTTAACATCAGTGAACTATACACTTAAAATGGTTCAGGTGGTAAATTGCACGTTACTTTTTTACCACAATTAAAATTTAAATATTTAGCCCTGGCTGGTGTAGCTTAGTGGATTAAGCGCGGGCCTGTGAACCAAGAGATCACGGTTCGATTCCCAGTCAGGGCACATGCCTGGGTTGCGGACCAGTTCCCAGCAGGGAATGCACAGGAAGCAACCATACATTGATATTTCTCTCCCTCTCTCCTTCCCTTCCCCTCTGAAGATAAATAAATAAAATCTTAAAAAAAAATTAAATATTTAAAAATATAATCAGGAGAAACATTCTCCACTGGCTCCAAGAAAATGGGCGAGGTGAGATGGCGCATTGTCCACTTAACGCTTTAAGTCATGAAGCATTTACAGAGAATATCGGTAGAGCTGCCGTAGGGGTCAAAGAAAACAAGAAGCAAAAGGATGATCCGTGGCTTTGTCTCCTTGAATGATCTTGCTTCATGCAGAATACCAAAAATCACCTCTCAGAAAAACCTTGAAAAGTGTGCCTGGGAAGCCTGTGAAAAACCCAGTTCTCAAAGCAGGCTGATTGCCCCTCGACACTGTCATTGCTTAGACACTGACAACAAAGCCAGTTTTCAACGTGCCAGATACACAGCAGGGACAAGAAACTCCTGGGATGCAAGTTAAGAAGAGGAGGATAAGATTTGTTGATCAGGAACTGGGTGCTTCACGTATAATATTTCATTTAATCTTGAGAAGTAAGTACTATTATCCCAATATTCCCAAGGGAAAAATTGGGTCTGAGAGGTTACAGAATTTGCCCTATTGTGTCCGTAGAGTATATATCATTGGAAATGGAACTCCAATCCAATGAGTCGGATTTTCAGTCTAATCCTAATGTTTGTTACGCCATTTTGGAAAGTCAAAGTAAAACTGAAGGTTAGAGGCTTAACTAGTTTCTCCTGTCAGCTCTCACACTCTGGAATGATACTCATACTCCATGACTCTCTATGGGCCCTGGTGCCTGGGAATCTAAGGCAGCCTTCCTGAGTGACCATCTACCCCTCACTGATCTGCAGTAGCCAGCCTCTCAGTAACTGACCAGGAATATGCCCATCCTTGGACATAGACGCACGGACAAGATTGGGCCCCTGCCCTCGAGAAACTAACTGTCTGCTCTGGGAAAGGGTGACAGGTAATACGTATGCTAAGTACCTGCCACAGTGGAGGTATTTACTCAGTTTCATGAGGGGATTAAAAAGCAAAATGAAAGAAGGACTTGGAGGGGAAGGAGTGGATAGGATATAGTATCTACAACCAAAAGCTGTAAGAATGACAGGGTATGCTCCATCTCCAAGCCCAAGGCTCTGTCTCAAGTCCGCTGCTGCTTTCTGAGAACAAGATTCCTGAAATTATAGGGATGTTAAGCAACACCTAACACATTAATGGTTTCCTTATCACTAAATGCAACTGACCAAGTGACAGATTGAAAATATTTTATATTTTATTATTTACGACTAAATATGGTGCTTAATTGGAAACCAGATGTGCATGTAGAGAGTGGGTTGTGTTAAGACTGAAATTGTGGAATAAGACTCTATTATTTGTGAAATTCAAATTTTCTTTCAGAATGAAGGTACCTCTCCCCATACATATAGTAACAGCATAGAGTGCCAGACTAAGCTTTATTCTTTCATTGGTTTTCATGAATTGGAATTTCATCTACCCATTTTGTATTATTTTATTTATGACTTTATATATAATAATATGTATCATATATTACATAATTTTTTTTACCCCAAAGGATCATCCCTAACACTCCAAAATGTGATCTGTTGTTGGCTATACATGGGAAAGCAATTTTTAAGCTCCTGGTGTTGCCTCCAGCTTTCTTTGGATGTCTTGGACAATGTTCCCAAAAGTTACAAAAGATACACTAAAAAATAACATGTCGAATATGGAGTATTGCTGTAGAGAGCCAGGATAAAGAAAGCTCCGCAAGACACCAGTGGATGAAGCTGCAGTAACTCAGGAAAAAGCAACAACAGTAACCAGGAGAAAGCTGGAGAAATTCACAAACTACAATTAGCTCCATTAAACTTCTTTAATGGTATTTCTAACTCGCCGTTTAAAGAATGGCGACAGTTATGGGCAAATGTAGCATACCCAGTTTTACTCATTGTTATTGGGTGTTAAAAGGAAACTACCTTTATGGGACCTGTGGCTATCACATTTATTTTCTCACAACAAAGTCTCCCCAGCATTGTTTGTTATCCAGGAAATTTCACAGCTTTAGAGGACCCAGACTTCAAAGTCAAGGAAGTGGATTTGGGGTATGGGAGCCTGGGGGCACGGGAGCCTGGGGGCACCAAGGCAACTATCCATCAGCATAACTCAGTTTTTTTTAGTCATTTGTTTACTACAGGATGCAAATCAGAATTCTATATCTATACATGATTTTGAAAGCCCATATATTCATTTTTAAAGCTATATAGATACTGACTTAACATTTCACAAAAAGTTTAGCTTGCCAGACACAAAACACTGTTCTATCAGTTGCTGGTGGAAGGAGCCTTCCTTTGCTAAACATTGTGCAGTACCAGCAGCGTGACCCTGGGGTCATGAGACAACACTAGTGCGCCCAGGCTCGCAGGGGCTTTTTTTTTTTAAGTGGCACCTGCTGTGAGGCTCTCCATATAAATACAGAGCCTGCAGCAAATCACAGATATTTTATGCACTAGAAACACTGACAGGAAGTAATCACTAAAAGAGACAGAAACAGTGGTAGGTAGGAGCCTGGAAGAAAAAATAAAAACACTTCTATCTTTTGAGGGAGGTTTGGAAGAATGGATTTAAAACGCAGAGTATGAGTAGTTTTGCTGTGCAGCTCACTCTGACCCAGATTCCACCTCGGGCCAGCTGTGAAGGCACAGGGCTTCTTAGGAAGGAGGGGCATCTTCCATTAAGACTAATGAAAGAATATGCTTGAAAATCCCTTTACATTGTTTTTGATGGGTTGAAGTTCTTAACTTTTTTAGTTGTTCTTGTTGACTATATAAAACAAGTACCCTACGATTTTTTTTTAAGTTTAAAAATAAATGTTTTCATTTTGGTGCAAACCTTTCCTATTAGCCAGGGACCACTTCCCTTTATACTTCCAGGGTGGGGGGCTGCCCCCACCGCCTCAGGGAGGTTCTTTCTGCTGTCCTGAACATTGGATATGAACCCTCAAAAAGGAATGTCATGCTTGAGTTTATCTTGTTTTCACACCAGGTTATTTTCAGTGTATTTCAAGACCGTTTAATAACATTATTTCATTGACTTCCAAGTAAGTGGTAACAAAGAAAATATTTGTCTACTCTACATTTTCCCTACAGTTTCTGGACCTCATTTCAAAGAGATTCGTGTTGTCTGAATGTTAATGTGCTTTCTTTCTTCCAGAGAAACCAAAGCATGTTATTTGTTTTCACAAGAGTGTTTATAGTTAACACGTTTACATTTGCGATCACATCTGCTCCACTCCTTAAATGACTTCTCTAATAAGTATTTTTTAGCTTATAATCACATTAACAAGCTACCCCTAACGAATCCTTCAGAGCCCTGTTTTTTTAATTTTTATTTTAATATTTGACAGTTTCTTTGTAGAAAGGAAAGAACATTTGAAATAATATTGGATATTTTGCCAAGTCTGTCAAATGAGTACCACTTTCTCAGCTCTGTCTCATTAAAATTGTATTCTAATTCTGTCTTAACTTGGTCTCTGTGCTTCATAAGTCATTGCCTGCTCATTACTTGTAGTCTGGGAGATGAAATTTATTCAAACCCAATAGCTGAGATAAAGAACTGAAAGGCAGGCAGCTGGGAGAAATAAAATTAGCCTATTTTAGTGCTTTTCTGGCTGGATTTTTGCACAGCCACCCATTAGGCCACGTGTCCATTTACATTTGTGACACTCTCTGTGTTTGGTTTTTAGATTTTTTGTTAGTATGATATTCTTAAAAGAAAAATAAAGAGATTCTCCTTTTTCTTTTTGTTTCATCTTAGC
The DNA here is from genome assembly GCA_028533065.1 of Trachops cirrhosus. Taxonomy (NCBI): domain Eukaryota; kingdom Metazoa; phylum Chordata; class Mammalia; order Chiroptera; family Phyllostomidae; genus Trachops; species Trachops cirrhosus. The sequence continues at coordinate 113,184,976 of CM052540.1, forward strand.
ACTGAAATGCCACTGAGTATCTGAATTTTCTCTAATTATAGAATGATTAAAATTGCCCAACAAAGATTAATTGTTTCATTGTGTTACAATTCATATTGGTATCTCTTACAGAAAAGAACATTACTCACAAAGAGTAAATGTTATACCCTCAGACTGGTTTGAGGGGAAATGGATTTAGAACATAATGTGACTTACAAGCAATTTCACATGGAATCCAGCAGGGACCTGTGCTTTCTAACTTAACCACTCCATCTCCAGCTTCAAATGTCAAAAGAATACACTGTGAAATTCCTAATTTTGAATAGGGAGGAGTTTTTGAAGAAAATTGACTAAAAGCATTGTACCTTCCATTACAAAATTGAGTTGTTAAGGACTGATAGGGCCCTATTACGAAACTTGGTGTTTTTGACTTCTCTGATTATGAACAGATATTGTCATTAGCTAGCTAATTAAATTGACTGCAACAACAAGCAGTAATTTAGAAATATATTCTAAATTAGTTTCAATATGAAAGCAAAGTCTTTGTTGATCTGAGTATGTAATTAATGTCATGTCATGAATTAGCTGAGGGATTTCTGCATAGAAATATATGCATTTATATAAAAGAAAGAAGAGATTTATTTACCCTCCAATTCTGAAAGTAAAAGATGGATATGTACTTAGATATAAGTACTGATGTATTTTTTCCTGATTACTCAAAGAAAATATAGGGAGGACAACACATTTCTTAGAAATGTGATACTTAGGTTTAGGTTCAGTTTAAGCATCTGCACATACGGGTACAAGGTGTATACCCCAACTGGAAATTTTGCAAATAGTATATGTATAAAATTAAATTTAAATAGACAGAGTCTGTCAAAGTATTACGTAAGACGTGTGGACAGATTTGTCAAGTCCACTGTAGTACATAACTGCTAAGTATTTTATGTGACTAATAAATTTCTCAGATAAGCGGTAGACCAAAGTCATAAACAACTTTGTCTTTAGTGTCAGTATATTTTGGTAACAGGAGCTAGATTGGAAGGGTGGACTCTCTTGAGAGCATTTAGCATGGTGGATTTTTATTTGCTTTCTATTTCTTTCCCAGTGTGGTATTTGGTTCATTGTCTCTGTCATGCTTGTACCTATTAACATTTTATAAACCATCTAGCAAAGCAAGATGTAAAGTTATAATCTAGGACCAAACTAGAAATCAATAGGCCACACAAGGCTAAGCCATTGCACGATTTAAGAGATTCTGCCTAAAGGATTACATAATAGATAACTATACAATGTACATATACGGGGGTCCCCCCAAAAAGGAGAATTATCTTCTGCAGGGTGGGCCCCTTGTACTATAGCCTTCCCCCACTAGGTGAGTGTTCTAGGAATCCATATGTATCAGTGTACCAGCTGGCATTGTTGTGAGAGGCTGCAGTCAGCTTCAGTGAATTTTTTTTTGAAGACTCAATGCATTTGCCCATTTCATGATGGGTGATTTATGAGTGAACCAGCCCACACCTTGCAGAGTGCTCAGCAGTTTTTTGACCAAAAACATCACGACCCCCATGCTCTACCCTCCCTATTCACCCAATCTTGGCCCCAGTGACTTTTTCTTGTTTCCCCAGATGAAAAAGTCCTCAAAGAGAAACATTTTGCTGATGTGGAAGAGGTGAAACAAAAAACAGCAGAAGCACTAAAAGGCATCAAATCAATGAGTTCAAAAACTGTTGTGAGCCGTGGAAAAAAAAGTCTTCATAGGTGTATTGGATCAAAGGGAGAATACTTGGAAGGTGAATGAAGTTTAAACATGTAAGAGTAAATACACCACTTTTTTATAAACTCTGGGTTTTGGGGTCCCCCTCATATATATATTATATAAATAAATCCCAAAGACTGAAACCGATGTGGACTTAGTACTATACAAATAATTTTTGAATATGTATTTATGGGATTCAAGATAAAGAGCAATCCTGTACTATCACTAGTCCACCTAGACCCATTTCAGCTCCCTATCTGTACCCCTTCAGCTCCTCCTCTTCTCCACTCCCGGCCCTTGGAAAAAGCACATACCCTAGCCCTACAGTTGTATGGCCCCCATCAAGCAAATAAAACTGATAATACTAACGTGGAAACTGATTTGTTTTTCAAATACAACATTCTTAACACCATGCTTGGGTCTACATAACCCCTGAATTTGTAACCTAAGCCTCAGAAATCTACAGAACTAAAGGATCTGTCAAGAAACATACTGAGAAAATGTACCATATGTTCCTGCGAAAGACTTTGGTCTATTTTTTTCACTAGCAAAAGATTGTTCCCTTTTTTCAGGCTGTAAGTATCTGGTTGCCAATTATTCTTAAATTATTTTATTTGTCCCCTTAATTTTTTATAGAAATGACTAGCTGTACCTGTAGCACTTTTACATAGCAACAAAGAAAGAATCTCTTCCTACCCCAGAGGTCCATGTCAGCCAGTTCCTTCTCACCAGAGAGGAACAAAAACACCTACAGAGAGAATGAATAAAATAGCAAAGGGTCATTGCAGATCTATTGTCAATCTAAGGCCCTGCTCCAGCCACCAGTGCTCGGGGTTGTCTCTTTACTTGGGACTACTGGTCACAGCTGTCTTTTATGTTGGTGGTGGTTAAATCTGGAATACTTAGCACCAGTGACTGCTATGGCCAGTATCAAAGAATTTGGTTGATTATTTGCGTTTTGACTTTGTCCTTATCTGTCCTGACTTCCTGAGTTCTTGATATTTCCTCAGTAGTTGCATGTCTTCTTGTAAATGCCATCCACATTAAGGCATATGTGAGGTCAGACCTCAATGAGAGAAATTTTTGGAAAAAGTGGGAGACTCATTGGACTCCGCCCACATTGTTCTTACGAAGAGGCGTGCCCACATCTCCTTCCATTAGCTCTAGAGCGTGTCACATAAAACACTGTCTACGTGCTTGTCACCTCCCACTACACCTTCAAAAAATGGCCTGCCCTACAAAATATTTTTTGCCTGTTTTTTTTTTACTTTTATATTTGAATTCCTTGAGATGTGATTCTATCTTTCTTTGACTAATTCTAGGATCATGTTTTACATGATCAGAAGTGTACCTAAATATAAAGATTTTCCTTGAGCATCAAAATTGAGCTTCAGACTTACTGATCTCTGCCTGCGAAAACAGAAATGAGTCTCTAAAAGGTAACTGGGTCCAAATTAAGAAATGAATGCCTTCTTCTAAGGTACTGTCTTCCCCGGCTTTTCATTTTAGTATCCAATGTCCTCCCACGTTCTTGCTCCTCCTGGACTCTCAGTCTGCTTCTTCCGTGTCTGCTTTACCAGCATGCCTTTTACTTCTCAGGTATTAGTGCACTTAGTCATCACACAGAAGCAACCGAATTCAGGGACATTAAGTTGTTGGCTGTAAAACAATCCACCAAAACATGCTTTTGAGGGAAAAAAATTACATAACATTTATCTCCAAAAATTTGAAGGACATATTTCAAAAGGAGATAAAATCATGACTCTCATATAATATAAAATGAACACAGGTTCTTACCAAGCCAAAGTTTGTGTGCCTGATGCTTTGAAAGGCCAAAACTCAAAACGTCAGTGTTTAGGGTAAAGAAACATATCTGATCAAGAAGGTACCAACCGAGAAGATGGGAGGGCTATCGGTGTCTCAAGTCCATCTTGCTTCCTGGATTAGGTTAAGGGTTTTTAAGGGGTTAGGTGAGTTTTAATTGGAGGAACTTGAAACTTGGCCATTTATGGTTAGGGGATATCAACACCGGATCTTCCCGGATGACAGACCCTTTGCTTCTGACAGGGTTCCAGTGTTCAAGTTCTAGTTATGTCTGGGCCGTTTGACCATTTGTTGGGGTGGGAGACTTTGGTTCTGGGTGCAGCTGGAGGTCAACATTGTCTCCTCTGTGATGGCCTTGGCTCCAGAACTTGTGGTTTTGGTCTGTTGTCCCTGAAGAGCGAGTCAATATGTCATTAAACAGGAGAGGACCATTTTAAGCCTGCCCCTTGTGTGCTTGCCTCGTGAGTGAAGCCACAGTCTACACTTGAATTTTTTTTTAATTCACCTGCTCAAAGAGAGAATCCAAAAATAAAGTTTTGTTTGCTTATTTGGAGCTACTCATTTTATTGAATCACAGAATATTGGTACTCAGAGATTTTCTCATCAAAAAGAAAACAAACATATATGATAACCATGTCCCCCAAAGTACAGTGTTCACAAATATCTCAGTTCTACCCTTTTCTCACTCTACTGCTTGCCTTTCCACAGGGACAATGCCAGAAACATATGTCTCAACATTTTTTACGTGTGATATATTTTAATTCCTATACTGATATATATGTAGATTTATCTAATTTCTACCTCTTTTCAGAAAGTAATCAAAGCAGCATTTAACAAATGTATATATATTTATACATATAATTGAATAGTAAAAAAAAGAAGAGAGAAGGGAGAGGGGGGAAAGAGTGAAAGAGAAGGGAGGAAGGAAGGAAGGGAGGGAGGGAGAGTAGAAGGAAAGGAAGGAAAGAAGGGGGGTAAGAAAAGAAAGAAGGAAGGAAGGAAGGAAGGTAGTTAGAAAGCAAGGCCAAGGAAAGGAGAAGATAAATATGGCAATGAATATTCATCAGGTTTGCATGGGTAAAGTTTATATTCACTTCTGAACTCTATCACTTCAAGCCAAAAAGAGAAAACTAAACTATAAACTTCACTAAAGGTAAGTGGCATGATTTTTTTCTCATTATTTTCTTTCTTGTATGAAGCAACGAATTACCCAGTCACTAATTAATGGCTGTAAACTGTAACACTGGAAATAATACCACATTAAACTTTTATATCATAATGCTAGGGGCCTAGAAGAAAAGTTAGAAGGTAACTAAGACTATTTAGAAACTGAAGTGATCTATGGCTTTGCATGTCAGATTTCACATTGGTAAAGCATTGTTTCAAATTTGAACAATTTATTAAAGCTTTTCTAAAAGGAATTTATATTTATATTTATTCTCAGTTTTCAGATATAACAGTCTAACCTAAATACTCTGATTCTCAATTTATCTGAATCACTATTATTCAGGTTTCTTTTTACTTTTTCTCACAGGACACTACTTAGAATTCCTCAGTCCCTTCAGTTTCTCAGGCTTTGTCTTTCCCATTTTTTAAAGGTATTTTACCTAAAACAATGGTGGACATTTAAAAATAAAAGAAGAACAGTTCAACCCTATGCTCATAAAAAGTAGAGAGTTACCAGTTCACCTGGTTTGTTGTGGTTGTGGTTGACTCCTGTTATTGTGACTGTCCTATCTTTTCTGTGCCTTGAAGGGTTCTTGCTTTTAAAAATGTTTATCCAGTGCTTTGCATAGTTCCCATAACTCCCCGCTGATAAAGCTTCATTATAATTAAAGTATTTATATGAACACTGCTGAATTCAGCTTGCATTATTTAGACACAAAAAGGAAAAATTCTGGCATTTCCAAGTCACAATTGTGTAATCAGATGACATATTTTTATTTGGTTTAAGAATACCTTTATACCCAAGTTTTTAAAAATGTAAAATTGCTATGTTTTCCTTTTCTTTTATATGATATTCTTCAGGGAAATTAATTTCACTGGATTATACTTCAGTTTGGACTGAATTGTCTAAACTAAGCCATCTAAAATAATCATGCTAGACTGTATTTGCTTGTTTAATTAACTTGGGGAAAAAGAACCATGTCTGGATAGGGAGAAAGCTAACTCATCACCATTCAAATAGAGCTAAATGCAGACTTCTTTTTTTTTTTTTTTTTTTGGCCTCTAAGTAAAGGCTTGCCCTTTGACACATCCTTATTATGGAAATGAATGTAACGTTGAATAAGTTAATATCATTCTTTTGGAATTATGACATGAAGGGGAAGAATTATATAGTACACTGGAAGGTTTGGTGGGAATTGACTTACAAAGGATGTGGCCACATTTGTTTTTATTGTGGTTAAAGCTCTAGTTTGGGAGAAGACAAAAGAGCAAGGAATTGGGGAGTTTCTGGATGAATGTGGATCTAATGAAGAGAGTCCATTGGTTCCACAAGCCAGGGTAAGATTCCCACAGTCCTGAACAAACAGTTCTCAGCCTATAATTTCTAAGCCTTTGTTTCCCCACTTTGGAATTCTGACTACAGGCATGTTACCAAGCCAACTGGGTTCACTACAAAGATACAGCAAAGCTCTTTTTATCATAAAGATCAAGACAACAATTGTGTGCCTACAAGAAAAGAACAACTAAAACCATCCAACAAGCATTAAAAGAACAATTCTAGAGATAGTTGCCTTTGAACTCCAATAATGGGCAACATTCAGTCCCAAGATTTGAAATGCCCAACTTAAAAGAATTCATTACCAATTGCCTTTCCTTGTAATTATCAGAGCTGCTGGCAGCAAGTATTTACAGCAGCATTAATTTTGTCAAATGTGGTATTTTGCAGTCATGCTGAATCCCACACAATGGCCACATTATAAATCTATGTTATATACTTAGTTTTGTTTATTATAGAGTTCATTTATGAAATAGAGGAAATCTAAATTTTGCCTTGGCTTCACTCCAAACCACAGAAAATAGAGTATTGTTTTACAAAAGCTTGTTCGAAAATATCACTTCCTGAGTGTGAAAGTATGCTGTTTGTGCAGATACATTCCATTGACATGCGCAATGCCCAGCTGAGAAAATAAAAAAGGGCTGTTAATCTGGACACGGCTCTCTCCTTTAGCTGTGACCTGTGAACAATTTCAGTTCCATGTGGAAAAAAATAGGAATTTCCATTTTTGTGTAAACACTTCATTTTCTTATGGCATGGGAGCAATTTAAACTGAATCTGAGCAGGCATCACTAATTCAGAATAAATATTCTATTTGAAGAACTTTGACCACTATTATTTGTGGGGACCCTAGATCCAAACCTGAGAAATAGCTTCTGGAATTCAGTCACATCATGTCATGAAATCCATGACAAGCCATTTATTTTTTGCAGGTTTGTTGTGAGTGTGTACTCTTTTTTTGTTTTGTTTTTCTTCATAAGAAAGATTAAAGAACTAGCTATTTTGGTGTTTTATTTTGGGAAGGATTGAGTGAATTTTGCATTTGCCAATGCAGGCAAATCTTAAATAATAGTAGATTGATAAGATATATTCTTAGAGAGAATTTCCTGTAAATTGAGTCTGATTTTTTATGGGAGTAATGTAACATTATATGCCAATCAAGACCTTGATGAAAAACGTTTTAGAAAAAAAAGAAGAGCATTAATTCCATATTTAATAATAAACAATATGTTTATATTCTGCATAGTATAATCAGGTTCATACAACAGCCAATCCTATATGTTTTATTATAGAGATCTTAAGCCCTGTCCAGTGTGGCTAAGTTGGTTGGGTGTCGTTCCACAAAGCAAAAAGTTGCTTGTTCCAATCCTGGTCAGGACACATACCTGGGTTGCAGGTTTGGTCCCAGGTCAGGGTGTATGCAAGAGGCAACCAATAGATGTTTCTCTCTCACATTGATATTTCTCTCCTTCACTTCCCCTCTCTCTAAAAATAAATTAATCATATCTTTTAGAAAAAGAGAGAAATCTTAAGACAAGAATTGTGTCCAAATCCAACAGACAAAGGCCCCAGGAAGACTAAGGCCAGGCAAGTGGAAAGGAGAGACGAGGAGGCAAGAAAGATTTTACATGACACAAGGGGAGAGGCCAACTGAGAAATGTAATTTATGACTTGCCTGCTCTTAGGTCTACGAAAAATGTCATGGGATACTTGGCAAAGGACTGTGGGTATGAATTGCTATAAGTCAAAATCTATTGCTATCATCCATGTTAGGCTTTCAAAATGTAGAGATGAAGAGAAAGCAATATATAAAAGATGCATATCAAGGATTTTGCTCTACTTTTATTTTTTATTCTTATTTATTGATTTTTTTAAAGAGAGAGATAGAGAAACATCAATTTGTTAGTCCACTTATTTATGCACTCATTAGTCAGTTTTTATATGTGCCCCAACCAAGGATCAAACCCACAGCCTCCGTGTATTGGGCCAATGTTTTAACCAACTGAGCTACTCTGCCAGGGTGCTCTACTTTTAGACTTTAGTAAATTTATAAAGATTTCTTGATGGGATTTGGTGCCTATAATATAAAGAGAAAGTGCTGAATTAGTATGCAAGTTGTTAGACATATATATAGGTACATATTGTAAAGGAGGAAAGACTTTTCCTCAGCCCTTTTAGGGTCCTTGGCTGGGCCTGGAAATTAAACTGACAGATTAACAGGAAAAAGAATACAAATTTATCTAAGTTTTACATGACATGGGAGCTTTCATAAGGAAATGAAGACCCAAAGAAACAGTTAAGCCAATGTTGATGACGAGTCGAAAGTCATGGAAAAATGTGATGGGAAAAAATGGTCCGCACTAAGGGTAGTAAACTAGGGGAAACTTAGCAACTTCATTTGGATTATTCTTGGTGTCCCTTTATCTTCAGAGAGCAGGGTGTTCCTTTCCTCCAAAGGTAGGAAGGGTACCTCTTCTTCTTGCTGAGGGTCTTATGACTGCTTAAGGGAAGAAAGGAGTGGTGAGAGAGTCCTTCTTATACCGGCTGTTTCTCAAATTTCTTCAGCTTAAAATATTTAATATGCCAAGATTGCATATTTGGGGGTAGTGTGTTCTGAAAGCCATCATTGTGTGTGTGTGTGTGTGTGTGTGTGTGTGTGTGTGTATGGATCTATATATACCACACAAAAATACATACAGATACACCTAAAGCTTCTAATTTGCCTCTGAAGACTTAAAAAAAAAAACCTATGTAATACAATCAAAGTATATGGTGAGCTCTCACTTTCTGCAACAATTTATATATGGTTAAAATATCCATGCATCTTTGGTTTGACTGTGTAATTCTAAGGACACGCCATTAAGAATATAATCTGTACGATCGCTGCATAATTTATATGTCTTTACATATAGTATTAGCATTTCCAGGTTGATCTTTGTTTCCTCAAAATTTAGACATGGGTTGTCACTAAGCACACACCCATTACCCATCAATTTTGTAGTTTTTAAAAATTAAAAGACAAAGATAGTCCAGCTTAATCCTTTTGTTTCTCTTATAGAAAAACATTTCTAATTCCCAAAGTAAGAATTTTATGAGAAAAAATACTTTGGATTTTCATCTCTAATGGAAAACAATGATATGCTCCCAGCTGCAACATAAAGTTCACCTAGAGTTCCATTCAATTACAAATGAACTCTTTCTTCCCTTTTCAGTTTTTGTTGGTGGGCAGGGAAGCACACGGTACAATAAAGGGGGACTATGGCCATTGATTGCACTCTTCTGACTACTGTTTCCCTGCCTTCATGATCATAGCTCCCAGGGCCATGATCCTGATCTGAACCAAGGCAACCATCTTTACATGTCCACTAGTCTGGGTGTCCAGCTCATGAACTCAAGCTAGCAGATAAGCAAGTAGGGAGAAGCAGAGATCAAATATCTAAGTTCTGGTCACTATTTTTCATGCTTTAGATATATTATTTCACCCCTAACAAGACTTTGAATAATATAAATATAGTTATCTCCATTTTACAGATTGAAAAAGTGAGAAGTAGAAAGTTTACGTAACCATCTTACCATCACGTACCTAGGGAGCATCTGAGCAGAGACTCACACCAACCTCTACCTGACTCCACAGATGCCCAGCTCATTATTTGAACCATGCTGTTAAAAATTATTAGCTGTAAGTAGATTGTTATCAGTAAGTGAAGTCCAGCAGTCCTCCGGTCAACGGCTATGATGAAAATTCTTGAGATTCTCAAGAATCGAGGACTGTGTCTTATTTATCTCAAGAAAAGGATAGTTCTGTGTTGGCATAGGAGGTGTTTAAGAAATAATAATTAAATTTTGCATTGATCAAAATATATTTTTCAAGTTGTTTTAGTTAGAAACTACATTAAAAGAGTACTTTCATGTAAATACAACATAGACACTTAAATTTTTGACTATGATAGAGATCATATAATGATATAACACAGAAATCACTAGCTCTTATATTCATTCACTCTTCCCTAATTTATTACATTCTTAAGAGAAATAAATGTATGGGTTAATGTACTATTAAAATGACTTTGACCTTGACACATCTCTAAAACTCAATTTAGAAATAAAATTGTAAGATTGTAGACAACTGGAAAAAAATGATATTATCATTTGTCTGATAATTTAAAACCAAAACATGAGCGTAAGAAATCTGTGAATGAGACATCAAAGTCAGTGGCTATGCTAATGAATGTCTCACATGTGTGCCAAAATAAAACAAAATCTAATAATAAAAAAACCGTGTGTGATACATTACTGTTTACAAAGCATTTTATTAAGTCAATTCCTCCCCTACCTACCATGAAAGATAGTGATGAAAATATTTTAGGAAAATTACAATATATTATTGTCTTCTGTATTCAGGAGAGCCCTGTGATATATTTGCAATCATGCACAATTTATAGAAAAGTATACAAGTACTGAGAAGTTAATGTGCACAATTGTGGACGCAAAAGTTTTTTTTAATCATTTTTATTTTTCAATTACAGTTGACATACAGTGTTATGTTAGTTTCAGGTGAACACCCCAGTGATTAGATGTTATCTAACTTACTAAGTGATCATCTCCATAAATCTTGTACCCACCCATCTGCAACCATATGAAGTTATTAAAATGTTATTGACTATATTCCCTATGCTGTACTTTATATCCCTGTGACTATTCTGTAACTGCCAATTTGTACTTCCTAATCCCCTAAACTTTTTCACCCTTCCCCCAAGCCCCCCATTCATATGGAAATCATCAAAACATTCTCTGTATCTATGAGTCCATTTTGGCTCTACTATATATATTTTGTGTTTTGGATTCAATTGTTGAAAAAATTTATTATTCATATCTTTTCTCTTATTTTCTTCTTCTTAAAGAAGACCCTTTAACATTTCATATAATATTGGTTTGGTGGTGATGAACTCTTTAGCTTTTTCTTGTCTGGAAATCTCTTTATCTGTCCTTCAGTTCTAAATGATAGCTTTCCTGGGTAGAGTAATCTTGTTTGTAGGTCCTTGTTTTTCATCACTTTGAATATTTCTTGCTAATCCCTTCTGGCCTGCAAAACTTCTGTTGAGAAATCAGCTGACAGTCTTATGGGAGCTCCCTGGTAGGTAACTAACAGCTTTTCTCTTGCTGTTTTTAAGATTCTCTCTTTGTCATTAAACTTTTGCATTTTAATTATGATGTGTCCTGGTAAGGGCCTTTTTGTTTCATATTGTTTGGGACTCTGTACTTCCTGGACTTGTGCATCTATTTCTTTCATCAGGTTAGGGAAGTTTTATGTCATTATTTCTTCAAAAAGCTTTTCAATTCCTTGCTCTCTCTTCTTCTTCTGACACCCCATGATGTCAATGTTGGTGCACTTGAATTTGTCCCAGAGGCTCTTTACGCTATTCTCATTTTCTTGGGATTCTTATTTCTTTGTGCTGTTCTGATTGGGTGGGGTTTTTGTTTGTTTGTTTGTTTGTTTTTTTGCCTTCTTGTATTTCAAATCGCTGCTTTGAATCTCAGCTTCAACTTCTCTATTGTTGATTGCCTGTAAATTATTCTTCATTTCAGTTACTGTATTCTTCATGTCTGACTGGTTCTTTTTTTATGATTACCATAGGTTATTTTTTTTATGTTGTTGAAGTTCTCACTAACTTCCTTCATCATTGTAGCTATTGTTTTGAACTCTGTATCTATCAGTTTGCTTGCCTCCATTTCATTTAGTTCTTTCACATTGGACCTGTTTTTACCTTTTTCCTCCTCATTTTGGCTATTTCCCTGTGTTAGTTTCTGTATATTAGGTAGAGCTGCTATGTCTCCTTGGCTTGGTAGAGTGGACTAATGTAGTAGGTGTTCTGTAAGGTCCAGAGGCACAGCCTCCCCATTCACCCAAATTCAATTGTGCCCCCCAACTGTGTGGGCTGTGCACACCTTCCAGCCATAGTTGAACCTTGATTGCTGTTGGCATGTCAATGGGAGGGATTTACCCCCCAGGGTGATCAACTGTAAGAAGGCACAACCTGTCAATTCAACTGGCAGGAACCCACCTCACAGAGTAGGACTTACTTCTGCATGGCTCTGGTGCCCACTGAGTCTGTCCCTTAGTGTGTCACTTGTGAAGGTAGTTGGGTGGTGCTCCCACATGGTCTGAAGCTGTCCACCAGATGTGCTAACTCTAGGGCCTCCCAGGGAATGCTGGCTAAAGTCAGATGCTGCTTGTGTTCTGCCAAGGGACACCTGACATGAGCTACAAAGCAATCTGCAGATAGCTGCTACTTTTGCTGGGCTTTGAGGTGCCCAGGTGAGGCCAAACTGCATACCAAGACTGGCTACTGCTAGTGCTGGGCCTGGGGCCTGCAAGTGAGAGGAACAGGGCAGATGGAGGCCAGATGCTGCTTGTTTGAGAGAGTTTAGAAAAGTCTGAAGCATGAGCCAAGACAGGCCATTCAAATGGAAAAGCTACTGGAAACAGTTTGGGTGCACCCACAATTTGGGTGCAGGAATGTCTCAGGTAGTTACTAGGGCAATGCTAGCAGACTTAGCCATGTTGATGTCAAGGCAGATATGATGCCCTCCTGACAGCTCTGTACAGTAAGGACTCAGAAAAAAAGCAATGGCCTCTGTCAGCACTTTTGTCTGAGAGAAAGCTGTCCTTCCATCTCTCATTTGATGCCAGACACTTCATTTCCTTCCATATGTCTCCAGTGCCTTTCAAGCTGTTGCCCCAGTCCTAGATTTCAGAGCAAAGGAATCTGAGTAAGTCCATGTGGGGGCCCTTTAAGAGGAATTCCTGGGACTCCAGAAGCCATCTATCTTACCCAGCCACAATCCCCACTGTTTTTTATAGCCAGAAGTTATGGGGACTTCTCTTCCCATTACTGGAACCTTCCCATAACTGGGCTGAGTGACCTGGTATGGGGCAGGGATCACTCATTCCTCAAGGGGGACCTATGCAGCTAAAATGTCCCTCCAGATTTTAAACCACCACATGTGAATGTGTGACCATCCTTTTCCATGTCTCCATACCTTTTACCAATCTCAATGCGGCTTCTTCTTTATACCATTATTTGTAGGACTTTCATTCAGCTAGATTTCAGGCAGTCCTATACGATGGTTGTTCTGTTGTTTAGTTGTTATTTTGATGTGGTTATGGGATGATATGAGTACCATGTTCACCTACGCTTCCATCTTGACCAGAAACCATCCAGAGGAAAAGGGTTTTAGAGTACATTCTCATTTCCTAGAAAGACCTCTCCCATCTCTTATAAACTCAACTACTCACAGAACATTACCAAACATCCTATGTCAGATTTAGGAGTACTCTGAAAAAAAATGCATGTGAATATGGATTGCTATATATTGAGAATATAAAATAGGTATAAATTGATATTTCCTCTCAACCTACTTTCTATTAACCTACTCTTCTAGTAATCAACATTCTTTCTTCTATTTATGAAATGTGACATACTTTATGTAAACTATGATGAAAATCTACAACAGTGGTTCTCAAGGAGTGATCTCTCAACCAGCAGTATCACCATCACCTGGAAATTTCTTTAAAAAGCAAATTCGTAAAACTTCACCCCAAATCTACCAAATCCCAAACTCTGGGGATGGAGCTCAGTAATCTGTGTTTTAACAAGCCCTCAAAGTGACTTGGATGCCAACACTCAAAAACTACTTATCCACTTATCTTAGAACCCAATATCTAAGAATAATTCTACTTGTACATTGTTCCTCCATTGTCTATAAAATATTACTTCACTTGAAATAAACAAAAACTAGAAGTTATAGATCATGTAACATTTGCAAGAAAAATCATGTAGAATTTTTCAGTTGGTGGAAATGCCCTTATTGCTTCATTAAAAAATTGCTAGCTAGAAATCTAAATGCACACGGTCCCTGACCAGGTAGATCAGGTGGCTAGAGTAATGTCCCTATACACCAAGTCTGTGGGTTTGATCCTCAATCAGGGCACATACAAGAAACAACCAATGAATGCATAAATAAGTAGAGCAACAAATCAATGTTTCTTTCTTTCTTTTCCTTTCTCTCTCTCTAAAATCAAGTTTTATTTTTTTAAAGAATAAAGAAACAAGAACAATCTCAAATCAACAACCTAACCTTAAAACTTAAGAAACTAGTTGCCTTGGCTGGGTAGCTAAATTTGTTAGAGCATCACCCTAATATGCCAAGTTTATGGGTTTGATCCCCAGGCAGGGTGTATACAATAAGCAGCCAATGAATGTATAAACAAGTGGAACAACAAATTGATATGCCTCTCTCTTTCTGTCTTTCTAAAATACTTTTTAAATTAAAAAGTAAAGTATATATTTTTCATTGTTCATGTATTTCTACCTTAACAACTTATTTGATTAATTGACCAGCTGTCAGGCTGGTCCCAGATGTCCCTGTATAATAATGTTGAAATAGATGATACATAGGTAAATGACAGATAAAATTAATGTATTTGAATGAATAAGGATACAAGCACACCTCTTCAAGTCCTTTAAAGATGCACAGAGAGGGCATTAGCTACTTAAAATGTCTATATTTGAAGCATGTCTTTGGACGTGAAGTAAAGGAGTATGATGCTGAGAACTAAGAAAGCACAACCTATCAATTCAGGGGCTTTGGAGCACAAAGAAGCTGGGAGAGCTGCCAGATAAGCTGTGTGGAGACAGATAGGCCCCCACCTAAGGAGAAGACCTTGACCTTTGGACCAATTTTTTGGCTATTAATATATGTCAAATCGGGGCTATATTTCATCAATGCCCGGGGAGGCAATACTGTTGCTCCCTGTATGTCCTTTGGAAATTTTCAAGACAAATAGAAGATATGAATACTATTTCCCCTTAGAGAAATCACATATCTCACATATTTGTCTCCCTGTCTCTCCTTCGGTCCCTCTCCCTCTCCCTTTTGATCTCTGTCCCTATGTCTGTCTCTCTTCTCTCCTGATCTCTACCAGCCTTAGGAATCAAGACTGCCTGCTATGGAGGAAACTTGAGCTCTCTGACTGATGGACTGAAATCCTCTTCCACAGCAAATGAATATGCAGCCTAGTAACTCAGAATTCAGTGTGCTCTCTGTGACACATTAAAATATAGTGAAGTCAATAGAACAAATGAAAAACAACAAGATCATTTCTTCAAGCAACTGCAGAGTATCTCTCTCCAACACTAAATTCAGAAAGAAGATTTATAGTAACGATTATGGAGGAGGGGAGTAGGGCAGGAGGAGGAGTGAAAAGTAATATTACCAAATGGCTAGTAGTTAAAAGCTCTCTGCCTTTGGGCCTTTTTTTCCCCAATCTTAACCACATTTCCTTTAAAAGAACTGTGAGTGATTACACATTATTGCTTGAAAGATATCCTAATATTCTTTAGTAGTTGACTTTAGAGCAATGCAAGAGAAAACCGTTTCTGTTAGTACTGAGTGATAGCTCAACACTATTTAACTGGGCTTTAGGGAACAAAGCCTTCTGATTACTCAGGTGTCAATCTCCCCACTCCTGTCTGGCTTCCTGTGTTGCTTTCACTACTTCCCTTGCACTATAAGAAGCAGAAAAATACTTTGAATATAAATTTGAGGTGTGAAAATTATATCCCCTGGGATGTAACTTGGTTTATACTGGACAATTAGGCAATTTTCTTATTTCCAGACTCATCGCACATTTGAAGAGGGGTGGGAAGAGAGTGTCTAGGTCACCTGGCTCGTTCTGACTTAGCATCATCGCCTTGTGAGTGGATACAAAATTGTATTTCTTGGCAGGAAATGACTCCCCCAAAAATGAACTAGTATGAGGGTTATGGCAAGGAAGAAGATATGAAAGGGTATAAGAAGAAAAATACATTACCCCAATAAATTTAATCTAAAAATATATATTAAGAAAGAAGAAAAATTAAAGTTTTATGAAGAAAGTCATATGATGCATTTGTATCATGAACTCTTCAAATTCAGCAGCCAAAATAACTGAAGGCAGAGACTCAGATACTTGTACACCTGTGTTCGTAGCCCCATTATTCCCAATGGGCAAAAGGTGGAAACAACCCAAACGTCCGTCAACAGGTGAGTGGATACACAACATGCAATATATACATACAACAGAATATAGCCTTAAAAAGAAATAAAAGTCTGATGCTACAAAAAGGATGAGCCTTGAAGATGTTATGGTTAAGCTAAGTGGAATAAGCCAGTCAAAGTCATAGAGACAGAAAGTAAAATAGTGGTTGCCAGAGGCTGGGACAGGAAGGAGTCGGGGGTTATTGTTTCCTGGGCACAGACTTACAGTTTGGACTGAGGGAAAGCTCTGGAAATGGGGAGCAGTTACGGCTGCACAGCTTTGTGACTCTGCTTAGTGCCGCTGAATTGCATGACCCAAAATAGTTAAAGCAGTAAATCTTACGTTATGTACATTTTACCCCACTAAAAAATTATTTTTAAAAAAATCTTGAGATTTATGAAGGTCCATAGAAAGAGTCCCCAGTTCATTTCAGAGGTCAATGATGCTGTTGCTCTTCAGTGGAGAAAAACAAAATGGATAATGCAACAGGCATAAGCAAAATCCTTCAAGAATTTTGTGTTTGATCCCACTTTTAACAATCATTACATAATAAAGAATGAAGCCAAAAAATTCCTAAAACTGAAAAAGCATTAAATGAATGTTATGGAACAAAGTTCTTCTATATGCCCAATGGCGACAGGGGTTGTCAGAGGCATATGTCCATGCCTGCTGAGATAGATATTGAAGTTAGGAAAACTTATTGTTCAGGTAAATTTCACAGGAGGTGGCAGAGAAGAGCAAAGGATAGACAAAAACAAGAGAGAGAGAGACAAAAAGCCCACCTGATGGCCAGTTAGGCAGGGGAATAAGAAAAGTTAAATGAGAGTAGAGGTGGAAAGGTCTGAGATAGCAACTGCTGGAAAAGCTAAAAATGAAGAATTTAATCTGGGATGAAAGAAAATGTGTGTGAAACCTGACGGCGATTGGTGGTGTCTCATTCTCTGATGTTCTAACTTCACTCTCAGTATCAATGAAGGGTATTATTGATGGTGACAGGGAGGAAAATGTGGGCCTGGGTGCCAACGAAAGGTATTTTGGCTGAGTGTCTTTGATGTGCTCATCAGAGAGATGAGAACAGGAAGAGTAAAGAACAGGGGCTGGCAAGAGCTGCGGCAGGAAGCAGCCCACACGGGGCAAAGGTTTGGGCAGGTTTCGAAGGGAAGAAAGCGACCATTGCTGGCACTGATGCAGAGCCAAACACAGCAGCATTTGGCAAGAGCAACGAGGTAGGAAAAGATAGAAGGAAAGATAGTTGAAAGATACGAATGAGTCTAATCTGGTAGCCAGAAGAAGGTAGTCGTGCAGATGAATGGAAAAGATGGAGAAAGCAGAACATAGTTTTAACAAAAGAAGAAGTATTAAATTGGTGTTTATTAATTTAGCAGTACGTTAAATATAATGACTTAAATTTCTATAAATTCTGAGAGTGTGAACAGCAAAGGCAAGGAGATGAGTTAAAAAGAAACTTCCAAAATCTCATAAGGGAAAATCATTCATTCCTCCAACCGTACTCTTCAACACGTTTGTTCTATTTAAACAGCCTTTTTACTCAAAGCTTTGGAGCATTTGATTGAAATCATCATTGATAACTTTAACCTTATTTGAAGTTCCTTGGTACATGCCTTGTGTGAAAAAGCATCATGTATATAGTAAATAACCAGGCACATACAGGTCTGTGCTTCAGGGGCACTTACCATAATAAATATAGTGTGTTTGGTGTGCTTCATTCCACCAAATAAATAATGTGTTCCACTGTTACATTACACCGAGTAAATCAATGAAAACAAATGTCTTTCTGCAGAATAATTTGGTCTTAAACTCTTAACATGTATCAGGAAATAGATTTCCGGTGTTCTTGAGCGTGGATTGTAAACAGCACCGTGCTGGTGGCCTCTGTTTATTGTATTCTGTAACTTTAGACTGGGAGAGAATTGTGTACTAGAGTAAAATCCTTTTTGTAAAGAAAAAGGGATTTTTATCTTTCATTTAAGTTAATAACATACCACATATATTTGTCAATCAAATTAAAATTACTGTCAGCCCATAATGCATTTTAGTTTAGCCAGTATCAGTCAGTCCTGATTTATTTGCTTAATACAAATCTAATTGAGTTTCAGCCTGTTCCTCTCCTTTCAACTGTTAACTGACCAAGTACATCTTTAATTTCCAAGACCTATGGTGTGGTAGCCGTTGAGAGGAAGAGTGATTTGCATAAGGCCCCAGAAGGGTGCCAAAACTCTTCACGCTTTTAACAACAGCCTTTATTATTCTGTAAGTGGATGTGTTGAATTTTCATGCTTTTGTTTCCAGTTCAGCCCTGACAGAAAAGAATAAAGTAGATTTTGCCAGCACCCCTGCTGTGCCCTGGGGGAGAAATTCAATGTGCCTCATTTGTCTTAATTGGAGAACCGCCCTCAGCACCAGCTTTTTCTATGAATATATTAGCATAACAGACAGAAAATTCAAGCCCACTTTTGTAGATGTAGTGTCCCCCCCACATGCACCTCCCATTTTTAGACTAATAAAAACTGCAAGAGGGAAGAAGCCCATGTTTCATCTCTGGGATTTCTCATAGTCGCCACTGTAAAATTCTCTGTACAAGAGAGATGCATCAAGCCTATTTTATCTCTGCACTGTTATTAGAGCCAGTCGTGAAAAATGTGATAAATATCATCCACGACAGAAAGCTGAAAGCTTCTCTTTATTCTTCATAATGTGCTAATCCTATATACTTGTTCTTTGACGGGTTGTGCTGTTTTTTCAGAGGGGAGAGTTGATTTTACACAAAGACAAATGTGTAGCCACTAAGTATGTGAAGGAGAGCAGAGTTTAACACCCCCAAATATGTCACTTTGGCAGGAGGATTATTTTGAGCTAAAGGCAATCAAAACCCAACAGATTCAGGAAAAGCTTTGGCCTCCCCGGCAAGCGCCTACATCGGAAAGGGGGCTTGTACCAGGAGGAGCGCTCTACCAGAGATACCTTTGGACTGAACATGCTTCTCTGCATAACAGGGCAGCCTTTGCTTCCCAAATAGCTCCTCTGCCTTCCCGCCAGTGGCTTTCTCCCCTTTGTGTCCTCACACCTCTACCCATTTCTTTAGCTCAGGAGGTTATATAAGCCTCAATTACCTGGCTGCCCTTGACAGCTTCATATCTTTATGGGGCTCCCAAACGTATGTAATTGAATTTGTTCTTCTCCTGTTAGTCTGTCTTATATCACTTTAGTTATTAGACCAGCCAAAAAACCTAGAAGGAAAGAAAGGAAAAATTTTTCCCACCCTTACTAATGATTCCTTAAAAAAAAAACACAGAAAAATTCTTACCAAGACAAATTTATTAGCAGTAAAACAAGCACAGTTACCTCAGTCAAAGCTAGATTTTAAACTCCACGCTAATACATTGGAGAAATAATAAATTCATCTTCTCATTTTCATATTATAAAAAGGTTCCAAGTCTATACGAACAGCCTGTGCCATGTAAATCACTTCCCTAATCCAGGCCCTTCCAGTATCTGATTGAACTAATGAAATTTAAAGGTAGGTGTTTCAAAAGAAATATTTTGCTTACATGTTCCCAAGACTGTATTAATTCTTTCATCACATCTGTTTAACCTGTTTGTCATTGCCAGCATGTGAAAGAGATGGAAAACACGGGAAAGATATAATTTCTTAATAAAATGTGGTGTACACATTTTCTTGGAAATATGGCTGCCTTTCAAAAAAACAATGAATCCATATTTTGTCTTGATTTTTCTTCAGCAGGCCTAATTTACCACATCAGTCACATGCCGCTCTCATGAGAGGCCTTTCAGGGATTCCGAGTAAGGTATTAATATTATTTTTTGTTGTTAAGAAGTTGTTTTATTCTGAATGATTTGTATGTCTATTTAAAACTTAAATATCTTTGGGGTCAGGTTTTTGTGGGTAAATGGAAGGCAAAATCATTTCAGAATAACAATTTTGAGCTGCAAAAGTAAGAAAAAACATCAACCAATTCTTGTTTCTGTGTAATGCTCACGGTATCTCCAATTTCAAATGCTTAATACACTTCATGGGAAGCCTGAAGGCAAAACTGCGGGATTAATACACTCTTTCCTGCCCCCACCCTCCTCCCTTCACTTTGCATTCAACAACCCCAGTAAACATTCCAAGAGGCCATGGTGAGTGGGTAAGTGTTGGAAACTAGGAATAAAATGTTTGCTTTCTTCTGTCAGTGCATCTAATATAATCATTTGGCTTTATCTGTCCTGTGAGAGGATGTCAGCTTTTTGCTCTACTACTGGTTTCATTTACATTATAAAAATGACAAGCAGTTTACCCAGTTTATCAGATAACTCCTGTGGCTTTGTAAATAAACACTGGAGACACTCTGAGACTTTTTCCTTCAGCCTTTCTCCTCACCCCAACTCTCTTGGATATCTGCCTTGGGGTGCACTCTCAGCTGACTCACTCTGCTCAGCCAGTTCTGCACATCGGCAGGAGACATGGTCCTGTGAACATCCTGCCCATCCCATCCCATTTGTTTTTTTTTTTTCAATTACATTAGACTTTCGATATTATTTTTTGTTAGTTTCAGCTGTACAGGATGGTGGTTAGACGTTTATATAATGTATGAAGCAATCCCCCAGTAAGTCTAGGACCCACCCACCTGGTACCACACCGAGTATAACATTATTGACTATATTTCCTATGTTGCACTTTACATCCCAATGACTGTTTGGTATGTACCAATTTATACTTAATCCCTTCGCGTTTTCACCCAGTCCCCACACATTCTTCTATCTGGCAACCCTCACAGTTTGTTCTCTATATCTGTGAGTCTGTTTCTGTTTTGTTCATTCATTTATTTTGTTCTTAAAATTTCATATACAAGTGAAATCATATGGTATTTGTCTTTCTCTGTCTGACTTATTTCACTTAACATAATACCCTCTCAGTCCATTCATGTTGTCACAAATAGCAGGATTTCATTCTTTTTATCACAAGTAATATTCCATTGTATATATGTACTACTTCTTTACCCATCTATTGATGGGCAGTTGGGTTGCTTCCATATCTTGGTTATTGTTAATAATGCTGCAGTGAACATAGGAATGGGTATATCTTTTTGAATTAGTGTTTCAGATTTCTTCAGATAAATACCCAGAAGTTGAATTGCTAGGTCCTAAGGTAGTTCTATTTTAATTTTCTGAGGAACCTCCACTGTTTTCCATAGTGGATGCACCAATCTGCATTCCCATCAACAATGTGGGCCAACACGTGTTCTTTGTTGATTTATTGATGATAGTTATTCTGACCAGTGTAAGGTGTTTTTGCATTGTGGATTTAATTTGCATTTCTTGGATGATTAGTGACTTTGAGCATCTTTTCATGTGTCTATTGACCATCTGTATGTCCTCTTTGAAGAAATGTCTATTCATGGCCTCTGCCCATTTTTTAATTGGATTGAGTTTTTGTTTTATTTTTGTTTTTGTTTGGTGTTAAGTTATACGAGTTCTTCAGTAAAATGACAACAAACTCACAGTTACTAACAACCAAACCTAAAAACAAAAACAAACTAAGCAAACATGTAGAACAGGGACAGAATCACAGAAGTGGAGATCACATGGAGGGTTACCAGTGGGGGAGTGAGAGGGGGAGACAGGCAGAAAAGGTACAGAGAATAAGTAGCATAAATGGTAGGTAGAAAATAGACGAGGGGAGGTTAAGGTATAGGAAATGTAGAAGCCAAAGAACTTATATGTATGACCCGTGGACATGAACTAAAGCGGGGGGAATGCGGGTAGGTGTGCAGGGCAGAGGGGAATAAAGGGTAGGGGGAATGGGACAACTGTAATAGCATAATCAATAAAATACATTTAAAAAATTTTTTTAAGTTGTATGAGTTCTTTAAAGATTTTGGATATTAAGCCTTTATTGCTGTGCTGTTTGTTTCTTTTAAAATAATAACAAAATACTAATTTTTAGGAGTCTTATATTTACTACTATTCCGAACAACTTTCCAAAATAATAAGGAAAGAGAATTGGAATTAAAGGGAGCATTGAAGACTGAATTACAGCCTTTCCAAGAAGTCGTTGCTATTGTTTCTAAGTATATTTTATTATTGTGAGAGTAATATGTGTTCACCTTTTCAAACTGAGAAAAACCACTGTGTTTTAGGTTTTTTTTAAGTTGGTCCAGTTTCTGAGAAAGAAAACATCCTTTGAAGACATATTAGGCAAAACAGTATTTCGAAATATGCTCATGTGTTACAGTTCTTACACGGTGCCCCCACTCCCCTTGTTGGTTTGGCCCACCTTCTAGGTTGAGAGGTACAGATGGGGTTAAACTCTTTGGGAAGATTAATCAGTTGTTACCCTGAGCAGACTTAAGGAGGACTGCTCTAGGTAATTCATTCATTATTTTTTATGCCATCACTCTCTATGAAAATCCATTTTCCCCACAAAAGTTAAGCAGTTATAGTCATGACTCTTGAAAGTGAAACATAGATATTTGAGGGACATGTTAAAATTGGGGAACAGATGGATAGGAAATTAAATTTCCCCATGTCCACAAACTGTACATTTATCTTGAAGACCTGCAGTAAAAATAACCCTGATGATTTTAAGAAGCATGTTGTTGTGGGCACTGTGTGGAGTAATGGGTAAGTGGGTGATGATGAGGAGACAGATCTTGACGGGGCATCTCTCTCACAAGAAATTCTTGGGATTCTTTTATGAATCAATATCTCAAAGAGTGAAATTTCAAAAATATAAATATTAACATGGAAAAACCTACAATTGACTTTGGAAAGTACTCTTTTGATTATACAAATTTATTTAATTTATACAAGTATCCTACATGAGCAAAGCACACCGACCAAGCAATACCAAATTAGGAGAAAACTTACTGCCAAGGGTAGAACATCTAGGAGGACCAAAGTTTAAGGCAAAATATTTCTGAGTTTAAACATGCAGTTCAAATGACAATGACCTAAAATTTCATGTGATAATCATTTCTGTTATAGTTACAAAGAAAGATATATAAGGACTGATTTAACATCAACGAATTAACAATATGATGTGCCACTTCCTGTGATAACAGGCACATTGAGGTGAGGAGAGGAAAGCACTTACATTTGTTCTGTACACAGAAATGCCTCACTTTAGGGAATTTGTGACAAATTAACCAAATGGGAGTCTCCTGTTTATTTAGGGAACACCATGGCTCTTCTTTTTTCCTTGTTTAAACTTCTTTACAAGTTATTGATTGACTATTCACTTTCTTGGCTGATAACCTCTATATCTGATTCTGAAGACGCAGCCAACAAACACAGGGAGAGTCATGTTATAGTAACTACTGATTTATCTGTCAACTCTTTTTAGTGATTACATCTGTTCTCTGAAAAGACAAGAAATGTCAGAAAATGAATGATGGTTGTTAAGTAATCATATCCTTCAGGTTTTAACCTAAAGAAGCAGAGACGCCTGTGTGAGGGATGCATCTGTGAACACGTCTTTTCCCTCTGGAAAACCACGTGGTTCCCTGTAAGAAGGTGGAGTAGAAGCAGTGCCTTTGTCCAAATCTGGTGTCTGGGCAAACCGAGAAGGGACCAAGATTCTGCTATGCAGTGTTAATTGATCAGATGAGGGAAAGCAAGGGATACAAGGACATGAGGCTGTCACTGTGGCCAGCAGCAATCAAAAATGTTGTGAAAAATATAGAAACAGAATGGGGAGGAGAGTAAGATATCATTTAAATACATATACTTGATATTGAAGGCAAACAGAGAAAAAGCAATTGTCAGAAGGTAGAACAACAGAAGGCAGGTCCAGTGGTCCTACGGTGCTAAAGAAGTGTGGGTGTCAGGAAAGGACATTGCAGGATGGATACCAAGCAGGAGAACACAAATAGCAAGAGGAAAGAAGAGACCTTGTCTAGGATTCTTTAGGCTGTGACACTGCTGTCTTTATTATTTATGTGAATATATTACTCATCTCTATGTCAGATTCTGTCCTATGAGCTATGAAACATTAAAAGTTCAACTAATAAAACTCCCACAGGAATTTGGCAAACCACTTGGCTGGATAAGATTTGGATATGATAGCTTGTAAAGCTAGGCAACCCTTCACCACCTATCTAGCTCTGATTTGCATGGGTCTCAGCAGACTCAAGGAAAAGATTTTGAACTCTGTTTCCAGTCTGGGTTCAGACATATGTTGATGGAGTGTAAGTGAGGGCAATAGGGGCAAGATTGAAGAAGAAAGAGTGGAATCCCTTAGGAGAAAAATCATAATGAGAAAGAAGTTCTGCAAAGTGAATCAGATACAAAAACAGGTTCAAAGAAAGGGCACAGTGTAGCCAAGTACAATGCGAAACTGGACTAGAATCCATCCTGAGGTAACCTTCGGAGATCCTGTGTATGTGCTGGGCAAAAGAGAGAGAGAGAAAGAGAGAGAGAGAGTGAGAGAGAGAGAGAGAGAAGGAAAGAAGGAAGGAAAGGAAAGGAAAAATAAAGAGAAGAAAAAGAAAAAAGGAAAACAGGGAAAAGTAAAATAAAGTGAAGAAAAAAAGCTATATGTGATATTATGGAATAAGAAAATGATGTGAGGAAGATATGCTGACCAAATAAAAGGCCAATAGATCCAAAAGTATGCAAAAATGTCAGGGAATTCAGGGTCAAGCACAGGAATAGAATTCCTCCGCTTTTGGAGGTTAAAAGCAGGTGAGCACCACCACCCAGGTGGCCTGAACACAGCAGTGGAAACACGCTGCGCAGTGCCAGGAGCACCACCGGGGCAATCAGGCAGCAGCAGAGCATAGAAACAGCAGGAGGCAACTAGTGCTATAAAGACAGGGAGAGTGTTGAGATTCAGTCAGGTTGGAGTTATTAATAAAAATATTAAATTGACCTTACCTAAGAATCCTGGACTATTGGGAGTCTTTTATATGGACATAATGGTGTATTGTTGAAAAATAGTCTGCTAGGGTTTCCATAACAAAATACTACAGACTTGGTGGGTTAAACAACAGAAATTTATTTTCTCATAGTTATGGAATCCAGAAGTCCAAGATCCAAGAGAGGTCTGGAGAGGACTCCCTTCTTGGCTTGCAGATGGCAGTCTTCTTGCTGTCCTCACATGGCCTTTCCTCTGTTCACACAGAGGGGTGAGCTCTCGTGTCTCTTCATCTTCTTATAAGGACAGTAGTCCTATTGGATTAGGGCTGTACCTTATGATCTCAATTTAACTTGATTACCCCTTTAAATATCTATCTGCGAATAGAGTCAAATAATGAGTTACTAGGGGTTAGGTTTTGATATATGAATTAGGGGGTGGGGACACAGCCCATAACACTAGAACAAAGATGAATTTTGCTAGTAAGTCTCACCCTTATGACCTCATTTAACCTTAAATTACCTCCTTAAAAAGCCTATCTCCAAATATAGTCACACTGCAGGGGAGGGCTTCAACATATGATTTATTGGGAAACAGAATTTAGTCCATAACAAGGAGTCAGGATCGATCTTATGAATGAACCTAAGAAATGGAAAAGCAAAGAATTCTACCTTGCTCCTACCTGGGTGCTAAAGATAATCATCCATCTTCAAGGATTTGTGTATGACCTGTAAATAACAAAACCTTGTTGCATCAAGTAAAAAGCAAATTACACTCTCTCAGAGTGCTCAAGAAACGGTCTTAATTAACCCTGTAGTCTAACGGGTATTTAATCAAAAGAAGTATTCATCATTTATACCTACACTGTTAAAAAGAACTGAGACAGTTTATGACTTCTAACCAGTACATTTTCTTTGGCTTTAGGAATGTGCATTCTGTTTCAGATTTGTGCAGTTGCTATCTATTGCATCTAATTTCTCAGAAGACAAAGAAATGAAAATATGAATGTGATATTGGTGCATTGCAATGTGGGCTTAAAAAATTTATCATGACTTCTTTAGTGTTTTATTTTTCAAGGGAAAAGGAAAGCCAAAACTACACCAAAATTTAAGTACTCAATTGATTTTTCTCCAATAATAAGTCAAGGAGCATAGCAGATTTGGCTTTAGGGTATGCCAATAACCTGAGTTAGATGCCGCCCAAAGTACTGCCCTGCCACACATTAAATGAATATTCAGTACCCTCGATTTGTTTTCTTTTAGTAAGTAGCTGGCTCTCATATGTGGATAATCTATCATTTAGATTGAGTTATAGGCTATAGAAACCAATTCTGACTTAAACAAAAAAGGAATGTTAGATTTAAAAAAGTCACAGAATTGAAGACAAATTCCTGGGCTTTGAAAGAACAGGCTGCAAGCAGCAAAGTTTTAGAGTTCTAGGGAGCATGGCCCAATAGCCACTCTCTTTAAAATTCTACTTGTGGGATAAATTACAGCCTCAGTATTCAAATTTCCACGAAAAACAGTCAGGTCAGCAAAACTTGGGTCAGGCATCCATTTGATTAACAATTCTACTTAGACCACACATGACAAAGAAGTGGATAGTTTTTCAAGGAAAGTATGGAGCACTATTAGAAAAATGGGAATGGACCCTGGACAGGAAAAGGCAACAGATGTTCATTAGCAGCAAATGCCTGAAATATACCTGTGTTGAGTTTTGACTATGGAAAAGTGAGAACATTAGTATTAGCATTGACAACAAAAGAATTTCACTCCACATTTCTTTCCCATAAATGACATCCAAGCAGAAAGGAGAACCTCATCTCCAAGTACATTGGGAAGGAAGGAAGGAAGGAAGGAAGGAAGGAAGGAAGGAAGGAAGGAAGGAAGGAAGGAAGGGAGGAAGGAGGAAAACAAATACTAGCAAAGAATGTCTGCCCAGCTAGCTGCATTTAAATACAGTAAAACCTTGGTTCTCCGCACCCTAGTTCTTAAACAACTTAGTTCTCAACCAAGCTGTTCAGAGAAAAAATGTCTTTCTTGGCTAACAAAACTTTGCATCTTGATTCTCTACCCAACACCCCTTTTATGCTGATACCCGTATGATCAATTACTAGTCTCTCAGGTGACAAACTAAGTTGATTCAGTTTTCAAACAAATTGCTTCTCAAACAGTTTGCTGGAATGAATTAAGTTCAAGAACTGAGGTTCCATTGTTTTAGGTCAGAATTTGTCTCCTTTCAAGGATGTATATGCCTTTTCCTGGTCTTGCACTGCTGCCACTTTATCACCTTTCTGAGTTTCAGAGTGACCTTCATTAGTTTCTCATCTGTCCACAGATCTCCTCACCCACCCCAGCATCTCAACAATGGCAGAACTACAGCAATGATGACTGCGTTTCAGTGTCTGGTGAAGCAGCCATCTTTACTGATGTGGTAATGACAGGCCCATCTAGGTATTCTCTAAATCTTGGTGCCCAGGTGCTGTAACCTCAACAAGACTCCATGTTGGTCTGACTGTATAGCTCTCAGCAAGAGCTAATTCCTGTGATGCCATTAAGAAAAGTCTAGGCATACACTAAACAGCCTTGCAACTATGTTTGTTTGGGCATTTTGAAGGCCGGTCTGCTTTTGAAATGACTCTCTTCAAGGCCAAACAAGGAAAAGCCAAGAGCTCTGGGCAGTACTTCAAAAGTCAACAGCTGCTCTGCACTCCCAGTCAATCCCAATGTGCCACTTGGCTGCTTACTGATGAGCTGCGTGCACGAATGTCTGATAGCCCCATAGTGTATTTCCTAGTTCACCCATCGGCTTGTCCAGCACTGGGCAGATAGTTTGGTGCCCCAGAAGTCTGGCTTCTCAGCAACACAGCTTGTTATAAGGGAAAGAGTATTTGATTGGAAGTCGAGAGTCCAATTTCAGGTTTGAACTGTCCCTAATTACATATATGGTGTTGGACGAGTAACTTAAAGTATCCGGGCATTAGGGGGTTTTGTTGTTGTTGTTTTGTTGCTGTTGTTGCTTTGTTGCTGTCGTGGTTAACATTTTATTATGGGAATTACAAACATATGTGAAATCAGAAGGGATAATATGAAGAATTCCATGTAACTGTCATCTACTTTCAATGTTTGTCAATTTTGATTTATCTACTAGATTATGGTAAAGCAAATCTCAGTCTCATATCATTATGTCTATAAATATATCAGAGTGTATCTCTAAAAGATTAGAACTGTTTTTTAAAAGTCACAATAATATTAGATACTAAGAATAATGTTAATTTAGTATTTTTTCAAGGATCCAGACAGGGTTCAAATGAGATGCATAAAATTCAATTCTTGAAATGTTTCTTAAATCCGTCTTAAACTAGAGTCTCTCTCTCTTTCAGCTTGTTGATTTCAGGTATTAATTTTTAGTAAGATGCATTCTTAGGTGGTATTTTGTACTGCTGTTATGAAGCATGTAATGTCTAGTTGTTCCTCCTTTTGAATTGTGAGCAGTCATTGGTAATCATTGTCTAGAGCCATTATTTCACAAGGGGTTACAAAATGGAGATATGGTCATTCTAGCATGCCTTCTCCATTTACTAGCTGGAGTGCTTCTAAAAACAGTAACTTGCCCTTGCAAAGTATGTGGTTACTCTGCAGTATAGATATACAGGAAAAGGAGAATAAATGCTTCAATTTTTCCTGTATTTACAAGTTTTTAAAAATAATCATTTTTGTAACATCTTCCAAAGGAGAGCAATGAGATTTTGTTTTGTTGTTTAACATTAGTATGCATGTCTGGGTTTAAAGATTTTGATGTGTTTTAATCCATTCCAGTTTATGCCCAACTTGACTAGTGGGAACCTCTTCAATTAGTCTAATAAGAAAAGAACACATAAAAATTATCTATGTTCAGATCATTCAAAACTACCTGAATGGAAGTCCTACATCTAAGATATAAAGAGCAGCAATACTGAGACTGGTAGGAGGGGCAGAGACATGGAACCAGCTGGTCTCACAGCCACATGTGGCAGAAAAATCAGGAGGTATATCTCAGCTGCACAGGTCCCCTTAAGGAGTGAAGGGTCCCATACGTATACCAAACCCTCCTGCCGAGGGTTCCAGTGCTGGGAAGAGAAGTTCCCATAACTTCTGGCTGTAAAAACCAGCAGGGATTGTGGCTGAGTGATAGGGAGGGTTTCTGGAGTCCCAGGCAGTTCCTACTGAAGGGCCCATGCATACTTACTTGGACTCACTCCCTCTGAATTTCAGTGCTGGGGCAGAAGCTCAAAGGGAGCCAGGGGGATACAGAGAGGAACTGAATTGTCTAATATTAGAATGACAGCTAGAGGGGCAGATGTGTTGGCAGAGGCTATTGTTCTATTTTTGAGCATTTATGCTACAGAGCTCTCAGGCAGGCACCATATCCGAGTCTCCATCAACCTGGACTAAGGCTGTTAGCTCTGCCCTGATGATTCCCTGAGACCCTGTACCACTAACTGTCCAGGCCATCCAAGTTGTTTCCAGAGGCTTTTCCATATGAATAAACTGCCTCGACTCATGCTTCACACTTTTCTAAAATCTCTCAGACAAGCAGCATGTGGCCTCTGCATGCCCTATACCTCTCATGAAGTGGCCCCAGGCCAAGGACTAGCATTAGCCACCCTTGTTTCATAGCTTGGCCTCCCTTGGGCACTTGCAAGTCCAGCACAAGTAGCAGCCATCTGCAGACACTTAGTAGCTCATGCTTGGTGGCCCAGGAAGAACACAGGTGCTGCTGACCTTGGTCTACACCTCCTGAAAGGCCCTAGAACCAGTGAACCCAGTGAACAGGTTCAGACCATGTCAAAGCACCACCCTGCCACCTCCACAAGTGACAACCTCACAGGGCCAACTCAGTGGGCACCAGATCCCCACTGAAATAAGTCCTTCTCTGTGGAAAGGATCTCTGCACAGCTGATCCTCTATGGTGGTTCTTACAGATTGGCCTGTGGGTCATTCCCTCCCATTGACATGCCAACAGCAACCAAGGCTCAACTACATCTGGAGTGTGTACATAGCCCACACAGGAGGATGCACCTGGAGTGCCCAGTTCAGTAAATGCGGAGGCTATGCCACTGGACCTTACTGAATACCTACTACATTAGGGCACTCTACCAAGACAGGGAGACATAGCAGCTCTACCTAACACATACAAACAAACACAGGGAAGCAGCCAAGATGAGGAGACAAAAAATGTCCTGCCCTGGCCAAGTGGCTCAGTTTGTTGGAGTGTCATTTCATATACCAAAGGGTTGTGGGTTCGATTCCCAGTCAAGGCATATACCTATGTTTCAAGTTCAATGCCCAACTGGGGAGCAAACAGGAGGCAACTTACTGATGTTTCTTTCTCACATCAGTGTTTCTCTCTCTCTCTTTCCCCATCCTTCCTTTCTCTCTAAAATCAATAAACATATCCTCTGCTGAGAATTAAAAATAAAGAAAATGAAGTAAAAGAAAACAAAGAAACATGTCCCACGTGCAAGAACAGAAAAAGACTCCAGAAAAGAACTGAACAAGATGACGCCAAGTAATCTAGCATATATATAGTTAAAACACTGGACTTAGGGGAAGAGTAGATGAACTTAGAACTTCAACAGCATAAAAAAAAGGACATGGCAGCCATAAAAAAGACTCAGTCATGAAGAATGCACTAACAAAAATGAAGAATAATTTACAGTGAATCAACAGTAGAGAAGATGAAGCTGAAAATCAAGTCAGTGATTTAAAATGTATGGGAGCAAAAAACACCCAGTCAGAACAGCAAAAGGAAATAAGAATCCCAAAAAAATGAGGATGGTGTAAAGAGCCACTGGAACAGCTTCAAGCATACCAACATTCTTATTATGGGGGTGCTGAAGGAAAAGAGAGAGAGCAAGGAATTGAAAACCTGCTTGAAAAATTAATGGCAGAAAACTTCCCTAAACTGGTGAAGGAAATAAACACACAAGCCCAGAAAATGAAAAGTCCCAAACAAGATGAACACAGAGGCCTGCACCAAGACGCATCATAATTAAAATGCAAAAGGTTAAATACAAAGAGAGAATCTTAAAAGCAGCAAGAGAAAAGCTGTTAGTTACCTACAAGGGAGTTCCCATAAGACTGTCAGCTGATTTCTCAACAGACGCTTTTCAGGCCAGAAGGAATTAGCGTGAAATATTCAAAGTGATGAAAAGCAAGGACCTACAACCAAGATTACTCTACCCAGGAAAGCTATCATTTAGAATTGAAGGACATATAAAGAACTTCCCAGACAAAAGAAAACAAAAACACAGTTGCCCTGGCTGGTGTGGCTCAGTGGATTGAGCACCAGCCTGTGAATCACAAGGTTGCTGGTTCTACTCCCAGTCAGGGCACATGCCTGGGTTGTGGGCCAGGTCTCCAGCTGGGGGTGTGCAAGAGGGAACTGACTGATGTATTTCTCACACATCAATGTTTCTCTCCTTCTCTTTCTCCCTTCCTTCTCTCTCTTAAAAAAAAAAAAAAAGCCAAATCTCCAATCTTATATTAAATGAAATGTTCAAGAAGAAAAAAATCAAAAATATAAACAATAAAATGGCAATGAATGCATATCTGTCAACAATTGAATCTAAAAAACTAAAAGAACAAGCAGAACAGAAACAGACACATAGATACAGAGATTTGTTTCAACTGCTAGATAGGACAGGGTTGGAAGATGGGTGAAAAAGTAAAGGGATTAAAAAGTACAAGTTGGTTGTTACAAAATAGTCATGGGGACATAAAGTAAGCATAGGAAAAATAGTCAATAATATTCTAATAAATATTTATTGTGTCAGATGGGTATGAGATTTATCAGGATGATCACTTAGTAAGTTAGATAATGTCTAATCACTGGGGTGTACATTGGAAACTAACAAAATATTGTATGTCAACTGTAATTGAAAAATTAAAAAAAATTATTTTTAAAAGTTTCAAAACAACTAGCCATGTAAAATAGATATTTAAAATGAAATACTACTTTTTCATAAGGTAAAAATAATAATAAATAAAATAATATTCCCTATGTTTACAGAAGACATGATGAGCTTTGTAGAAAATTCAAAAGCATTCATGAAACACTCCTGGAACAAATAAGCAATTATACCAAGGTTGTAGGCACCAGGTTAATATACAAAAGTCATTCACTTTCCACCCTGTGTAGTGTGGCTCAATTGGTTGGAGTGTCACCCTGAGTACCTAAAAGTCACGGGTTCGAGACCTGGTCAGGGCACATACCTAGGTTGCAGGCACCTGCAAAAGGCAACTGAT
The DNA here is from genome assembly GCA_028533065.1 of Trachops cirrhosus. NCBI lineage: Eukaryota > Metazoa > Chordata > Mammalia > Chiroptera > Phyllostomidae > Trachops > Trachops cirrhosus. Next base: position 113,217,289 of record CM052540.1, read on the forward strand.
AGATGCTTCTCTCTCACATTGATGTTTCTCTCTCTGTCTTTCTCTCTCACTCATCAGTAAATGTATTCTTGGGCAAAGATTTTTTTAAAAAAATGTAGTCACCTTCTTATATACCAGTAATGAAAAAGTAAAATTTGAAATTAGAAATACAATACTACTTATATATCAAAATGAAATACTTAGGTATAAACCTAATCCCCAAAATAAAATACTCAGGTTTCAACCTAACTAAATATGTAAACAATCTTTAAGAGGTAAACTACAAAACTTGGATAAATAAAATCAAAGGAGAGCTAAATAGATGGAGAGATATTCCATGTTCATGGATGGAAAAAACAATACTGTTGAGACATCAGTTCTTTCCAGTTTGACCTGTAGATGCCGTGCAATCCTGAACAAAATCGCAGCGAACTGGTTTATGGATATCAACAAACTGATTCTAAAGTTCTGCGGAGAGATGAAAGGCCCGTAATATCTAATACAAAACAGAAGGAAAATGAAGTTGGATGACTGACACTCCATGACATCAAGACTGATTACAGTTTAAAATTTCTGCTCTGCAAAAGACAAAGCAAGCCACAGATTGGGAGAAAATATTTGCCAAGGATATATCATTGAAAGGACACTTATCCAAAATATAAACAGAACTTTTAAAATTCAAGAATAAGAAAATAAACAACCGTATTTTAAAAAAATAGGCGGAAGAAGAAGAAAGGGGGAGGCAGAGCAGAGAGGAAAAAGAAAACATTGTAAGTGGCAAGAAAGCAAAGCAAACGCGCATGGCCCAAACACAGGTCCCTCAGACTTTCTTTAGTGCTTTTTATTTTTAATTTATAAAAGCTAATAATACAAAAACTTTAACTCGTCAAGATGTCACATTGTGATGTTGATCCTGTTTGCATCAAGCCCGAATGGATAAAATGAAGTATAGATTTTATAATTTTGAAAGTACTCAAGGCATGTGGGAAAATGTACTTATGTATAACATCTTTACTCTTGGTGATTCTGGACAAATGATGTGTGACAGTAACTTCCTTTTTGGTTAAATTATAAGCTATTATGTATTACAACATGATTGAATATGTGTCATTTCAAACTGAGCCCAAGATAAATGACATAGTTTAAGTTAAGCATTTTATATTTGAAAAGAAGACAACAACCTTGGACCATCACTAAACCCCACAGCAGAAAGACTGATGCATCACATATTCTAAATATCATTGAGTCAAAGGCAATGAAATTTGCTATATATTATGGTATTTGAGAATGTATGAGAGCTGTTTAAATGTACTCCACGGTTCACTACCGTTAAGTCCTGATACAGCCAGTTGACGCATCCCGTCATCAACCTGCCAGGAAGCCTTCAGAGAGCCATTTGTCCCTGGATCCAAATCAAATATGTACCCTAACTGCTAAAAAAGTATTTTGTTGGACTAAATGACCGAGCTATCTTTGACAGGACTGCTGAATGAGTTATGACAACGGTTGACCACTTTGGGCCCTGGGGGCAGTATTACCAAAAAGAAAGAGACAAAAATCTGTTCTAGAATTTCTAGTGACTGATCTTATGTAGAACAAATGCATCATTCTTTCTGTGATGAATCTTAGCTGAGGTCCAAGGTTCTTGGACTCTTTTACTTTGGAACATACCAGGGTAGAGTTGCTGCTCATCCTGTGTATACTTAAACCTGGTGCATAACATGTTTATGAATCACAGACAGGTTGAGGTTTAATGGAAAGAGGAGGAAAAAATAGAAATCTGACTAACCTGTGTTCAAATATCAGCATCACCACCTATTAGGTCCTAGTTTTATAAAGCTGGAAAATAACGTCTATTTTTTACAACTGTTGTAAAGGGTAATGGTGAATATTAAGTGGCTGACATATTGTAGGCATTTATTTTTTTAAATGACTTATTATTATTATTATCTAACAACAACAGACTCCTTCTAAAATTGGTAACAAGGTCTTATGAAGACAAACAGATGAAAAAAATCACAAGGCAATAGGGGTCAACCAACCTGGAAATACAAAACCTGCCTGAAGGCATTCAAAGAACAAAAGCAGCAACTGCAACGACAAATAATAGTAACAATGATAATAGACCCACTGTGTCAACCAGACCTGTCTTGCCCATTGCTCTCTAAACATTCAAGTTCTTTCTACTATTGTATTTAAGAAGTTATTAGAGATTATTTTGCTTTGGGCAACTTTATATCCAAGACATGAAAAAGAAGCTTTTACCATTTTGCTTTTCTTAAGCAACTGTGTTTCTAAATTCATTTTAAGCTTCCCCTCACTCCTTTGAGCAACACAGTAACTCGATACATCACAACTTGTATGACAGCTCCCTCTCTCCCTCTCCCACCACCACCCCTTATCCCCCAGCTCCGCAACCCCGCAGATTCAGAAAATGTGAACACATATATTTATGAGAAGCATGTTCAGTTTCTGTGTCTGACCACCTGAATTTCTGGAGCAGGCAACAGAAACGGAACAGAGAGGAAACCCAGACGAGGTTTCATTTCCCCCAACATTGTTGCATTGCTGTGATTTTCTTCAGCTCTGAGGCCCATGGAACTATGTAAACGGCCTTAACTTTTCAAAGAAAAAGACTTAATTTTTAGTCTGGAGACTTGCAAATAGACATGCAGCTCGCAGTCTATTTACTATTGTTTATTGAATTTCTTTTTATTTTATTATTTCTCTACATTTTGTTTTAGGAAAGTTCTGGAAAATATAAAGATTTTACCCATGGGGGAAACCTGCTTGAAACCACTACTTAGTTTTTTAGTGTTTTTTCAAAAAAAAATGTTTTTCTCCTGAAACTTTGGGAGTTTACTTTCTTGCAAAAGACGGGCTTTCTGAAAAATTTCCATTGGCAGGAGTCCAATGCCATAATGACTTCAAATTAAACCCTCATTGTTTCCCTTTCTCTTCCTTGGGGCCACAAGCAATTCTTTCCTCCATGTGTTAGATTCGGTTTAACTCAGCAAGTTTCCAGAAGTGCCCACAAAGCTACAGAAGACAGAAATTGGAACTATCAGCCTTGAAAGATGCTGTCAGGACTTGTCCTTTCATACGTTGAACACAACACTGCCCTCTCCAGTGTTCAGATGAGTGTGGGGACACAGTAGAGGCCAGAGTATTTGTGGGGGGAGGCGGGGTTGCAGATGCCTCCTGAAGATTGTGGGGGCAAAAAGAGACTGTTTTCCCAAGTTTTGCATGGCTGGTAAGGAATTTTACATACATGTATAAAATTATTGCCCAAAATTTTATCTAAAGATAAAATCTGATCAGATCAAATATTCTAATGGAATGATTCTGTGGGGTAAGTGGAGGCAGTCTGGCTCCCTCACCCAAGTGTCTGGGTAGCTAAGGGAAGCAGTGTTCCCATAGCCTTGGAGGGGCCGATAACCAGTGTTCTCACAGCCTTGAGACCGGGTCCGATAAACTGTTCCCGTAACATGAAGTGGGCTTGCATGCCCAGAATCATGTTATGTTATATAATGTTCTGGTAGTTTTCCAGCTTTGTTCCCCTCTAGCACTTAAACAGGTAGGGACTCACTGCTGGGGGCAATGATGAGAGACATGCAAGGGGACAGGTGCCACGATGGATGCCACACTGGGGAGCAAGGGCCATGACGTGTGCCATGCAGAGACTTGCAGATAAACATGCAGCTCGCAGTGTGCGTGGCTCACCCACCCATGAATAAAGGCATGCCAGACATCCCAACGGCCCCATGAATATCCTTCTCTCTGCACAGATACCATGGACCTGCCCTGCCTTGAACGGTCACAACACAGACTCAAATTCAAGACTACCATGCTGGTTCAATAAGCCAAAAACATTGCACTTTCACAGAATTTATCTCACCCTCTAAATATATTTATAACACCACAGTTTTATAATCTGGCATAAGTATACATGTCTACCAGCCACAATTATTTTAATTTTACTTAATTTTTTCAAACAATGTTTCTACAAAGCACTGGAAATTACTCGGGGGAATCTCACACAAGGAACCTCCACAGTCAGAGGGAAACTAGGAAGCTTTTCTCACCATCTCTGCCCCCTAGTGCTCCCCCACCCCAACTCAAACACGCAGGCTCTCGGGCAAAAAATATATATATATTATATATATATTATATATATATAATATATATATTATGTACATATTCTATATTGGCAAAATACATATATAAAGAACAAAAGCTTAAATCTGACCAAAGTAGTCAACTTTATGGGACAAGAACATTTAAAAAGGCAGCACGTTGTGAGTGCCACAAATGAAAATTCAAGCTTGCACCTCGGAATCGGAATCACTTGGCTGAGAACTGCCTTCTGTTCTCTGGAAGAACGGCGATCAGATGTGGCTCTCCAAACATGCCATCAAGCACTTTGGTCAGGGCTTCCCTGTGTACCCCTTCATACTTGCCTTTCTTATCATCTCTGAGGCTCATTTACAGGTGGGTCTCTTTATTCCAACCATGCAAAGATGATAAAATTGTTGTAATCTATTTAGAGGCCACACAATTTAACACAATTCTACTTTCATTTCTCCTCACCTTATACATAAAATCCATTAAGCTATTTTATAGAGGCTAAATATGAAAGGACAGTGGTACTTCAGTATTTCTTAACCTGTTATCAAGACCACAATATTTTAACAGGAATGAAGAACCAAATGCAAATTTCCATTCTCTTTGTATAACATTTATGCAATAAAGAATGAATTGAGTACATGATTTTTCATTTCTGGAGTACTAGGGCTAGTAATACATGAGCTGCAAGAAGCAAGCATTAATCTATCTAACTGCTAAGAAATGAAATGTCACTTAGAGGAACTTGTTCTTGCCAGCACACTCTTTCATGGAATTCTCCATCAAAAAAGCAGAGGAAAAAGTAATTCCTTTTCCAGCTGCATTATATCATGGCACAGCCACCCTGCTTCATGTGCTCTGATTTCGTTCCTGCATGGAGTGTACAGAAGCTCCAGCTTTTCAAAGATACCTCATTTGATTTCATTTTTCACATAAAATAAATGATTTTTGAAAAAAAAGAACAAAAGGAAAGGAGCGAAGGAACTATTTCTTCAGAAGAACATTAATTTTGTTTCTCAACAGCTGTTGTATGCCCAGGCTGGCATCTCACTTGCTGTGGGCGGTGTCACAAGGGCCGTGGTGTGTGTGTGTGCACACCTGGTCTATTCATGCACATTTTTTGTACGAGTTATTTCTCAGGTGAATTGAGATCACCAGTTTTAAGTGACTTAGGATTGTAAGTCATGTTAATAATAATAAAGCACTGTACTTTAACAGGTGGCTGAAAAGCCTGAGCATTCTTTGTTTAGTTTTTAAAGGCACTGCCATTTTTTTTTCAATATGTTCCTCTGCAAAATAATAGACAATACCATTTTTTTGTTCTGGTGGGAACATTTAAATGAATATATTTTAAAAATACTGAACTTAAAGAACAGGCTCACTTTCAATAAACTAATTTTAAAAGCATGTACTTGAAATAATTTAGATTTCACACTAGCTGATGTGGCTCAGTGGACTGAGTGCTGGCCTACAAACCAAAGAGTTGGGGGTTGGCTCCCCAGGCAGGGCATGTGCCTGGGTTTCAGGCTGGGTCCCCAGTTGGGCACACAGGAGAGGAAGCGACTGATGCATCTCTCACACATCAATGTTTCTCTCCCTCATTTTCTCCCTCCCGTCCCCTCTCTTTAAAAATAAATAAATTTTAAAAAACTAAAATAAATTAGATTTCAAGGAAAAGATTACACAAGCCCACCATACTATCATCTATGCTTTGTGAAGTAAAAGCATCTATAAACATGTTACTGATTTTCCAAAAATGTATCTTCCAGTAACTCAACATATGGTTACATCTAAGTAAAGTAACACCTCTTTTGCTGGCCATCATTTACTATTTACTGTTCCAAATAGCAGAATTCTTCCAGATAACTGAGGGTTTTGCCTTTAACCTATCAAGATTTTTCAAGTATTCCTTGAAAATTTTACCATATAGGTCTCTATTTTCTTAAAAGAGCAATATTAAGCAATTTACTATTTTGAACATAATCTCTCCTTTGTAGATGTGGGATAATAATACTTGATTCACAAGAGGGTTTTCAATATTTTAAAACCAGTTACATCACAGGTGGCAAACACAAGGCCCTCAAGACAGAATCTGGCCCTCCACCTTGTTTCTACCCGGCAGCAGCACCGAGCTCCTTGCCCCTTGTTAAGGAGTGGTTACATTTATACAGTCCTAAAATTATGCTCGAGCCTTTGAAGGCAACTGTGACGCTGATGTGGCCCCGGTGAAAATGAGTTTGACACCCCTGACTTAACATCATTGTTACAAACATCACGAACCCTGCCCTTGTAGCTGCAGGTCCTGTGAACCAGCTGAGGCATGTAAAGTTATCTCACCTAAGAGTTCCTCATGCTGCACAGGTGCCTCCTCTATGAAAATTAAGGAGGGCGTGGTGAGGAGGAGCTCTGTCCTTGCACTGATCTCTCCCTGTTACATTTTGCTTGTAGTTAAACGTACTTCTCATAGCACGGTGGCCCTCCTGGTGCCTCCTTTTTGTCTTTGGGTGTTGCGTGTACTGCTATTACAACCTGGAAATCAGAGCTGAGGCTATTAGCATCACATGTAGCAGGACCTGATAAGTCTGAGCACTTGGGTGTAGGTGAACAGCTTAATGGTTCAGAGGGTGGTATTGTGGTGTTAGTGAGGCCTATGCGAATTGTGAGCCTTCCTTTCCTCTGCCTTCCTACTCCTTAACTGAACTCCAGTTGGCGGAAATAGCCAGGTAAGCAACCTTTACATTAAAAATTCCTTACTGTACCTTTTTGGTTTAAGCAACATCATTTGTCTTCTATCAGCAGCCATACGTGGACTAGGAATCCACACGCTTATCTCTTGTGTTTCAAATCACTTCTCTTCCTGGACAGCCCCATTCAGATGGTCACCCCCTCCTTCGACTGCATATTGCTTGAGGACGGACAGTAAGAAATAAGTAAGACTGTTCTAAATAATATGAAGTTGATGGCATTATACTTTATTTGTTGATTGTTTTAAGAGAAAGAGAGAAAGAGAGAAAAACATCAATTTTGTTGTTCCACTTATTTATGCATTCGTTGGTTAATTCTAGTATATCCCCTGACTGGAGATTGAACCTGCAACCTTGGGGTATCAGGATCGTACTCCAACCAACTGAGCTACCCAGCCAAGGCAGCCTTATACTTTAAATAGAGGTGGTTTTCAAACTTGTTTTGACAGCAGAATCCCTTCCCCCAGTTCTTTGTTAATGAAAGTGAAGCAGAGCAATATCCCTCTTACTCAGCACCTTCTTCTCTCAAAAACTGGGCCCTTTGAGAGGAGCATCCTCAGAGCCTAGAGCCTTTATTAACTTTCTAGCCCCAAACAAAATACTTGTTAATTTTTAAACTCAATCATTTATTGATCCTCCACAATAAATCTAAAAGAGCAGGATAATAGTAAATAAAAATATTTTAAATATATTTTACTGATTACGCAATTACAGTTGTGCCAATTTTTCCCCTTTGTCCCCCTCCACCTGGTACTCCCCATTCCCTCTGGCATTCCCCACCCTTAGTTCATGTCCATCGGTCATACATGTAAGTTCTTTGGCTTCTCCATTTCCTACTGTTCTTAACGCCCCCCTGTTTATTCTGTACCTACCAATTTGTACTTCTTAATCCCTGCACCTTTTCCCCCATTCTCTCCTTTACCTCACCCGAATGGTATCCCTCCAGATGATTTCCATATCTACGATTATGTTTCTGCTCTGCTCATTTGCTTAGTTTGTTTTTTAGGGTAAATGATTGATAATTTGAACTTATTACCATTTTAATGTTCATAATTTTGATCTTCTTAAGTCCCTTTAGCATTTCATATAATAATGGCTTGGTGATAATGAACTCCTTTAGCTTTGCCTTGTCTGGGAAGCACTTTATCTGCCCTTCAATTTTAAATGATAGCTTTGCTGGATAGAATAATCTAGGTTGTAGGTCCTTGCTTTTCACCACTTTGAATACTTCTTTCCAGTCCCTTCTAGCCTGCAAAGTTTCTTTTGAGAAATCAGTGGACAATCTTATGGGAACTCCTTTGTAGGTATCTCTGTGCTTTACTCTTGCTGCTTTTAAGATTTTCTGTTTATTTTTAACCTTTGATGTTTTAATTATGTTGTGTCTTATGATGTGTCAGCTTCCTGGATTTATATGTCTATTCACCAAATTAGGGAAGTTTTCTTTCATTATTTTTTTCAAATAAGTTTTCATTTTCTTGGTCTTTGTTTTCCCCTTCTGGTACCCCTATTATTTGAATGTTGATATGTTTGAAGTTTTGTTTTTTGGGATTCATTTTTTTCTTGCTGTTCTGATTGAAAGTGTTTTTCTTTCTTGTGTTCCAAACCATTGATCTGATTCTTGGCTTCATCCACTTCACTGTTGGTTCCCTGAAAATTTTTCTTTATTTCACTTAGTGTAACCTTTATTTCTACCTGGGTCTTTTTTATTTTGTTGAAGTACCCAATGAATTCCTTGAGCATCCTAATAACCAGTGTATTTCAACTCTGCAACTGATCTCCATTTTGTTTAGTTCTTATTCTGGAGTTTTGATCTGTTCTTTCACTTGTGCCATGTTTCTTCATCTCCTTATTTTGGCAGCCTCCCTGTGTTTGTTTCTATGTATTAGCAGAGCTACTTTGACTCCCTGTCTTAGTAGCATAACCTACTACAGAAAAGTACACTGTCAAGTTGGATGGGGCAGAGCCTTAGGTAATCTCCAGGGTAGGGAAACCCGTGTGAACCAGGTTGATGAAGTCTCTGATATAATGTCAGCACTCCATGGCTCTGTGCGGGGAAGGACTCAGAAAGGGGACAATGCTGCTGCCTGGACAAAACTCCTGGCCTCTGGAGTTTTGTCCGAGAGGAAGCTGTCCCTGGTACTTGCCTTGATGCCAGACACTTTAGTTTCTCCCCATGTGCCACTAGGGCCCTTCAAGCGGCTGCCCAGAGGGAGTGATTCTGCATAAGTCCTAACTCTGTTGTGGGCCCTTTAAGAGGAGACACCTGAGACTCTGCCAGCAGTTTCTTCCACTGCCCCAACCCCCACTGGTTTTTACAACCACAAGTTATCGGGACTTATCTTCCTGGCACTGTAACCCTGGGCTGGGTGGTCTGGTGTAGGGCCGAAGCCCCTCACTCCCAAGGTATCCCTCCCAATTTTTATCCACCAACCGTGGGTGCAGGACTGCATGTTCCACATCTCTGTGTTCCTGCCCCTTCTTCTTGTCTGGATGAATGTGACTTCTTTAATTCCTTGGTTGTTGGACTTCCATACAACTCGATTTTCTGACAATTCTGTGTGAGAGTTGTTTTGTAGTTTACTTGTAATTTTTGCTGTGGTCGTACAAGGAGGTGAGCCATGTTTACCTACACCTCCATCTTGACCGGAAGTCTCAAGGACAACATTTTAGTAGCTCTGACAGATGACCATGAATACTGTCTTCACTTATGAAGGGAAGCCATCCTTCTCCCACATTTTTAATATAAAGCTATTTTTTTATTTTTTCATCTTGACAGATGTGTGTGTTCCTCAATGTTGAACTGTTCTGCATGCTCTTCAACACCTTCCATCCATTAGAAAAGTCGAAGTATTCAACTCAATCCTTGTCATCTTTGAGGTAAGATCAGCTGGGCTCCTATTATGGGGCTGGTTTTGATAAACTATCATATCCTATTTTTAATATCTCAGCACTGACTGTTTTAAAGTAATTTTCACCTTCTCTTTTTATACAATGGGGAATACTAAGAATATTGGAATGAGAGTGAGGAAACAGAAGTTACTGTGACAATCAATGAAATAATATTTGTGAAATGTCTTTGAAAATGTGATGTACTATTCTTTGATATATAAAGAAGTTTTCACTGAGGGCCCATTCTGTGCCCAGCACTGTTGTAGGCACTAGGAATGGAGCAGCAAACAAACGAAGTACAGGCACGCCTCAGAGACATACTGGTTGGGTCCAGAACACTACAGTGAAGTACGTCCCATAACCTTTGTGCCGGTGCAGGGGTCTTGCGTTCAGTTTGTAAAAAATGCAACACCTTTGAAATACAATAAAGGGACGTGCAATAAAACAAGGTATCCTTGTATCTCTCCTCAGATCTTACATTTTAACAGAGATGAATAAACCAGTAGATTTACTATTGTTGTTATTTTTATTATATCATTATCATTATTAAATAGAGCAACTTTGATTACTTGTACCATGTATAACATTTGAATTGTGAACATAAAAGTTTAAAGTTTGAAGGTGAAGACTTTGGTTTGTGTCCTGTCTCCTACTGCATAGTGCCTGGATGTATCCACAAGCACATCCTTTCATTTTACCAAGGACATTTTCTCATTTATGAATATGGGACAATTATAATACTTAACTCACAGGAGTATTTTAAATATCATTAAAATAATGAGAGTATATTTTGTGCACTTTTAGTACTGCATAATAATTCACATATTTAGTCCTATGATTGTTAATATGCTGTCTTTTTATAGAGAAGCACCATGCACTACTGTCCTTGCTGCAGCTAATTTAAATACCTCTTTTTTCCTAGACATATGTTTTTAAAAATTAAGTAAATTAGAAACAGAATTGTCCGCTGTTCCAAATAACATAAATTGTGTTTATGTGACAACATTTAAGCTGTATGCATAGCCAGAGTCAAGGACAACTATTCACGTAACAGCTCTCCATTGTTCTGATTACAAGCTTATACATGGGGATGATTCATGGTTTACTTGCTTTTCAAGTCACAATTTCAAGCAGCATCGTTTGTCTTCTACCAGCAACTCTACATAGCCCAAGAATCCGTGTGCTGATCTCTTGTATTTTGCATAATTTCTAGTCTTGCACAGCACCATTCAGACTATGACAACTCCAAAGTAAGTGATGCAAACAGCCTTCAAAAACTAAAAAACAAAAAGATCTTTCATTCACACCTATTTCATCCTCATAGTTATCAGGCCCAAGGCAAGTCTTGCTCAGTACTCGGTACAGAGTGGCTTCCTCTATAAATTCTGTCCACTGAATGCTGTAGCACATGTGTGTTTATATTTTACACATCAAAAATGAATCCAATTCCAGGAGAATCCACGGAAATGTGTTTTTATTACTCACCAGTAAAAATAGATGTAGAGAAATTAGAGGACATTTTAGGAAATAAAATCCTCAGAATTTGGTGGTGGATTAGATATCCTGGAGAGGGACATACCAAAAAATAGCTTTTGTCTTATGACTTATGTGAATGAATTATTCATTGAATTAAGGAATGTTGAAAGAGGAGCAGTTTTGTGGGGAATGGAATGAGTGATCATAATTTCAGTGTTACACAGATTGAATTTGAGATGCTTTTGATATATGTTTAGTGTTTACATAAAGGATCTGAAGCTCACTTGTGAGTTCATGTATAGGAGATAGTTGAAGTTATGGGTATGGATAAGATCTCTTAGTAAGAGAGTATATAGTAAGATGAGGGAAAAGATATAGGAGCAAACTATTCTATTGTATGGATATACCACAGTTTATTTACTCATCCATCAGTTAATGGACATTGGGTTGTTTCCACCTCCTGGCTTTTATGAATAGTGATACTGTAAATATTTATGTTCTCTTTGAAGATATGTTTTTATTTCTCTTGGGTATGTACCTAGGAGTGTAATTGCTAGACCATGTGATAATTCTGTGGTTAACTTACTGCTCAGGTTCCTCCAGTGGGTTCTCATTTGTCTCTGAGTAAAGCCAAAATACTTGCAGTAATTATAAGCTCCCACGTAATATGGTCCCATATGACCTCCTTGATTTCACCTCTTACTATGACTCCTCCCCTTGCTCAGTCCCTACTCATCTTTGTGTGACTCCGTGAAGACACCAGTCACACTCCCTCTGCTTATCTGTTTCCATTTCCTAGGACAGACTTCCCAGTATATCAGTAAGGTTTTCTTCTTACCCCCTCATGTCTTTATTCCAATGTCTTCTTCTCATCGAGGTGGTCAACACTCCCTGGCTCCCTTCTTGCTTTTTCAGTGTCTATTTGTTTTTTGTCCATCACACTTATAACTATTGAATGTACTGTGCAATTTGTTTTATATCTGTTTTCCCACTAGAAAGCTAGCTCCATGGAGCAGAGGTTTTTGAATTTCACTCAATGATGTATCCCTGGGGCCACATAATAGCATCAAATTAACATTCCATGAACGAATGATTCAATGAGTGTGTGTGTGGAGCCTGGTAGCCATGTTAGAATAGGTCGAGGGGTGAGTGGGCATGAGGACGAGTCACTCTGAGTAGATGACATTTGCAGTAAGTGTGAGAACAAGAGAGGGGTTGGATACACATAAATCTCTCTGTCTTCCCTCCTGTTACTATGAATAAAGGGTTCATGCTCCTAACTAAGGCCCAATCTCTACATGGACCCAGGGTCCTGTGGAGAGAAAAAGGTTTTCCTCTACCAACTTAGGCCCAAATAGTAAGGGGCCTGAAAAGTAACTGATAATAGAGTAACTAGAGAAAAGGCAAGATTTATTTTACCCAGGTACCTAGGAGTTGCTTAGCGATGAGTAACTCACTGAATAGCTAGAGCTAAAGGTTCAGGTCAGCATAACAGAGGCTGGGTTAGGGCTTCAAATGAGACAGTATGGAGGCTTCTGTTGAGCTCTTTGATGCTAATGGAAATGGGCAGTCTATCTCCTCCCTGGCTGGATAATTCCCCACTTTGCTGGAGGGCGAGTGTGGCCACTGAATTCTTCCTGCTGCTAAGGGTCAGTCTCCTTTCAAACAGGCAATTCCTTCAGAGGTAGGGTCAATGGCAGCTGTATTTCCAGCTCTGCTTGTTTAGATAATGTTTCTTTTGCGGCTGCTGTCTGTTCAGGTGTTTTCAGTTTAAAACAATCTCCAGCCCACTTTGCTGGGCTGCTAATTTCTTCAGTCCCTTCCCCTTAACATGATGCACAGCAGGGCACCACTCACCCGGAAGATGTGTGATGTTCCCTTAGGGCAAGCAGAGCATGGCTGGCTCAGGGCCCTGCTAAGGAAGGCCCTCACCCCTGCACCTGTCTCCACTCAATCCTGCATCATCCTGTTACACACAAACATGCTAATTCTCCCCAGTTTTAAAGAAAATAAACCCTTCCTGACCAGTGTGGCTCAGTTGGTTGGGTGTCATCCCCCAAAGCAAAAGGTCACTGGTTCGATTCCCAGTCAGTGTGCATGGATGGGTCAGTGGTTTGGTCCCTAGATGGAGTGCCTCCAAAAGGTAGCCAGCTGATTGATGTTTCTCTCTTGCATCAATCTTTCTCTCCCTCTTTCTCCCCTCTCTTCCCCTTTCTCTAAATATAAATAAATAATTTTTTTAAAAAATAAAATATATGTAAATAAATAAAACAAACCCTTATTTTTAATAAGAAATTTTAAGTGTGTACTGACTATTGGATGGTACCTAGGAATTACTGTGAATGCAGTCACAGGAGACTCCAGGCCTCTGGCAAGGACAGCAGACCACACAAATGCAGTGAACACAGAGGCTCTCTGTTCATCCCAGTTATGAAAAGTCCCAGCTTCTCCTGCAAGCCCGCTCAGAGAATAAGAGGAAAAGTGAGGGTTTAGATCAGGGGTGGCAAACTCATTTACACTGTGGGCCACATCAGCCTCGAGGTTGCCTTCAAAGGGCCAAATGTAATTTTAGGACTGGGACAAGGAGCTCGGTGCTGCCACCAGGTAGAAACAAGGTGGAGGGCCGGGTTTGGCCTGTGGGCCTTGTGTTTGCCACCTGTGGTTTAGACCAATCAAGGACCTGGGGAAAGTGAGGCAAAAGAGAAACTGCCCTAAGCCTCCCAGGAAGGCATCTCTGTGCGCCCAGATGTAAAACCCAGCAAATCAGGCTGTTTTGGGAACTTCACTCTTGTACTTATATAAAACATTTAAAACTGGGCTACATAAACACATTAAAAGCATTTTATCTCCAGAAAACTTTGACTTAATTTTGAACTCTCTAAGCAGTAGTTGTCGTTTTAATCTATTGTAGTAAATCGTGGAATAGAAATGATCAGAGACTTGGAGAACTAGGTTAAATATTCAATCCTTAGTATTGACTATATGATCTACCAGAAGCAAATAGCTTTTGGAATAAAAGAGTAAGCATAAATATAATCAACTAATTTGTCAGATTCACCAAATACCATATTGATGTTCTAAAATCCAATCCCCAGGGCAGCCTCAGATTGAGAACAAAAATGAGAACACCAGCACTTAACTTCTATAACCTACTTAATATCGACAGGCTTAGACACTCGTAAACACAGCCATGCAATTGTCAATCCTGTACCTCTGTTTGTCTTTCCTTGCACAAAGCTAATTTTCTATTAATTTTCTACTTAATTCAAAATTAGCAAATGTGTTTCCATAGATAGATATCACCAAGGCAAAAGGAAAAGATGATAAAAGATAAAACTCTGTTATGATTGTTGCTATTATGTTACTGTTCTTCTCAGTGATAGATTACATTATAAAACTCCTAAATGTCAGTTCATTACTAATTCCTGGAAATGTGACTGTCGTAGAAAGGCAAAGTAACAAAAAGTGTCAAGTTGGAGTTCACAGACAATGAGAAGTTGCCCTAACTCACTAATGCACCTTGGCGGAATTTTCTAAACTGCCAGATTGACTGAAATAAAAATATCTGCTGAGGCCAGTCCCCCGTATAGGCACGCCAGGCATGGTCCGTCTCTATTGGAGACTATGGGCAAGGGGTGAGACAGATACAATTGTGTGATAAAAAATTTGGCTGCCTATTGTCCCTGGTTCCTGGGAGAGAGCCTCTAAATCCTTGGGATTTCCCTTGAGAAAGGAGTATCTTTGTTATTTATACCATTGAGGTGACTCCTGGTGACCCCCTACATAATTTCAGGATCAGCGCTGCCATACTGGAAAGACCAACAATGTGATTAGAGGGTTGAGGCTTTGAACCGTGAGTTATAAGCCCACCTTTCTAACCTCTGAGAAAGGGAGTGTGGGGGGAGACTCGAGACTGAGTTTAATCACATGGACAAAGATTCAATCAATCAACCCTATGGAATGAAGCCCCAGTAAAAACCCTGGACATCCGAAGCTCAAGTGAGCTCCCAGGTTTGTGGTGCACAGCAGTGTGCCTGGAGGTCGGTGCAGCCTGAGGACAGTGAATATTTTTGTTTGGGGTCCTTTTGGACTTCACCTGTGTGTCTCTTCATTTGTCTAATCCCAATTTGTATCTGTAATAATAAATTATCTCATATATATATATATATATGCTTTGCAAATTTAGTGAGTCTTTGTAGTAAGTTATAGAACCTAAGGAGGTTGTGAGAACACCCAGATTTGTAGGCAGTTGGTCAGAAACACCAGTAGCCTGGGATCCCTGGAGCTTGCAGCTGGTCTGAAGTAGTGAGGGAAGCCCTGTACAGGAAGGACTATGCCCTCACCCTGGGCTCTCCGACCTCACTCTGGATAGTCGGTGTCAGGAATGTGTGGCAGATACAAAAAGACTTGAGTGCCATGCAACAAACGGAAGGGGGAGGCACGCTCCAGGAGAGTCCAGTGGGCGGGCAGAGAGAGGCACACAGCTCAGTCCCTTCTCTAAGCACAAAGAAAACTTTTAGTGATTGTCACTGGAGATGACTCCGAGAATGTTTATTTTGTAAAATCTGAAAGTAAAAAGAAGAAAATAAAATCACCCAACCCTAGATAAATCAAAGTTTATATTTTTGGCAAATTTTCTTCTACACATTTTTATGGATTTTTACATATTTGAGGTAATATATGCAATTGCTTTTATATTCATTTAATATAAGCATTATCTCTTGACATTAAAGACTTATCACATATTTTATCACATGTTTTTATTTTAATGGCTGTATTCCACTCTACCATACAGATATAATGTAGTTTATGTACAGTAGTCCCCACTATTCACAGGGGGTGGGAGGATATATTCCATGACCTCAGTGAGTACCTGGAATTGTACATAGGCCCAAACCCTATATATACTGTTTTTTCCTATATATACTGTTTTTTCCTATATATACATACCTATTGATATGTATACCTATTGATAGCATTTAATTTATAAATTTGGTCCAGTAATAGATTAACAACAATAAGTAGTAAAATAGAATAATCACAACAATTTTATACTGGAATAAAAGTTATGTGAGTGTGCTCTCTCACTTTTTATATTGTACTCACCTTTTCATTTAAAGGAAGCACTTCTTGGCTTTCCTTGGCATATCCACATTGCCAGCATCATTACTCTTGAGCTTTGGGGCTATTATTAAGTAAAATAAGTCACTTGAGCATAATTGAGACAGTCGATCTGATCACCAAGACGCCTGCTCAGTGACTGGTGGGTGGGTAGAGTATGCAGCATGGAGATTCTGGACAAAGGGATGATTCAGTCCTGGGTGGGACAGAGTGGGATGATGTGAGAGCTCATCATCACACTCAGAACAGTGTGCAACTTAAAATGTATGCATTGTTTATTTCTGGCATTTTCCATTTAGTATTTTTGGACCACAGTTGACTACAGTAACTGACACCATAGAAAGCAAAACTGTGGATAAGGAATACTACTCTTCCTGACTTTGGACAGTCAGGTTGCTTCTCATTTTTGATATGACAAATAATGCCAAGATGAATATCTTTATGTATAAATCTTTGTCCTTCTCGTTATTTTGTTAGGATGAATTTTTTTTGAAGTCTGATATTTACTTGTAACACAGAAAATCTCTCAATGACTGGACTCAGACTGGAGGTAGAAGCTCTCAGAGAGGACTGCCTCCATCTCTTGGCCATCTGTTCTGATGTTTTCTTTGTGCCCTCCCCCACCAATTCCTTTAACCAAAAGTTTAGCATACTCTGTGACGACTTCCTTATTTTCTTTAGAACGCCTTTCTTCAGAGCAATATCCTGACATTGTTGCAGGAAGTGTGGCGTAGCATAACCCTGAACCATGGGCACCCATCTTCCGTACCTTTGCTCAAGGGCTTTTTCACGGCATGCTGGTGGACAGCTTCCTCTTTGGAGGGACTGAAAAGTTTGTGAATTCTGCAAGTTCCTTCGGGTTGCAGGTGATGAGAAACAGTAGTATCAGTGAATTCAGGAATATCTTTCTCCCCTCTTTTTAAACATCCTGTTTTAAACTGCAAACCACCTTCCCATTCTCAGTACTCCCCTTGCTCACCTTTCTGGTTTCCTTCATTCAATAGCAGTTTTCACTTTTTAATACACTGTAGAAATGTTCATTGATACTGTTTCTTACTTGCATCTCCTCACCATAGCCCCAGGAGAATGTAAGTTCCATGAGAGCAGAAACTTTGTTCTGTTTACTATTTTATCTCATTTTGACAACAGTGTCTGTCAATAATAGGCTCACAGTAAACATTTGTTGAGTCAGTGAATGAATGAATCAAGAAAAACCATTATAAGCCTATTATTTTTGTAGAGTTCAGAAGGTAATTAATTCCTAGAAGACCTAAAAAAATAAAAAGGGTAAAAATTGCTGTTGGAAATGGGCCTGGACATGAAGAAGATATTGTGGGAAAGCGTTGCTTTTCTTTTTTTTTCTTCTAAGTATATTTTATTGATTATACTATTACAGTTGTCACATTTTTTTCTCCCTTTATCCTGCTCTGCCATATACCCCCTTCCCACCACCAACCCTGCCCTTAGTTCATGTCCGTGGGTTGTACATATAAGTTATTTGGCTTCTCCATTTCCTGTACTATTCTTAACCTTTCCTGTCAATTTTGTACCTAACAGTTATGCTTCTTATTCCCTGTGCATTTCCCCCATTCTCCCCCTTCACCCTCCCCACAGATAACACTCCAAGGGATCTCCATTTCTATGATTCTGTTCCTGTTCTGGTTATTTGCTTAGTTTCTTTTTGTTTTTGTTTTTTAGGTTCAGTAATTGATAGTTGTGAGTTTGTTGTCATTTTACTGTTCATAGTTTTTATCTTCTTCTTTTTCTTAAATAAGTCCCTTTAACATTTCATGTTATAAGGGTTTGGTGATGATGAACTCCTTTACCTTGACCTTATCTGGGAGCATTTTATCTGCCCTCCCATTCTAAATGATAGTTTTGCTGGATAGAGTCATCTTGGATGTAGGTCTTTGCCTTTCATGACTTTGAATATTTCTTTCCAGTCCCTTCTTGACTGTAAGGTTTCTTTTGAGAAATCAGCTGATAGCCTTATGGGAGCTCTTTTGTAGGTAACTGTCTCCATTTCTCTTGCTGCTTTTAAGATTCTCTCCTCTTTAATCTTGGGTAATTTAATTATGATGTGCCTTGGTGTGTTTCTCCTTGGATCCAATTTCTTTGGGACTCTCTGAGCTTCCTGGACTTCTTGGGTGTCTATTTCCTTTGCCGTATTGGGGAAATTTACCTTTATTATTTTTTCAGATAAGTTTTCAATGTCTTGCTCTTCCTCTTCTCCTTTGGCACCTCTATGATTCAGATGTTGGAATGTTTAAAGTTGTCCCAGAGGTTCCTCAGCCTCTCCTCAATTTTTTGAATTCTTGTTTCTTCATTCTGTTCCAGCTGAATGTTTATTTCCTCCTTTTGTTCTAGATCATTGATTTGAGTCCCAGTTTCCCTCCCTTCATTGTTGGTTCCCTATATATTTTGCTTTATTTCACTTTGGGTAGCCTTCATTTCTTCCTTCATTTTGTGTCCAAACTCAATCATTTCTGTGTGCATCCTGATTACCGGTACTTTGAATTCTGCATCTAATACGTTGGCTCTCTCTTCGTTGCTTAGTTCTTTTTCTGGAGTTTTGTTCTGGTCTTTCATTTGGGCCATATTTCTTTGTCTCGGCACATCGGATACGTTGTAAGGGGCAGAACATTAGGTATTTGCAGGCCAGGGCAACACAGTTTGCTGTATTGTGGCGCTGTCTGTGGGAGAGGGGTCAGAGAGAGAACATTGCCATTCTCACCCCACTTTCAGTCACTTTCCCTGTTGCCCACAAGCAAATTGGGCCCTTCTGGTGCTGATGCCCAGGTGGGGAAGTTTGTGTACATTCTAGGACCCTGTGGGTCACTCCAACAAACTATCCTGTGAGGTGGGGGTTTCTCACGCCCCTGCAACTCCCACAGATTTTTAGAGTCAGAGGTTTTGAGGCTTTAATTTCCTGCGAGAACTCTGGGTTGCATGGTCTGTCTTGCTCCCATTTTTCCTCCCGGCTATGTGCATGCAAGTGTGGAACTGCCTGGTCCCCCAGCCACCACCTCACCCTGCTCCAGGTCCTCCAGCTGCCACCTTGCCATGTGTCCTCTCTGACCCGGCTTCCTGTCTCCACCCCCTCCTATCAATCTGGATGAATGTTTCTTCTTTAATTCCTTGGTCATCGGACTTCCATACAGTTCGATTTTCTGGCAGTTCTGGTTGGTTTTTGTTTTTAAATTCGTTGTTGTCCTTCTTTTGGTTGTGCAAGGAAGCAAAGCATGTCTACTTATGCCTCCATCTTGGCTACAGCCTCTTAGGCTATTTGATTGTTTTTACCTTGTGCATGCACTATTATGATAAAAATTTTAAAACTTCTAAATAAGCCAGTATAGCTGGAAAATCATTGAATGATAAAAATGTGGGAAGGCTAGCCAACAACAATTTACTTTATAGCAAATTGCTCAAAATCTGTTTTGAGAGCAAACTATTTTGAATTTGCTCATGGTACATACAGATGGTGCAAAACAATAAGCTTCATTTTGTTGTTGAGTATAATTTTAAATAGAATATCTTTTATCATGCTTTAAAGTGACTTCAATCTACTTATATGATTAAGCTTTTTATTAATTATTACATTAAGTTCCTTATGTTTTACAGTGGGTATAAAATGTACAGAGATGTCATCATTCAAGGCTTATATAAAATGTGATTTCTGATTCATAAATGTAGGTGGAGACATAAGAGAAATAATTTTTCATACACAGATAACTGGCAGATGTGAACACTTGCTAATTGAGGAGTGAGATAGGGATGAAAGTAACAAAAATAATTTTGTCTAACGCTACAAGTGACATATACTCAAGCAATTGCTTTTTCAGAGTCCTCAGGCTTGTTTCTCTCCAGTGTTTGCTGAGCTTTAGAGAAGGCTGAATCCAACCATGGCAAACTGCCATCTTTGTCAGAGCAAGAGCTGTTTACATTCAAGGCACATAATAAGTGCAATGTGAAGTAAAAAACAGTGTGAGTTCTATTATGGCTGATTAGTCCATTGTACACTGTTACAACTCACATCTTCCTTGTGCTAAAAATAGTGGGAAGTCACAGGACCTCAAGCAGCATGATCCATCAGGACTGTACTCTTTCACAAGATTGCCAACAAAAGCTGCCTCTAACTCCCCAGAAAAATAAAAGGGCCTCTTATTCATTTCAGTGTCCTCCAAAATACGTAGTTTATCTGAGCTGTTAGGCAACCTTAACAGCAGAGAACATGCAGCTTCTAAAAGTAGATCTGTCTTCTCCGTAGCTTCCTTTTCTTGATCTGATGCTCAATACGAACATCATTGAAACAGTTGGCTGCTATGAAACTTGCACTATTAACTGCTTCTTAATCATAGTAACAGCGGAATTAATGCACATGCCCATGCACTGGCTTCCAGTAGCCTAAATAAATAAATGAAATAAAGCTCTCTGTTTGAAGCGACAGAAGCAGAAGGGAGTGGTATGAATAAACTCTGAGTCCCAGGTCATTTCATCATGAAGTCAATAGCTCTTCTGGTTGAAGGGGAGAAAACAAACTGTTTTCTATTCTATTGAAAGCCTGGAAGAATATGCATGGCAGTAATCCTAACTGCAGCAGCAATCTATTAAGAACTCAGC
Source organism: Trachops cirrhosus (assembly GCA_028533065.1). NCBI lineage: Eukaryota > Metazoa > Chordata > Mammalia > Chiroptera > Phyllostomidae > Trachops > Trachops cirrhosus. Next base: position 113,238,243 of record CM052540.1, read on the forward strand.
ATTACCATTCTGAGACTCAACTGATAAGCACATTCTGCTCCCTGCCCCCACCGTTAATCCTCTTAAAGACTGTGCGAAGTAATGAAAGGGGTGATGGAAGAGGCCCCCCTTTTTCACTACAGCCACATAAACTGCTTGTGTAAATGTTTCATTAACAAACTGCTGGACCAGCATTTAATATCCTTTGCTTCCCTCCCCCTGACCCCCTTAGTCCGGTGCTTCTGCATACAGCATGACTAAATGTGTGATTTACACATGTTTAAGAGAAACATTCCCACACTTGAAAGCTGTTCCGTGACAAAGGGAGGGGAAAGGCTGAGAGAGAGGTGTTGAGCCTATTGTAGACATTTTAATTTACAATTCTCTCTTTTTATGGGCTTTAAAAGATGAATGACTTCCACTTATCAGTTTGTTTCATTTCTCAGCATTCTTTCTAAGTGCTGGTCCCTGTGTAAGTGCCCTTGGCCAGACCATGTGAGGCTGGTCCTGTTGGAGACAGTTAGATGCTCTAATATTCTAAGAAAAGCAAGAGGAATGTGTGTTCACTATGCAGAGAACCCTCTTCTGAACAATAGAGAGGACAAAATAGATGACTTGCCTTGACTTCATACTCGTGTGTCAAAGGATGCCAGATATTTTGTGGAAATTGCATCCTGTGTTTTTTTCTTTGTAGTCATCTAATTACAGTCTGATATGTTGGGTTCTTCAGCTAATCTGGTAAATCCTAACAGGATGCCTGCATCATCGGATTTTTTTAATATGGCATTTTGCCATAAAAATAAACTTCCCTTTCAGACAAGCAAGTAGCTTGTTTCGCTTTAGTATCCTATGTCACCTACTAAATTAGTCAATATCCAGTAATAGGATATATCGATGCAATTTGAAGATACAGAATCAATCATTTAAATACATAGTTTACATTAAATCATGATACAATAAAACAGGTTATCACACACAGAACAGTGCTACTAGGCCAAACCCTTAGAAAATATACATGCATTGTATTCCAAGACTCTAAACTTTGAAAAATTAATACATAAGGAAACCAAATACAAACACAGCCCCTTTCTGTGTCTTTGCTGCGGGTGTCATTTATTTCATTTCAATTTACTGTGAGCACCCAGCCACCGCTGGGGTCACTGGTTTGGGAAAGAACCACATTTGGGTCAGTGTGTGTAGTTGCATCTCTAGCCACAGCCACGGTCTGGTTTCAAAGTGAATAGATTCATTTAGATCAACAGTGCCTTGGGGGATAAATGCTTAAATGTATTCAACCTTAGAAGAGCTGAAAACATCAATACCTTCATAAAGCCACTTTGATTTGTATTGACTATGGTTGTGCTGCTAATTCATACACATCATTGTTTACCTCAGCGAGCTTTTAACATGACTTTTGATTTATAGAAATCGTGATTCAGTTTCTACCAAGAAGTGGTAAACTCAGACCTCCCCCAGAGCCTTACCTTCTCTCAGATGTGACAAAATTGAAAGAGGAACTATCTTGTCACAGCAAACATAAATTGCTGCTTAACAGTTTATGTGCGTATTTTAACTGTTCATAGTAATAGGTAATCATAGCAAAATAAATTGTCCAAATAAGGGCAACCCATTACCTAAGCACGTTATTAGTGTGTTCACAGGAAACTCACTGATGTACGCTGAGGCCAGGTCTACCAGCTAGACGCATTTCCCACTCAGAAAATCTGCGTTAGGCAAAAGGGACAACGCACCAGACAGGGCCGTGTTCTCTCGTTTGCTTAGTGCCACACCCGGAGAAGTTTTATTTACAGCAATCATTCAGACACATTGCAAAGCTCCATAAATAACGTAATGTGTTCCCTGCACATAATGCAACCAATATTTGGTAAGTGTTAGTTTTATTTATTTGATGCTGCATCAGTTGGAGACTCTAAAAATTCTTTCTAACAGTTCATTTATTTCTAAGCCACCAAAATCAATGGCTTTAAACCAAGCTGAACGGGCTGAAGTGACCAGAACTGGTCTTTTGTTTTGTTTGTTGGGTAGTTCCCAAACTTAAATAAGGATGGAAGTATTTTGGATCTTCTTGTGCTAGTCTTATCCAGAGGTGCAGTAGAATAAAGGTGTAGATTTTATCAGGAAAGATGCTTATTGATCAAGAGGTTTCATGAAAATAATATTTACGCAGACACAGAATTCAAACGATAAAAAGACAAAATGCTAATGGGAGAGCCAGTGATATGTTTTCCCCTGGATAAGGATGGACCTGAACACAGCCTATCTATGGCTCAAGAAAAATTCACAGTTCTGATGGAGATAAACTTAGGAAGCCGGGAGACAGCCCAGGCGCGTCAGCACCTCACAGTTAATTAAAGAATTGAGTGAAGGCATCAAGGCTTGCTCCCTTCTGCCTGAATAATTCACCGCCTGTATCCATTATTAAAACCTGTTACTTCGCCACAATGATTCCCAGCTCGAGATGGATTGGTCTCAGAACTAAGAGATAAATTGTAACAAGGCCTACAGCTATATTAATAAATTGAAATGAACATTTATTTGCTCATCTAATTAGAACTGCAGTTTTCCCAAATAGTGTAGTAATGCATTACCTTGACAGGCAGCTCTACCCACCTTTTGTGAGATAAAATGAGCAGGAGGGCTTTGCCCCAGATTTGGGGCTTCTCTGCATAAAAAGTTCTTTAGTTGCTGCTGTTCTTTTAAGCCTTTCATTCCACCACTATGCTCTGCCGATCCTATCTCTCCAGGATTGATGGGAGCTTAGCTTTTGAGGTAGTTCGTCAGAGGACTGCAAAGAATTGTGCATATAGGACGTGCATTCTTCTTTTGTCCGGTCTCTCTTTTTAAAGTGTTGCAAGAAAAAAGAAATAAAAAGAATTTAAAGATTTTCCCCATCCTCTCCCCATCTCCATTTCAAAGCTCAGAGACTCAAAGAAACTGTGCTTGTAGTTTGATTCCTGACTCCATCACTAACTTATGTACAGCCTCAATTTCTTCCTCTGAAAAAGAAAAATAGTGGTATCCAGTTTTGCAGGATCCATAGGAAGTTTAGAGAGAATGTCTGTAAAACATGGGACCCACACTAGGTGCCTAATCAATAAGTGTTATTATTATTCAGCAATTCTTGTCCTCTGTTTGCAAATTAGATTTAAAAATCATCACGTCACATTCACATGGAAGGGTCTTCATATAACAAAGCTAGCTCTCAATTTCTGAAGAATACAAATAAGTATTATAGTATTATATTGACATAAATCTTTTTCATTATGAATGGTTTCCATAGCAAAAGTCCTGTTTCCCCCAATTAGATTATAAAATCTCAGAAAGGAAGTCATGAATTCTTCCTTTCCTGGTAAAGGGTCCAGGACATAGTAGATGCTCAATAATTGTTTTGTTTTGTTTTTTTTACCATAATAAGTGTGGTTATTATGTAAGCTCCTAAAAATGAGCACTTCTCTGTTGAGACCCAGGACACTGTGAGGCATATGGAGGCTGGAGAGGTGGGGCCCTCTTCCTGATTTTATACAGCAGTAAAATTCAAATTCGTGCTGCCTCGGGCTGTAACTGAGTGATCCTGTAAGAGGACTATATTCTTTCATCTTAAAATTAGCAGAAGTTGTACTCACCACATCCTCCTTTTTAAGACCAATCCATCTCAAGTATTTTTTTTTGATAAAATGAGAAAGTTTTTAAAAAATAAATGTATGAGTTGCCAAAAAGAGCATCAGGTCCCTTACTCTGCTCTTCACCTTGCAGATAAAGTAGGACATTACTCATGGTTGGTTGGTTGGTTCCTTGGGGTGTGTGTGTGTGTGTGTGTGTCTGTGTGTGTGTGTGTTTCCTGGCAGGCTCTGGTAAGACTGTACCATTGTAAGGAATAGTATCAACTTAGTTTGAGAGGAAAAGCATTTACCTTTTTTCTTCAATGTATTCAAAAATTGCTGACTAGGAGAAACTTAACTAGGCTCAGAAACCCTTTCTGAAAGTAAAATTTAGAAAAAAAGGAAATAATTTGTAGGGTATTAAATATATCACTAAGAGATTTTATGGCTCCGTGAAATGGCTTTGCTTTCAGGGCAAAAATATAAATTTTAAAAATTAGTATAAAGTTTTATATTATCTCAACAAATATTTTGTATTATCCTGCAGCAGGCTCTTAATCAATATAAAGCAAAGGGAAGTAGGATGTACTTTAGACAGGTCTTCAATAATTCCTTATGCTATGTACTTCATGCACTGTTTAAAGACAATATACATTGGAATGAATTATTTTCATAGGCTTTAGTAACTTTTTTTCTATTTAAAACTAATGTGAATTTAAGGTAAAAAAAAAAAAGGCCAACAAATATAGATTCTAAAGTAAAGGGTAAGAAGAGCCCTTCATTTCTTATACTGGGACAACAAACCCACTATCTGGTTGTAAACATTACTGTTAGCTCCTTGTGTATGCTTCCAGAAATGTCCATGTATGTGCTTGTGTTTCCTGATTTGCTCTGGACTGCATAGGTTTTGTTCATTTTTAGCATCGGTATACTATATTTCATTTAACTCTTCCCCCATTGATGAATATTTGTGTTGCTCGCAAATTTTGATATCATAAATAATACTTTAAGGAACATCTTCGTAGCAACCTATTTATTCACATAATGTTTGAATCAATTCATTCATGCAATGTGAGATTTTTAAAACAGATATTGCCATTTTCTCCAAAGTGATTTTTAAAAGATTTCTTTCACTATTGAATAGGGTGCTTCTGTAAATAAAGGAATACAATTAAAATCTAGTCAAGTCACAATAAGTTATTCCTTTTTAACAATTAGCTATGAATTATGTTCATTTAATGGCAGTTGTGCTGTTTGATAAACGTCGTGTTCACTCACTGGTCAGCGAATCAGCAATGCACCTTACTCAGACAGAGTGACATGTGCTGGAGTGGGTCTCAGCTTAACCCATGCAACAGGGTCTCCAGGGACAGAATTTCAGGTGCCAATCAGAACTAAACCTTGAGACATTTCCACTTCCTAGATTTCTTCAAAAGATTTTATTTTAGGTTTGTTTTTCCTGACTGAAACTGCCAAAGAACATTCTAACATCATCACCCTTCACTCTAATAGAAGAGCAGAACACAATCTATTGCCATCTTTTTAAAATTAGTTTCTTTTGAAAATGAAAAGCCATGAAGAGTTTATGATTGGTGTATGGAGTTTGTCAAGGCTGGAGAGCAGAAGAGGAATGCAGACGTATGCTCCTGGGCTTCTAACATGTCACTTGGTGTGGAGGAGAAGCTGGATTTTCCCACCCTACAGGGGAGCTGGTTTCAGTGCTTCCCACATTCTGTACTAATAGAACCAGGGGCTTTTAGCACAGGGCAGCCCAGAAGAAAGACTTGGTTATAGGAGGTGGCCATGTAACTGAATTCTAATAAATTTTGTGCAGAAATCACATGTGGAACATCTGGGTTATGCCTTTAACAGGAAGAGAGTGCCCCGTCCTTTCCCTTTCCCCTCCTGCCAGCCAACATAGTGCTGTGCTTGAGTCATGTGGGATCACTTGGACAAAGGCAACACTCTGGAGATTCAGAAGCAGAAAAACAGAAAGCATGGAGCCAGATCCCTAATGGCTTGTCCTGCTAACACTCAGACTATCACAGGAGAGAGGACTGAGTTCCTGTCTCTATTTCACATTGTTTTTTGTGTTTCCGTTCCAGCAGCCAAGCACGTATCCTAATGAATAAAAGGCTCCAAATGTTGGACTTCTTAAACAACTTACTGTATTTTGCTGTGTATAATACACATGTTCATTTGCCCAAATTTTTGAGGGAAGAATAAGGATGTGCAGTATACAAGGGTAGTACCTGAAATACCTTGGATTTGTTCTTGTGTTTTGTAATTATTTGTTATATGAAATGTCTTGTACCATATATGTTCAAAAATAAATGCTAAAATGTCTTGATAATACAAAAGCAAGTATCTAAATATAAATAATTAATTACTTAAATTTTAAAAAATAAAAGATTTTTTTCCCTGAAAGCTTGGGTCAAAAACATGGGTGTGCAGTATACATGGCAAAATACAGTAGATTGCAAGCCTCAGTCAAAAGCATCTCTCTTAAGCAGCACTGAGTTTCTTTCCACATCTATTTGTAGACTGTGTGTCTCCTGAATTAGTTCCTCTCTCCCTTTGGGCTTTGCTGAAAGCAACAAGATGTTGTCTAGGACATGCCGACCTTCTGTATTACTTAGGAGTCAGTAGACTGCCTTCCTCGAGTCTGAAAAAAATGTTTTGCCCCACTTAGTATGGATCAACAAGCATTATCCACCTGTAATATTGCCCTCACTATCCCACCTCTTCCATTAAGCAAATTAGACATTTTAGGTTCTATTGCTTGAAGCATCCTCTCTTTCCCCACGGAATCACATTTGGATGTGCAAATCAAAGACCTAAAAATAAGTGGTGTAAACTTAAATGTGGAAAAGGAGGGAGGAGTGCCTCACATAGAGAGAAGATCAGAGGACCATCATCACGGACTGTATGATTCCCTTCACTTTTTCCTCATGGCTTACTGCAAAATGGCTAGTTGGTTCCAGCTATAACAGGAGAACACACAGGAGCAAAGTAGGTGCCTCTCTGCTGCTCCCATCCCATTTTAAGGAGCTTTAAGTAACTTCCTCTTATATATCATCGGCCAGATGTGTGTTATATAGCCATCTCTAACTGCAAAGAAGGCTGGGACTGTGGCCGTTTCATCTGGGCACAGAGCCACTTCCAACAAATCAGGATTTTTGGCTCATAAGAAAGTCAAAACAGAATATGGTTTTATTTTACATAGGTCATGATCCATTCGAAAATTTTTACATTTTGATGGTTTATTTCAATGGAAGATTTTGTAGTGTTCCAATCCAAAAAAGAACATATCCCCTTTGTATTTCCCTAAATAGAGATTAAGCTATTAAAAGTCACCTAAATGAAATACTTTCATCGAGTCTTGCATTTGGGCATCTTTACTAAGAGATACTAAAAAAAGAATATATTACCTAGATAGTATAACTTGTGATCATGTTTCAGAAATAACAGTATAACATATGAAAGAGCCATTGATATTCAACGGTCTCTTTTCTAGGAGGCTTCTTTTTGGCCTGAAAGCAGGGGATTTTGTGTGCTTAAAGAAACATGTCAGAACTGCTTTTTGAAAAAAAATAGAGAGAGAAGGAGAGGGAGAGAAGAGGAGGAGGAGAAGGGAAAGGAAAACATCAGACTAAGTGACTCAGCTGAGATAGGGAGGTGAGATAATCACACTCTTTCTCCCCAAAACCTTAGGAGTTTTAGTGAAAATTTAAATAAATCATGCTGTGTCTGCTCTTAGTGATGTTCCATGGTCACTATCATTTTTCTCCCTCTAGGAATTCAATTTGTCCCTATTATGCCAAGGTCGCGAATTGAGGAATCTCAGTGACCATCAAGGCTCTGCCTTTGGAGCAAAGGGTCAGTGCGTTAATACAAAAGGGAATTAATCCAGTGTGCTGGCTCACCAAAGGGTGGTTAATTCATTCAAAAGGGATGACCAGGGTTCTTATTCTAGACTCCCATCTGGACAATCAGAAGCCTCCCTTGAATATTCAAGGAAAGTATTACTTCATTGTCAGCTCTAATTGCTAGTTTTACCTTATTAGTAGAAGTTTTTCTGTGGTTGAGCCTGACATACATTTGTTTGCACACTGTTATTAGTCAAGACTCAGTGAAGTCTTGTAATTAACACCTCCACATTATCTCATGCAGTGAAAGCAAAGACAAAACCAGATGACTCACTTTGTTTTAGCTTTGCTCTTGTTTTCTGAGATAGAAGCACTTAAGAAGTGTAAGCTCATCAGAATGCCATATGGAGCCAGCAGAAACCATAAAAGGCTTTTCAGGAAGCGGTGCATAGAAGTTCATTAAGTGAACAACAGCACAATCAACACACTGATTTAAAACTCTACCTGGCACTAATAAATTGCACAGGTACATCACCTGCATCACACTCAGCAACCATTCCAGGTCACTGATGAAGGATCCACGGTTCCCAAGAAGCAGGGGAGATAACATATTCTCTGTAAACATAATGAAGTTAATGATTCACATGACAATTAAATAACTTTCAGGAAATCTTATCGGTTTACAGATAGAGCAGACTCAGGTAATGACCGTATTTTAATCATTCCTAACATTTAATACACGGTGTCTAAAAGCCGTCTCTCAGCAGCCTATCACTGATATTGCCATAGAAAATGGGTGAGGAGGATGGGGAGACTGTTGACAGTTCATATATCAGTTTTATATTTGGAAAGAGATCTTTTTCTAACTGCCTCCATTAAAAATTTTTTCTAGCGAAAGAGATTTGAAAAACTGAGATACCAAGATTTTTTCTTGAATTTATGAACTAAGACTAATTGTTTTATTTTTACTTTTTAAATGCAAAAATAAAACACTAAACCTTAACAGAGAGATACCGTCACCTGAACTTTTGCTAGTTAATTCTGCAAAAACTGTCACAGATTACAAGAAAAATTGCTTATTTCCTGTTTACCAATATTTCTTTCCTATAATAATATAAACAAAATGAAAAGAAGCTACCATAGGAAAGAGGAATAATATATATGTAATAATAGCATAGCAACCTTTCAATTAACAACTATTCCTAAAGCAATGAAAAATCTGGCTATGAAATTAAAATTGTTATTTTATACAACTTTTCCTAGCTGAATTGTCAGACAGCAAATCTTATTTACAAATGGAAACAAGCTAAAACTTTTAATGGACCCCTGTCTATATCAAATTTTCACTATTACAACAGTATACATCAGAAAGAAGTGATCACAAATGCCACGTTCATGCTACCCAAAGAGTCTATAGATTCAGTGCAATCCCAATGAGAATTCCAATGGCAGTTTTCTCAGAAATAGAAAAAAATCATAATATTTGTATGGAACTACAAAAGACCCTAAAATAGCTAAAGCAATTTTCAGAAAGAACAAAGCTGAAAGCATCATATTTCCTGATTTAAAACTATATGTTAGAAAGTTATAATAGTCAAAACAATATGGTTTGGGCATAAAAAGAGACACAGAGATCAATGGAGCAGGATAGATGGCCCATGTACAAACCCACACATATATGGTTAATTAATTTAGGATAAAAGAGCCAAAAAAATACAATGGGGGAGGAGTCACTTCCAAAAATGATCTGGGGGGACTTCCAGTCAAGATGGTAGCATAGGCAAATATGACAAAAATGACAAAATATAGAACAACCATCACTCAGAACCATGAGAAATCTAGTTGAATGGAAATCTGACAACTACAGAATTAAAGAAACCACATCCATCCAGACCGATAGGAGGGGTGCAGATGTGGAACAGGCTGGTCCCACACCCATGTGTACTGGATAAAAAAGTTCAAGATCGATAAGTCAGGTATGAGGAGTCCCAGCCCCACAAGAGCTCCCCAACCCAGGGCTCCAGTGCCAGGAAGATAAGTCCCCACAACTTCTGGCTGCAAAAACCAGTGGGGGTTGAGTCAGTGGAAGAAACTGCTAGATCTTCAAGTGTTTCCTCTGAAAGAACCCACACACAGACTCACTCCCTCTGAGCTCCAGCACCCCAGTAGCAGCTTCAAAGGCACCAGTGGCATACAGGGAGGAACTGAGGTGTCTTGCATCAAGGTGAGCAGAGGCTATTGTCCCTTTTTTAAACCCTCCCTCCACTGGGCCAAGAGCCAGCAAGCTTGTACCATATCTGAGACCCCCTCAACCTGGCTAACACTGTTTGACCTGCCTTGGAGATTCCCAGAGACTTTGCCTCACCCATCTTAGGAACCCATTAAAGCTGGGCCCACCCAAGCTGTTTTCCATATGAATGGCTGGTCTTGGCTCATGCTGCATAAATTCCTAAATCCTCTCACACAAGCAACAGTTGGGCTAAGTATGTCCCAGGCATGGCACTAGAAACAGCCAGCCTGGATTCACAGTTTGGTTTAGCCTATGAGTCTCCAAGCCCAGCACAAGTAGCAGTCATCTCAGATTGCTCTATAGCTCAGGCAGGTGGCCCCAGGCAAAACAGAGGTGGGGGCTGACCTTGGCCTACACAACTCCAGAAATACCGGGCCAGCACAGCCAGTGGACAGCTACAGACCACATCAGAGCACCACCACTCTGCCCCCACACAACTGATCCTCCATGGAGGTTGGAATTTGGTGGGAAGGGTCATAGTCGATCTTTGTAGCTGATGGGCCTGGGTAAATCCCTCCCATTGATCTGCCAACAACAACCAAGGCTCCACTACATGAGGAGGTGTACAGAGACCACACGAAGGGCACAACTCAAGTAACCCAGCTTGGTGATAGAGGAGTTTGTGCCACTGGACCCTACAGGACACCTACCACATTAGGCCACACTACCAAGACAAGGAATCGAAGCAGCTCTACTGAATACATAGAAACAAACATATGGAGGCTGCCAAAACAAGGAGACAAAAAAACATGGCCCAAATGAAAGAACAGATCAAAACTCCAGAATAAGAACTAAACAAAATGGAGATAAGTGATCTATCATTGTGCAGTTCAAAACACTGGTTATAAGGATGCTCAAGGAACTTAGTGAGGACCTCAGCAGCATGAAAAGGATCCAGTCAGAAAGGAGGTACACACTATTTGAAATGAAGAACAATTTGTAGGGAAACAACAGTAGAGTGGATGAAGCCAAGAATCAAATCAATGATTTGGAACACAGGAAGCAAAGACCAACCGATCAGAACAAGAAGAAAAAAGAATCCGAGAAAATGAGGATAGTGTAAGTAGCCTCTAGGACAACTTCAAGATGTCCTACATTTACATGATATGGGTACCAGAAGGAGAAGAGAAAGAGTAAAAAATTGGAAATGTCTTTGAAAAAATAATGAAAGAAAACTTCCCTAATTTAGTGAAAGACATAGACGTGCAAGTCCAGGAAGCAGAGACCCAAACAAGATGGATGCCAAGAGGCCACTCCAAGACACATCATGTTTAAAATGCCAAAGGTTAAAGATAAAGAGAGAATCTTAAAAGGAACAAGAGAAAAGAAGTTAGTTACCTACAAGGGAGTTCCCATAAGACTGTCAGCTGATTTCTCAAAAGAAACTTTGCAGCCTAGAGGGGACTGGCAAGAAATATTCAAAGTCATGAAAAGCAGAGATCTACAGCCAAGATTGCTCTACCCAACAAAGCTATCATTTAGAATGGGCAGATAAAGAGCTTCCCAGACAAGAAAAAATTAAAGGACTTCATCATCACCAAGCCTTTATTATATGAAATGTTAAAGGGACTTATTTAAGAAAAAAAAAGATGAAAACTATGAACAATAAAATGGCAAATAAACATATCTATCAACAATTGAATCTAAAAAACAAACTAAGCAAACAAGAAGAACAGAGGCAGGATACGGAGAATGTTTTGATAGTTACCAACGGTAGGAGGTATAAGGGAAAGGGTGAAGAGGTAAGAGGATTAATGAGTACAATAGGGCCCTGGCTGGTGTGGCTTGGTGGATTGAGTGGCAGCCTGTGAACCAAAGGGTTTCCAGTTCAATTCCCAGTCAGGACACATGCCTGGCTTGCAGGCCAGGTCCCCAGTAGGGAGCATGTTAGAGGCAACCACACATTGATGTTTCTCTCCCTCCCTTTCTCCTTCCTTTCCCATCTCTCTAACCCCCCCTCTAAAAATAAATAAAATATTTAAAAAAGAAAATAAGTACAAAGAGGTAGTTACAGAATAGCCATGGGATGTAAAGTACAGTATAGGAAATGGAATAGCCAAAGAACTTATATGGATGACCCATGGACATGAACAATGTTATGGGGATTGCCTGAGGGAATGAGGGATGCTGGGTGGAATGGGTAAAAGCAGGAAAAATCAGGACAACCGTAATAGCATAATCAATAAAAATAATTAAAATAAAACCAGATGATTAAATTTCAAAAAAAAGATCTTGTGTAAACAACCACCACATGCAAAAGAATGACACTAGACCACTGTCTTACACCATATACAAAATTTAACTAAAAAATGGATTAAAGAGTTGAATGTAAGACCTGAAACCAGAAGAAACTTAGAAGAAAACATAGGTGGTAATTTTCCTGGCATCAGTCCTGGTGACGATTTTTTTTGGATGTGACACCAAAAACAAAGGAAACAAAACTAAAATAAACAAAGGGACTACATTTAACTAAAATCTTCCGCATAACAAGGGAAGCCATCCACAAAATGAAAAGGCAACTTACTGAGTAGGAGAAAATATTTGCAAGTCATATATCTAATGATGAATTAATATTCAAAATATGTAAATTACTTCACAACTCATTAGCAAAAACCAAACAACAAACGAATTTTTACAATGGACAGAGGGCCTGAATACGCATTTTTCCAAAGCAGACATACAGGTGGCCAATAGGTATACAAAAAGATGCTTAGTAGCACTAATCATCAATGAAATAGAAATCAAACCCACTATGAGCTAACGACTTACACCTGCTTGAATGGTTATTCTCAAGAAGACAAGAAATAGCAAGTGTTGGCAAGGATGTGAAGTGGTGAGGATGTGCACTGCTAGGCATGTGAATTGGTGCAGCCATGCCAGAAAACAGTACGGAGCTTCCCCACAAAACTGAAAATAGAACTAGCATATGATCCAGCAATTGCACTGCTGGGTATTTATTTGAAGAAAATAAAAATACTCACTTTAAAATACATATGCACCCCCAGGTTCATTGCAGCAGTAGTTATCATAGCCGAGATATGGAAACAGCTCAAGTTTTCATGAATGCATAGTTAATGAAACTGTGATCCACGGTGGAATATTATTCACCCATAAAAAGGAATGGAATCTTGCCATTTGCGACAACATAGATGGACCATGAAGTTATTATACTAAGTGAAATAAGTCAGAGAGAGAAAGACAAATAGGTTAAATCTGACTTATATGTGGAATCTTTTTTTAAAAAAAGTCTTTTAGATAAAGAGAAGAGATTAGTCATTGCCATAGGTGGGTGGTATGGGGAGGTGAGAGAAATGGGCAAATGAAGTCAAGAGATACAAACTTCCAGTTATAAAATAAATAAGTTATAGGGATGTAATAATACCACATTGCATATTTGAATGTCACTAAGAGAGGACATCTTAAAAGTCCTCATAAGAAAAAAATTTAACTACGCATTTGGATGGATGTCAACTAGATTGATTGTAGTGATCCTTTCATAATACATACAAATATGGTCATTACTCTGTACACCTAAAACTAATATAATATGTGAACTATACTTCAATTAGAAAAAAAATACCTGCTGTTGCCTGGCTCCTCTGGAAACTTCAGTGCTAGGTTTCTAACTGACCATGACATGAGGAAGAGGGCTTTTTGTACAGGCATACCTCAAAGATATTGTGTGATTCGTTCTGGGACACTATAATAAAGCAAGTATCACAGTAGAGCACATCACATGAAATTTTGGGTTTCTGAATGCATATAAAAGTTATCTTTATACTATATCATCTACTATTAAGTATGTAATAGCATTATGTCTAAAAATATATATTCCTTAATTTTAAAAATATTTCATTGCTAAGAAGTATTATTCATCATATCAGCCTTCAGCAAGTTATAATCTCTTTACTGGTAGAGTGACTTGCCTCACTGTTGACGGCTGCTGACTGATGGGGTGCTGGGTGCTGAAGGCTGAGGAGGCCGTGGCACTTTCTTACAGTAAGGCTTTCATTGTTGCTGCACTGATTGACTCTTCTCTTCATAAACAGTTTCTGTGTAGCATATGTTGCTCTTTGCTAGCATTTTACCCACGGTAAAACCTCTTTGAAATTTGAAGTTAATCCTCCCAAACCCTGGCACAGCTCTAACAACTAAGTTTATGTAATATTCTAAACCCTTGGTTGTCATTTCAACAATCTTCCCAGCATCTTCACCAGAGTAGAATCCATTTCCAGAAACCACTTTCTTTGCTCATGGATAAGGAGCAACTCCTTATCCATTGAAGTTTATCATGAGATTGTGGCAATTCAGTCAGAACTTCGGACTCCGCTTCTAACGGTGATTCTGGCTCTCTTGCTAGTTCCACCACATCTGCAGTTATTTCTCCACTGAAGCGTTGAACCCCTCCAAGTTGTTCATGAAGGTTGGAATCAACTTCTTCCAAACTTACATTAATGTTGATATTCTGACCTCTGTTTGTGAATCACAAATATTCCTAATGTCATCTAGGATGGTGAATTCTTTCCAGAAGGTTTTCAATTTACTTTGCCCAGATCCATCAGAAGATTCACTATTTATGGCAGCTATAGCCTTATGGAATGTATTTCTTCAACAATAAGAATTGCAAATTAAACTCCTTGATCCATGGGTTACACAATGGATATTGTGTTAGCAGTACAAAAACATTAGCCTCATTGTACAACTTCATCACACCTTCGAGTAACCAGGTTTGTTATTAATGAGCAGTCATATTTTGAAAGGAATCCGTTTCTAAGCAGTAGGTTTCAACAGTGGGATTAAAATATTCAGTAAACCATGTTGTAAACAGATGTGCTGTCATCCAGAGTAAATTTAGCATAATTCTTAAGGGCCCTAGAATTTTCAGAATAGGTGAGCATTGGCTTCAACTTAAGGTCAGTCACCAGCTGCATTAGCCCCTAACAAGAGAGTCTACCTGTCCTTTGAAGCTTTAACAGCAGGCATTGTCTTCTCCTCTCTAGCTATGGAAGTCCTAGATGGCATCTTCTTCCAATATAAGGCTGTTTCATCTACATTGCAAATCTGTTGTTTATTGTAGCCACCTTCATTAATTATCTTGGCTAGATCTTCTGGATAACTTACTACAACTTCTACATCAGCACCTGCTACTTCACCTTCCACTTTTAATGTTATGGACTTGAGTTCCTTCCTTAAACCTCATGAACCAATCTCTGCTATCTTCAAACTTGTCTTCTGCAGCCTCCTCACCTCTCTCAGCCTTCATAGAATTGAGGAGGGCCTTGCTCTGGTTTAGATTTTGGCTTAAGGGAAGCTGTTGCTGCTTTAATCTTTTCTTCAGACCAATACAACTTTCTCCATATCAGCAATCAGGTTGTTTCACTTTTTTTTTAAATGTACTCACTACCTGCTCCAGTGAACATATTTGTGTACTTACTGGAATAGTACTATTATAACCTTCAAGACCTTTTCTTTGTATTCACAGCTTAGCTAACTGGTGCAAGAGGCCTAGCTTTTAGCGTATTTCACTTTATACATGTTTTCCTCACTAAGCTTAATAATTTCTAGGTTTTTTATTTCAAATGAGACATGTGTGAGTCTTCCTTTCACTTAAACACTCAGAGGCCATTGTAAGGTAATGCATTGGCCTAATTTCAATATTGTTGTGTTTCAAGGAATTGGGAGGCCCAAGGAGAGGGAATGGCTAGTTGGTGAAATGGAACCCACAACATTTATCAGGCGTACCATTTTATAGGGGCATGATTTGTAGCATCCCAGAACAATTCCAACAGTAATAGCAAAGATCACAGATCACCATAACAAAGAGAATGATAATGAAAAAGTTTGAAATGCTGCTAGAATTATCACAATGTGAGACAGAGACAAAAAGTGAGCAAATGCTACTGGGAAAATGGCACCGATAGACTGGCTCAAAGCAGGCTTGTCACAAACCTTCCATTTGTAAAGAATGCAGTACCTGCAAAGCACAATATACCAAGTATAATAAACAAAAGAAGGAATGCCTATATGTGTATTTCATATCATCCCCCTTATCATCCAAACCACAACTCTGTGCAATATTGGTTTATCATTTTATACATGAACATGGGCTGATGTAAATGAATGAGTCATGAATGTTACTGCATCCATGATTTGGGAACATTTATTAAACACGGCGACTTCATCGCTGAGATCCGAGTGGTGCTATCTCATCTGCAATAGCTAACTAAGCCTCTTGTGAATCCAGGAGAGGTTTTGGCTGGTAGGGCTTTGGCTATCTCTCTGTATTTTACCTCTGCCTACAAATATCCAGCATTAAAACAATTTTACGTTCGTGCCACTGTGCATGTTTTGGCAGTCGATGCCTCCTTTGCCCTACTGGTGCAATGTTGACCCTGAGGTTTAAGTTTCTGCATATCTATTGCTCCAGAAGAACACAGTCTGAAAATAGAAACACAGACTGTTCTGTCACCATTGAATGAGAAGGCTAATAATAGCATGGCTTCATTGTTTGGCATCTACTCAAGGCTACCCCAGCCAAGGAGTAGCACATGCTGCACTAACCAAATCATAAAATTTCTCCAGGGAACGGTACAGCTTTTCAGAACACATTTTATATTCTGGGATTGCTCAGGAAGGAAATAGTTCAGAAGTTCTTTTGACATAAGTGTGGTTTGTTTCCAATTTGAAGGTTGGGGGTTGGGCCAGAGAGGAGAGCCAGGACGCCAGTTGCAAAAGGGATGCAAAAATGTCCGGAAGGAGTTCCTGACAGGTGGTGAGAGGGCTGTGGCTCCTGAGCCGGAGGCCTGGCATGCGGTTTGTCCCTGTCAGGTTCCCAGTGTGATCTCAGCATTGCCTTTCACACTCCTATTATGTTTATTTCTGTTGAACTTAAAGAGTGACCTTTTCAAAACTGCAGTGCATTGTTGACCCACATGCATTTTTGAGACCTAATTTCCCTGAATGCCTTCCTTGTTCCTGCAGAAGGGAACTCTGTTTGAGAAAACAGGAGGAGGCTGAGGATAAAGAGAATTGGAATGGAAATCTTTCAGGCATTGAATTCTGCCTGCAATTAATAATTTAGAAGTGTTTTTAATGACCTGATATGGAAGGAAGATTTTTTGACACCAAAGGCATCTAAATATTAATTTCAGAGGAATTGGTTGTTACAAGCAGTTAACATCCATTTTGTTAGTTGACCTCCCGAGGAAGGTTAATGCACTAAAATCTGGTCATTAAGTATAGTAACAAATGTTTTTTCAGGGAGGTTATTACTATCATAAACTCTAATCCATGGTTCACAGGCAGCAGCCTCTAGTGCAGTGCTCTGACTAATGAAGAATTAACTGTTTTTGAGCAGTTAATAAAGATTTTTTCCCCTCACCAATCAACATCCTCTACATGATCCTTATAATTACTAAAAGCATTAGGCTCTGGGTATGAGTGCCCACATGTCAGGCCGGAATTCCACTCTGAGTAAATGACAAATGGCAAACCTAATCCCATCTCACTTAATTTTTTTTTCTAACATGTTCACCGAAATAAGAAATAATGGAATTTCTAAGTATTAGAAAAAGACAGTCCAGTATGAAGCACTTGCTAAATGAGTATTGATGAGGGCTTTAGCCATATTTTATTGTGATGGAAGGTTTCACATGCTGTTTAGTTCTTGCTTGAATCAAGAGACTATCTGGCTACAAACGGGGCTTTTTTGTTCGATTGTGTGTTTTAGTTTGTTTTTCCTTTATTAAAGAGCACAAAAATACAGGAGGCAGAAACTTGTGTGAGAAACACTAATACCTGCCTCAGGACAATAGAGGGAAAAGGTGCACCCTCACCTTTCTAAGGGGCCTCTGGGCAGTGTTTTGCCCTTCAATGGAAAGGTCCTCCAGAATTAATTAAAGTCTCTTTCCTGCTGAGGACCAAGCATTTGGCTTTACTTTGATGGCTCAAAGAAACTTGCTCATACTGATTTCTTAGAGACCCAGATTTAAAGCTGCACTGGAAAGCAATGGGGCAGCAGTTTAAGAAGCAATCATTTGGAATCAAGAGTCTGAACAGCAAAAACACGGAGGCCTTAGGTGTCTCTGAATATGCAAGCCAGAGTTGACAGCTTAAAATTTAAAAAATCTCATACTTTTCCCTCGGACAACAACCTCTCAGTTAAGCAGGGTCAGCCTTCACATTGACTTACGCCCTTTCCCCTGTTTTTCATTTTTAACTTAAGCTACATCCTGTCATGAACTTATTCATAGACCCACGGGGCAGGCTTCCAGGTCCCCTCGCCCACCCTCCCTGAACAGTGAGGAGGGACAAAAACCATCCTTGGCCAAAATGAAAGGAACATGGTCTTATAGAAAAGAAAAAATATTTTGGAAAGGTGTGCATTTCACGTGAAAGACAAGGGCTGGTTTATCTATGCCTGTTATGATTTCTATGAGTATTATTCTTTTGTTTGGCATTTTGTTTGCTTAAAGATAACTATTAATTTTCTGCGTAACAGTGAAGGCAAATGACCTAGCCTTTCTGAGCCTCAGTTTCCTCATCTGTAAACGATAAATACCTACTTTAGGGAATAGTTGTGAAAATGAATGATAATATATGCCTGGTATACAAAAGAGCTTAAGATATATACCTGCATACATTTATCCAACACTATATTCATTGTTAGTTGTATTGTACATTTTGTAAAAGTAACTAAACCCTACAACACCCCCACAAAAACCTTTAGGGTCCAAAATTGAAATCAACGGACTAACAACACATTAGCCTGACTTCTGAGAACTGGGACTCAGTTACTGAGTCCAGCTCATCTATCACAGCCACATCACTGGACACAAAGCCTTCCCTGGCTATTTCCACCAGCAATAAACCTTCCAGCCTCTGTGTTCTAATTTGCCTTGTACTTCTCTCAGCAGCCTTCGTACCCAGTCTTCGCTTAAAGTTGGTTGTAGACAGATCTTGAATCTGTATTCCCAGAACTTCATGCAATAAATACCTCAAATGTGAGAACTAAAAGGGGTTTGTGAATTTCACTAACTCTTTTCTCTAGCAATTTTTCTACCTAACCTATGGAGGGAAAGTGAATGAATGAAGGACTTTGGAGGTTATCTGTTCTCTCTTGATTCTTTTGTAGTGAATCCTCCCTCTCAATTTTTTTCATTTCTGAACTGAGTCTCTAAAAGTAGGTCCTAATCCTTCCCCACCGTTTCCTCAGGGTCGATCAGCTGACAGTAAAAAAAATAGCCAGAAGGCAGTTGTCTGGATGGCTGGTTCCTTTCTAAGCTGGGCGTGTACAGATCAGGGTTTCCTGCACTTTGACAAGGATTCTGAAGTGGATATAGTAAACAGGAAGCTGAAGATTGCCACCCCGTAAAGATGCATCACCATGTCTTTTGAAGTTTCCCCATATTTGTATAGCCATATCCTTCTTTGTTCATAAAAATCACAGAAAAGCAAGTTCACTTCCAGGATTACTAGTGATTTGCCATGTTAACCTTTGACATGCTCTTTAACCTCTCTGGACTTTAGTTTTCTCAACAATACTAATAATTTAATAACCCTATTCTAATTAATTCATAGGCTTGCTAGGCAAATCACATAAGGTACAGTATGTAAAAGACTTAGTCAAGAGAAAAGTCCAATAGAAAAAAAATATTACTACTAATAGAACTAGATATTAAGAGGATTAGCTAAGCCAGTATAACTTAACTTTTCCTTAATGATTAATATGATCTGAATCAATTTATTCATCATGAGAAAAATTGGACTTAATTTTTAAAAAGTAGTATTACGAGCATGAGGGAGCCATAGAAAGAAAGTTTGTTTCATTGTTGGAACAGGTTAAGAATATTGCTATGGTCACCCTCCTAATGCCCTATTCTCCCTACCCTCACAATCAATACCTACAGGATTTGGAATCTCTTCTACATTCGAGACATTATCAGATGGTTTTCTGCTTTAATCAGTGGTGGAAACCAAGGCTATCAATTCAATACCCACTCCTTTGCCTCAACGTATGCACTTGATTGTTGTTTAATGATGAGCAAATGGTCTCAGTGACTCTTCCTGAACATATTCCTGAACATATGTAATTTCCATTCTCACCACCAATTTCGGTCAAGCCAGTTCTGAAAGTGGAGTTAGCGAATTTAAGTACAGGGTTGACACAGTCTTAGTAGTGACTGGTACTTCCCTGCTCCAAAGGAAGGGGAACATAAATGCTTGGAAATGAACAGTGGGAAAAATAATTGAAAATGGGCTCAGTGTCTTCATCCTCTGAGAATATGTATGTGCATATGCGAGTCTGTAGTTTCTCTTTCATAAAACGTGTATGGGTCTGTTTTGATTCTGAAGCTTCTCTCTGTTGTGGGCAGGTTTCACAGAGGGGTTCCGGCTTGTAAAGGTTAACCGTGCAGAAATCAAGGCTTTGTGCATTTTTGCAAAGGTCACACTCATCAGCAGCTCCGGAAAGACTGCTGGGCAGGGCCATGGTAACCACCCCATGACTGAACTGGGTTTGTTTCCTTAAGAACACTGCCACAGAACCTGGTTGTGTCACCACGAGATAAAGAAGCTGCTCAGTCACTTGAAATTCAATTTGTACATTACTCAAATCCAGCCCACCTCTTTCCTTCATGGTGTTTGGCAGCTGCTTGCTGGCACTCTGCATTTCAAATGCCTGAGCTGCAGGAAGCTGTTTAATAAATGGGATAGGTTTTGATTAATGTAACAAGCTGAGAATAGACCATGATGTAATGCATATCTCAGCAGGAATCACAGATCAAATTGGATGGTTTCAAGGGATCATGCTGGAGCAGAGAGTTTTCTCCAAAGAAATGTATTTATATTTTTATAGTACCTTGAAGGGTCAAACTGTAGAATGTGTACATTTTGGACCTGGCAGCCTGCCCTGTGGGTCCATGAACACAGCAATTATAGCTGACCACACAAGAAGCTCCAGAGAAAACCAGATACTTGACATTGACTTAGGTCTATGAAGGGTCACCTATACTTCACCAGAAGCCCTGGTATTATTTTTTAAAAACAGCAGATGCTAACAGAAATTATTGTAAAATTCTGGCCATAATTGTAAGCTCAGTTAAGTAAGTAACGCATTTAGTTTCATCTCATGATCAAAAAGCCTCATGTAGCCCTTTGCATAACCTTCTCTATTCTCGGCGGATAAAATAATTGGAGTTCATGTTGCTTGGTCCTGGAAAGAAAGATCAGTGAAAAAAACAATATCCTTATATGCCAAATTCCCCTTACATGTGCTGGGGAATAGTGTATTATACAAAGAAAATGTGGGGTCATCTTTCTTAAGTGAGTGATAAAGGTTAAAAACAGAGTTCTCAAACGCCCTGAAAGGAACAGATAAAGGAAATAAGTTCATTGCTCTTAATGACTGTTTACTGAATCCATACATTGTGAATTGCTTAAAATCACTTTGGGTATTTATCCAAAGTAGTGGGGTGTGTGTGTGTGTTGGTATGGTGTAGTGTGGTATGGTTGGGGTAAGGGTTGGGGGCAATCATTCTCTCTTACTATAAATAGAACTAAACACTGGGGGAAAAAGTATAGTTGTATTTTGCCCCACAGGTGAAGTGGACTTTCCCAGGATGAGAATTTGTGTACTTTATGAATGGTCTCACACTCTGGTTACTGTAAAGCAGTTGACTTGTTCGGAATTAGGCTGCCCATGAGAGAGAGCCAAAATTAACACCCTTGGGCCCTCTGAATCATTTTTTCCTAGTGAACTTGCCTGTCTAATCAAATTGCTGTGAAATAGTACTCTTCTGGAAACACCCTCACAAGCACACCCAGAACTAATGTTTTACCAGCTATCTGAGCATTCTTTAGCCCAGTTGAGTGGACACATAAAATTAACCATCCCTCACATTAATGGTTTCTGTCACCAAGAAACAGGAGCTGAATGCAGCGAACCACCAAGGGACAGAGTCCTCGTGAGGCCCGTCCACTGCTCGCTCTTCCTCTTGGCTCAGTTTAGTCTGAACTTCATGTCCATGCGCTGGGCTTGGTTCTTTCTCCGTCTTTGTGTATTTTGTTCTTATCTCTGCAACTTAGCAGCCTTTGCTCTTCCTTATGTACTCTTCCATCCAGCACTCTTCACTTAAAAAAAAAGATAAAGTCTTATGTTTACTGAGGTATGTATGTATTCAGAATTTAGAATGTCTTTAAACTGTGTTGGTAATTTTCTTGATTATAATGTTCCTGATTCGCTGGTTACAAAGTTGCATCTATTTGAATGACCTGACCCCGCTGTATTTAGCCACTGGGCCAGACTCCTTTCCGCGCACGATTCTGTAGCTCATGAAGTTTTTCAGGAACATATGTATTTCATAACAGTGGAAATGTTTGTATATATAAGGTACCTGACGTGTAGACATTCTGTAAGGAAGGCACAGCAAATGGTCTCATTTTAGCTTGTCTACGCCCCTACCCACACTGATAATCTCCACTCTCTCTGAGTAACCAGCAAGAAAGGCTACATTTTTGCCCAGCTGATTATTCAGGGACTAATAATTGAACTTATCTTTCTAGACACCAGAATCATGACTGCAGTAATCACCTGAGTCCAACCCAGTCAAGGAAAGTCCTCTTAACATGCTTCTAAAATTGTTCCTTTAAACATCTTTTAAAGGACAGCAAAACTGAGATGTTGAAAAAAAATAAATTCATAATGTGAGATAAACTGAACTTGGTTGACTCAACTTTCATCTCAATCCACACCATGTCGTTTTAGTGTTAATTTCAGTATTTCACTTGTGAAATGGTGAAACTCTAAGTAAACCGTTATTTAAGGGGAAAATAACCCGGTTTGTTAGCTGCGCACTGATCCCCGCAGGCCCGTTCTGACCCCGCCCCACACTGATCCCTGCGCGAAGGCCCACTGCTTTGCACCAGGACTGGCACGCTGATTGCAGAGAACTCTTCTTTCTTCAGTTTGAAGTTAATTTTTAAGAGAGTGTTCATTGACTCTATTAACAGACTCAGATGATCTGTTTCTATTTCAAAAGTACAGCAAAATGCGGTCTTCAATTTGGACAGTCTGAAATTTCCATCAGTGTGATTAAAATAGCTACAATACACCAGAGGCCCACAACAGACAAATTTGCATACATTTAATATTTTCTAACCCAAATCGTCTGATAATTTAGCTAGAGTTTTTTGAAACTTTCATGCACAAAAGGTAGACAGGTGCTCATTTTTGCATACACAAAATATATTTGACTTGTTCATAACTATGCGGTTGGTGCTAGCAAAAGAAATTGGAGCATTTAAATGGCCTGCCTGACCACTCGGGCCAACATAACAATCCTGAGCCACAACTAATCATTGTCGCAATACTCATGCATTGTGGACTCAGTCAAAGAAATGTGCATTCAGACTGGATGGCCTTTGTGTGTGCTGGGTCTTTTCTTCTCCTTCCTTGGGGTCCTGCAGAGTTGACCCTAACCCCCTTTGAAGCCTGTGGTAACCCTAAGATCAGATCAGATGCACTGGAGTGGGCTGGCAGGAGAGAAAAGAGCTCATTAAGTGCTCGAGTTTTCATACCATTTTCAGGGGATTATAATGATTGCTGAAAGAGCTCTAGCTCTCTACTCATAGATTTAAAAGTTAACATTTTAAGATATCAACTTATTGTGTAGTAACTTGGTCAGTGTCCTGGGAAGGAATGAAAAGGTTTTCCTGTGGCATAAATAATTAATATGGTATGATTGAATTATAAAATTATAAGTATTCCAAAAAGTTTTTAATGTATCACTTTCTCCTTTTGACATCTTTTATTTTTGTTCTCAAGTATATGGCTGTGTATTTTTATTCACCCTGTTGAAGCACCCTGTTGCTTCAACATAGCATGTTGCATAGTTTCTTTGCATTTTATTCATTTAAACATGAATAAAACTTGAGATGTAGTAACAGAACACGGAACTTGAGATGTAAAAATGAGCAACATAGGTTTACATTACGGTAGAAGAGACAGAGAACATGTGGGAAAATAAGTGATAATTTCCGATTTTGCTCAGGACTATGAACAAAGCAACGGGAGAAACAGAGCAAGAGTGAACATTTACTTTACACAGAGCGGCCAAGCAGGGCTCTCTGAGTGGGTGCCGTCTGGGCAGAGCCTGAGAGAAGCCAGCTGTGAAGAGGTCCAGGCATGAAGAACAGCAAGTGCGAAGGTCCTGAGGAAAGCACACATTTAACTTGCTAATTATTGATTGTGTGCCCTCCCTGCCATGTGATAAGCAAAGGTGTCATGTCATCTGGCAAGTAGCCATTAGGTATTAAAAATTACATAAATGATGATAAAATAATATCATTCCTAATAGCTAGCATCTATTGCCTTTAGTCTACTCCAGAAACTAAATGCTTTGCCCATATTAGTTTATTTATTTCTCACCACAGCCTTGCAAAGTAATGCAGAAAACGAGGTTCAAGGTGGGCAGGTAAATTGCCCAGTACGACAGTGGCTGATCTGAAATTTGCAATTAACTACTGCACAGTCAATCACCTGTTATGGACTGAAAGGTGTTTCAGCTGAAATTCAAATCCTGAAACCCTAACCCCAGGACTTCAGAACGTAACCAACTGTGCTGGGAGAGGTAATCAAATTAAAATGAGAACATTAGAGTGGGCCTGGACCCAATGAGACTAGTGTTCTTGTAAAAAGAGGAAATTTGGACACAGAAAACACACAGAGGGAAGGAAGATCATGTGGAGACACAGGGAGGTGACCATCCTCTACAAGCCAAGGAGAAAGGCTTCAGGAGAATCCAGCCCTGCCAACACCTTGATCTTGACTTCTAGCCTCCAGAGAGATGAGAATATAAATCTGTAGTACTTGGCTATGGCATGCCTAGCGAACTAACACACCATCTAATTAGGCTAACTGAAAAGAAATGAAGAACATTTGTTTTACAGCAATTTTATGAAAAGGAAAAAACACTTGGTTTGAGTCCTGGTCATTTAATTCAGTGCATTTAACTTTGCAATATGTAATTTTAAAAGGGAGTGTTGATAATGCTCTATTTCTTCCACATCTGTGACTAGAACGTGGTGGAAATGATGCTAGAGAATGATTTAGACTTCGGTAAGTCAGCGGGGTGTGCTGCCTACACAGCTACCATTCGTACTGTTCCCCTGAGTAGTCACCTCATGAAAATAAAAAGGGGAACAGAAAATGACTCATAGTATAAGAATCATCTCACTATGTAAAGACCCCCAGTGTATTCAAATTTTCCACTTCAAGGGTTATGAAGACTCTAAATCTGTGCCGTGCCGGTCATTGGTGTCCAACCGTTGGTGTCTCTGGGCCACACTGGAAGAGAGTTATCTTTGGCCACACAGTAAATACACAAACACTAATGAAAACTGATGAGCAAAAAAAAGATTTTCAGTAAATTTACGATTCTGGGTTGGGCCACATTCATTGCCATCCTGGGCTGCATGTGGCTCTTGGGCCATGAGGTGGACACCCCCGGTTGCTTCTCAGCTCCACATTCAACCTTTTTGCCTGCTCCTCAAAAATGGACCTGGGCCCATTAAATATTTCCCCTTTGCTGGCAGGCACGGTGAGCTTTGTCAGTGGAGGGCACTGGAGAAAAATTGTAGGAGGAAAGGGTTTGCTTCCCTGTTCAGAAGTCTTTGCTCCCTGAGCTCCTGAGCATGGGCATTGCCCGCAGGTGTTTTCTCCAGTGTCTGGCACAGTGGCACTCGGGGCTTCGCCAGGCCCAGCCCCCACAGCACACACTCTTCCCTCAGGCGGCTTTTCCAGTGCCTGACTCCTGATGTGCTCACAGCTCTCCAGTGTGAGGTCCTTGCAACCTCTCCCAGCACCCAGCTCAGGTGGTTTTGCCCTGGCGTACTTCCAGTGATGCACTTTCCCATGAACAGCTTTCCTTGGCATCCTGGGAGGATTTCCAGCAAGTTCCACTTGCAACTTTTCTTCCCTTTAGTGAGCCATGGCCATGCCCTTTCCAAAGAGATCTACAATCACAGGTCTGGGAGGCTCTTCCTTGGTTTTTCTATTTCAGCCATAGGGGTAGTGACATTATAATATTATATTATATTATATTATATTATATTATATTATATTATATTATATTATATTATATATTTTTATTTTATTCTGTGATGCTTTTATATCTGCACTTCCTACCTTCTTTAGAAGTCTCTTTATTTTCTAGTAGCCAATACTTTATCACTCTAATTCCCCTCTTAAGTTAGTAAATCTTTATATTAAACTTTCCTGTTCAAATTGCTGTGTGATTTCTCTCTCCTGATTGCACACTGACTGATACAGTATGTAAGGTTTTCTTTGATATTCCAAGTTAGGTTGTTGTAAATGTGAAAATCATATTGTAACATTAATTTTTACTTTGTGGGCAATAAAAAGTCACCCTCCCTCTCACATTTGTGCTCCTGGAGAACATTAGCATAGGGCCGGAGTTGCTAGACTGGCTTCTCTGAGCTCTGTAGCACGTGGTCGATAGTCCACGGTGGCCCTCAGTGCACAGTGTCCGTGAACCCTGGGATGAGACCCCAGTCCTGACGGTTCATTCACTTCTCCCCCTACCCTCCACCCCTGTGTCAAACCACCTCCACACCCCATCCCAGCCAGGACAGCCTTTTTTTGTCATTAAAAACTTTAAAGACTATTATCTCCTGAACTATTTTATCAGTACAGTGATTAGTACTATATCAGAAAGGATTTTTTCTTTTTGCTCCCAATTCGTGGCACCCGTGCTTTGTTTATCATGAGCTCTCAGTTTATATTTCAGGACCATAAAGTTATATGTAGTATGTATTTATATATATCACTCATATGTATACATATACATACATATACATAGGAATTTGTCAGTCGCTCTCCTTGCTTCATGATTTTGCATTGGTTGTCCTTTTCTGGCAGTATTCCTTAGATCTCTGCATTTCTGATTGCTCTAAGACGCTAGAGCTGCTAGCTTGATTTCCCTCTTACCGCAGATGTTCACAGCTGCAAGGGCTTTAAACACAGATCCATTATCTGACTCTGAACCGGTCTGTTGATAGTTCACTATGATATCAGCATAAGGTTGAACTGGAAATGCTGTGTCTCATTGCCAGATGCCACCAGTTTCTACTACACTTGTACACTAATTTTAACATGGAAAATCTTGGATCTGAAAGGTGCATTCAGATGGTGTCAGTCTGTGCCTCACTTGGTCAAGCTCCTGTTTATGGTCAAGTATTGGATGTGTTTCATACTGGGTATATCAGTCCCTTCCGTCTTTCAGTATAAATTTCTCCCACTGAGTCCAGGAAAAATGACATAAATTTTCATTAAGGAAAACACTGTATTATGACAGCACTAAATGAATCATCTGCAATCACTTTTAAAAGCCTTGATTTATTTCCTGTGCTTGGGAGGCACTATGTTGTAAAAATATTTTCACTAACAAGTATGAAATATTGCAATACATATTTTTATACATACTGCATGTGACTATATAATATGTTTCATTTCTGTGTATACCTACACACACATGCATAACTACAGTGGGTCCTCCTGGTAATTTCTTGGTCACATTTACTTCTTTAATTAAAAAAAAAAAAGGAAAATGAACTGGCCAAGCAGCCCAGATGAACATCGAATTCACCATAGCTGAAGATAGTATTTTCCTGGTGATTCATACTCTCACCTTCCTGCAGGATCTTTCTCTACCCAGTGACACGGTGACACAGTGAAATGTCACTGAAGGGAAGGCTATTTCATTTAGCCTTGAGCAAACATAGAAGCTGAACTGTGGATATGCAGAGTTCTTTTCCCTTCTAGAAGACATGGTTTTTATGAATGTGTAACTAGAGCTAAACTGAATCCAGGGAGCCTCTGCATGATAAGAGCTTGATTTGAAAACATGTGTGACAGAATGACCTGAATAACAAAATCCCAAGCAGAGTGTTTCTGAGCTAACTGCATTTGCACTCTGCCAGGAGATCAATGCTTTCCCTCATTGATCTTCCTCAGTTGCAGAGCCAGGGTTCTGCACAATGTGAAGCTGTGTTCCCAGATTCGTCCAATCTGATTTCCTAGTCAGAATTAAAAGGTATAGTGCTTGACTGTAAACTGGAGTTTTTAAAAATATAACTGTATCAGATTTGTGTCTCCACTAAGCCGGCATGTTAAACAAAAGGGGAATCACGCATTCGTAGAGCATTGCAAGGGCCGTGTGGGGCAGGATGCATTCTGTTGGTGTGCGGCTTCCGAGTAAGTGACAGAGATGCCAAAGATAAATCTGAGATGTGTCACATATGTTTGCGTGACTCCCAGGATATTTTCAAATGCACTGGAGCTTCCTTTCTGTAAGACTAGGAATGAAAAGTAAGCATACATAGAAATGATTTGCTTATTAAATTCATGGACTGAGTGCAGTTCTTCCAATTTTGAAATTGCCTTAAGATTTATAATTGGACAAAGGGGCTTATTGGAAGGCTATAAAAATCAAGAGTCTAAAAATATAAGCACCAGGGGTCTATTTCCCTGTAAACAGGGTAATAGTTGGTAGCTCTAATGGTTGGTGGGTTTATTCTGCAGTTAACATATGTTCTTATCTTCCTTAAAGTCATTGATTTTATGTAATCCAGTTAAACACTAAAGCCACCTGCAAAATGAAAATACCAACAAGAAGGTGACTTCCGCTCTTCCAAAATTTCAGCATGCTGTTAGGGAGGAGGGACAAAGCTGATTCCTACATTAAAATTTCCAGGAGTCATATCACAGCCAGAGCCTCAAATTTGCTTTTGAAAAAAAATCTTGTAAAAGAAGCCATTTCCTACCCAGCCTAGATAAATGATTGCACAGCTGCTTGCCTTTCAGACAGGATTTGCACAGCATCTGGGCTTGCCTGGGTGCTCACGTCATTATTTGAGCGCTGTCATAGCTGTGTGTGCTGGGGAACTGGGGGTTCTCACACACCCAGCCCAGTCGCTGCCTCCTCTCTGGAAACAGTGTCTAGGGGCAAAGGAAGAAGGGCTCCATGCCAAAGAGGTGTGGGTAGACCCATATCCAGGGTGAGCAGTTTCTACTTCCAGACTTAACGTGGAAATTGACCTGGTGGATCTACCCTCCTAGCTAAGAAATCAAAGCATGTTTCCAAGTTGCCTAAAGAGTGGACATTTTTCTAGTAAAAGATTAACAGGTCCATCATTTTTTCAGTGACTGAAAGTAAAAAGTAGATGCTTTGTTCTAAACACCAAAACGTAGCCCAAAATTAGTCTTCCTCCTTTGAAGCATTCACACTTTTTAAAAATTAAATATTGTTTCTCAATATAAACTTATATGAGACCAACACAGCCTTACCCACTAAAACCTGACAAAGACACCTTGGTCCGCGTCTATATTACTGCAATGCTGTAGGTTAAATAAGCATTTTACTTGAAGTCACTGGCAATAAAGTGCATTTTTTCATTTACTGTTAATTTGTTATTTACAAGCACCAGTGATATTTTCAATTAACAATGTTGTGGCATTAATTACATCAATATTTAAATGACACCATTCTAAGAATCATAAATTCTTTTTATAAAAGTAAAATTCACATCCTATATAGTCATTTTGAGATATTTGAAACATCTACTGGAATTGATTTTCTTGAATGCAGAGAAACACATTTTCTCCCTTCCCATAGAGAGAGCTTTCCTTTTGGAGAGTTCTCTTTAATAAAGTCTTTGCAGAAAGTTGTGTTTTTATAACTTGGTGCCTGGATTCAGTGAGAGCAGGTCTAAATAAACATTGTGAAGTAATTTGATAATGAATAAGTAGGAGGTGACACCATTGTTTAACCTCCAAGCTATGCTAATAAGTGGGGTGATAGACTTGCCTTGCTGAATAATGGAACTGTTGTGCTAGCCCAGTGGGGCTGTCTCCAGGGCCTCCCCGGCAGCTTTGCCAGGCTGGGCCGTGTGCTGTTCTGAGTGCACTTTGCGTAGCCTCCAGCATCTAGTTCCAGCACTTTTATCAAAGGAAATGACCTTTTGGAAGAAAACCACATCCTGGACTCTTTCAAATAAGAAACATCCCTGTGTGTTACATTCATTTTTACTTGTTTTACCTAGGTAAAACAGAAGGCGAATCTGGAAAAATAATTGCCAATACACAGAATACAACATCGAGAAAATTTTATCCCTTGGAAATATATTGTTTATTTTATTTTTTATTGATTGATTGATTTGAGAGAGGGAAAAAGAGGGAGAGAGAGATTGAAACTTCAGTTTGCATTCCACTTACACACTGGTTGTTTGCTTCTTTCATGTGCCCCGACCGGACATCAAACCCAGAGCCTCGGCGCATCAGGACAACACTCCAGCCAACCGAGCTATCCAGCCAGGGTGGAGACACACATTTTATAGCAACCATTGTAATACTGTCAGGGAAAAAAGGTATATGTTCTTTAGAAAGCCTGAACATGCTAATATATTATATACAGCATAAAGTTAAGAGTGTTTGAGCAGTGGAAATAGAAAGCATTCGTAGTTATTCAACCCTGGATATTTCATTTCTTTTTACAGCAACCATATTCAGTCGATAAAAGATCAAATGCTTTGGGTTACTGGACTGAAAAACATCAAATCCTCCGAACTTTTAGCACTTGATGTTCCCCGAGTATTAGAGCTCAGCTTTCGCTTATTCAATGAGCTGATCCACCCAACTGAGTCTATAAATTGAAATAAAAGCAAAAAGGTTTCTCTTTTTTTTTTCTTTCAAAGTAGATGGTACCAAACTGAAATCCACTTAAGTCTGGGCTCTTTACACATTTTTTTTTAGCACACAATGAGAATTCTGCAGAATAAATACATGTCATTAATCTGGCGATGTTTCAATAACAATCTAATTAGGATTTCTCTGCGTAGGTGGGTTGGAGCCAGGATTAATTGATAATGGGATTAGGTTAAGAGGAGATGATGCAAAAGATAAAGGAAGCTAGATAAACTGGGTATTTTGTAATGCATGACCTGCATTCACTTAACAGTTTTATAGAATTGTGTGTATATTATTTCACATAAAAATGTAGTGTTAGGCAATATTATAAACACAGCATACAGGCACTCTATGAAATGGGTATTCACACTTATCCCCTTATTAAAGGTGATGAACTCAGTCACAAAATTTACAGAGCTAATAAGCAACAGAGTTAGGACTAAGCCCAAGGAATATAAACCTAAAGTTTATCCTCTTAACTACCTCTTGCCTCTTTTTTAAGGGATGCTAAATAAGGAACTTGTTCCTTAAAGGATACAAATTGACAAATCCCAAGGAACTTGAAGTGAACTAACCAGGACATAGTAGTCAAGGCATCCACATCAGCCACTTTTGCAATCTTTTTTATGCTACGCAGCCTATTAGACAAAATATTCTGGTGCATATGAATGCTGATTCATTTCTTTTTAACCAAATATTCATCAGAGAGGTGATACTGGCATATCACTGATTTTCAGTTTCAATCATTATTTTTCTTTTTCTTTATATCCTACATCAAAGAAAAGGTTTCTACCAATTGTTGGGTCTTAACCAAGCCAAGATGGTATTTCAATAACAATTCTGCAATATTCTCTAAACAACTTGGCTCTAAGGTTAATTTTTAGGAGTATATTCCAGTATTGCCATCTTCATAATCTAAATATATGTAAGATTCTGGGGAGCAAGAACCATTTAAAATTCTCAAATCTGAGTGAGTGAAGATGGGAGACACCATGTCCTTCACTACAAAGTAAAATCATTCATTCAGCAAATGTTTATTAAGCATTCACTAAGAAGTGCAATTATAAAAGTTACTGCACATCCTATCACAATCCCAGCTGATAGCTTGTAGAAATTGACAAGCTGACCATAAAATTCATATGGAAATTCAAAGGACTGAGAATAGCCAAAACAATCTTGAAAAAAAAAACCTAAGTTGGAGGACTCATACCCATTAATGTCAAAACCTGACTACAAATCTGCGGGTTTCAAAACACTGTGGTGCTGGCATAGGGAAGGGGCACACAGATCAATGGAAAAGAACTGCGATCCAGAAATAAACCCTCACAATTACAGTCAGTTGATTTTCAACATGTTGCCAAGAGAATTCAGTGGGGCAAGAATAGTCTTTTCAAAAAGCGGTATGGGACAACTGGACATCCACATGTAAAAAATAAGCTGGGACCCCTGTATCACACCCATAAAAATTAACTCCAGGACTTCCGGCCAAGATGGAGGCATAGGTAGACGCACTGTGCCTCCTCGCACAACCAAGATAGGGACAACAAAGATATAGAAACAAAATAACAACCAGAACTGACAGAAAATTGAAGTTTATGGAAGTCGGACAACCAAGGA
>CM052540.1:113270878-113330687 GCA_028533065.1 Trachops cirrhosus
AAAAAAAAAAAGAAAAAAGTGAAACCCAAAAAAAAAAAATTAACTCCAAGTAGGTTAAGGACACAGTATAATAAAAACAGATAATGTGGACATATCAAAGTTTAGAACTTTTGTGCCTCAGGTACTGTAAAGAAAATGTAAGGACAATCCACAGAACGGGGGAAGATACGTGCAAGTCGTGTATCTCATAAGGGACTTATACATAGAATATATAAAGAGCTCTCCCAACTCAGTAAGAAAAAAACAGTGACTCAATTAAAATGAGCAAAAGAAATGAATAGACATTGCTCCAAAGAAGATATACAAGTGGTCAGTAAACACATAAAAAGATATTTGACATGATTTTTCATTAGGGAAACGCAAATGAAAACCACAATGCTATATCATTTAACACCAATTAGGATGGCAAGAATTTTTGAAAACTTTTGGTGAAGATGAAAAGAAATTAGAACTGTCCTGCACTGCTGTTGACAATGTGAAATGATGAATAGCGTAGCAGTTTCTCAAATGGCTAAGGACACAGTTGCCATCCGATGCAGCCATTCCACGCCTGGCTATGTTCCTACAAGAACTGAAAACAGCGTTCATGAAACACCCGTACACACATGTTCATAGCCACACTGTTCATAATGGCCAAAAAGTGAAATAACCCAAATGTCCGTCAATTAATAAATAAAGTGTGGTTTATCTATACAATGGAATACTATTGAACAAAAAAAAAAGAAAAAAAATGAAGTACTAATACATGCTATGACATAGATAAACCCAGAAAGGACCACATACTATATGATTTCATTTATATAAAGTGTCCAGAATAAGCAAATATGGAGAGACAAAAAGTAGATTAGTTATTACCCAGTGGGAGAGCTGGGGTTGGTGGTTAAGAAAAGCAGGATTTCTTTGGGGGACAATGACAATCTTCCAAAACTGATTATGGTGATGGTTCCATGACTATACTAAAAGCTATTGAATGGTGCACTTCAAATAGGTTAAATATGTAATGCATGAATTATATCTCAATAAAGCTATTTTTTTAAATAGTGAGGCATACGAATAAAGTCCCTGTCCTAATGGTGCTTACCTTCTAGAAGTAAGAACATTTCAGGTGGTCATAAGTGCTATATATATGTATACATGTGTATATATATGTATATGTATACATGTGTATATATACATATATACATACACACATATATATGAGGGTAGAGACTATGTATATAGTCTCATATATATATGAGGTTATATATAACCTCAAATATATATATATATATGAGGTTAGTCATGGAGACTAACAAGGGGAGGTCATGGTGAGATAATATGTTATAAAGGGTGGCCAGTGAAGTCCTTTATAATGAGCTGAACTGAAGAATTCTATATGGCATGTGGATAGTGTGTAAAGTCCTTTGTATTTTATTTTGAATGAGTTGGGAAACCATTAGAAGGGTCAGAATAAAGGACTGACAGATATGATTTCTGTTTAAAAGGATCATGCCGTCTGCTGTGTGAAGAATAGGTTATAGGTGGACAAGAGAAGAAACAGAAAACTCAGTTAAGCTATTTCAGTAATCCAGGCAAAATCGAACTGTGACTTGGATCAAAATGGTAGTAGTAGAAATGATCAAAAGAGTTGAGGTATATTTTGGTGGAAGAAGAGAGAGAGAGAGAGAGATGAATGAGAGAGTGCAAGAGGTAGAGATACTCTGAAGATCGAGCTGACCTGATTTTGGATGTGAGAAGAACGAGTTGTCGTGGATGACTCCAAAGTCTGTTGGACCTGAACCATCCAAAGTATGGCATCGTCATTTACTGAAATGCTTCCTTTGGTCGGGGTGGATGAGCAAGTGTAGAGGGAAAGATTGGATTGAAATGATAATTTACAGCCCAACATCACATCATAATCAAAACAACTAATCAAATG
Organism: Trachops cirrhosus; assembly: GCA_028533065.1. Classification (NCBI taxonomy): domain Eukaryota; kingdom Metazoa; phylum Chordata; class Mammalia; order Chiroptera; family Phyllostomidae; genus Trachops; species Trachops cirrhosus. The sequence continues at coordinate 113,272,797 of CM052540.1, forward strand.
GACCCAAAACCAGTATCTAACACTTAAAGAAAATTCTATTCCAAAAGAAAACTCAATCACCACAAGACTTTTTTTAAAAAGTCATATTGATATTAGAGCATTTAGATTTTTAATATTTGTAATTCATGTTTTACAAATTACAAAAATAATGCATGGGTTGTTTTTTAATTCAAGCAATACAGGAACTGTGAAACAAAACATGTCTCACTCTCCCTCCACCTTCAACAGGTTGGTTTTCTGTTCTTTTTCACCTTTTTGTGGGCATATATTCAAGTGTTAAATGAGATGTTAAAGGATAGTTAATCATGCAAATAAAAGTAGTTTGAAAATGTTGCATTTTACAAATGTACTAAAAACACAAGTATTTACAAAAAGTCAATTGCGCCACAACTCGTTGGAAAATAACTAATAGAATAAGTCCATGTAAAAACTATAAAACATATAGGAATATATTCCAATGCCCAAGTTCCCATCACAAATTAAAATGCAAATTTTAGAGGTAGTTAATTTAGTTTTTAAAGTTTAGCCCTGGCTGGTGTGGCTCAGTGGATTAAGTGCTGGCCTATGAACCAAAGGGTCGCTGGTTTGATTCCCAGGCAGAGCACAGGCTTGGGTTGCAGGTCAGGTCCCCAGTGGGAGGTGCGTGAAGGCAACCACACAGTGATGTTTCTCTCCCTCTCTTTCTCCCTCCCTCCCCTCTCTAGAAAAATAAATACATAAAATCTTCATAAAAATTTTTTTAAAATAAAGTTTAGATGACTTTTAACTTAATGATAAATTTAGTTCTTTTGGCTATTTTCTGGTTAGTTATCAGTATCTTTTTTTCCAACAGACTTTATTTTTCAGTGCACTATTAGGTTCATAGCAAAACTGAATGGAAAATACAGGGAGTTACCATCTACCTTCTGTCCTCCCCCACACTACCTCCCCCTCTATTGATATACTCCGTCAGAGGGGTCTGTTTGTTACAAGTGATTAATCTATAGTGACACATCATTAGTACCCAGAGGTCATAGTTTACATTACATTTTCTTCTTGGTTTTGTACGTTCTATGGGTTTTTGACAAATGAATTGACATATACCCACAATTACACTGTGCAGAACAGTCTCACTGCCTGAAGAATCCTCTGCGCTCTGTCTATCCCTCTGTTACTCTCCCCTAATCGCTGACAACCACTGATCGTTTTACTGTCTCTGTAGTTTTGCCTTTACCAGAATGTCTTTCAGTTAGAATCATACAGTGTGCAGTCTTTTCAGATTGGCTTCTTTTAGTTGGTGATATGCATTTAAGTCTTTTCATGGCTTCACAGCTCATTTCTTTTGAGCACCAAGTAACATTCCATTGTCTGGATGCACCACAGTTCACCCGGTCACTACTGGCAGGGGCGGCCGACCCGTGGCCAGAGGGCCGCATGTAGCCCCAGATGGCTGTGAATGCAGCCCAACACAAAATTGTGTATTTACTTAAAACATTACGAGATATTCTTGTGATTACATTTTGCAATGTATTTAATGTGTGACCCAAGACAACCCTTCTTCCAGTGTGGCACAGAGATGCCAAAAGTTTGGACACCCCTTTGGTGATTTTAGATAACACTGCAATAAACATCTGTGTTCAGGTTTTTGTGTGGATATAAATTTTCAGTTTATTTGGGTAAATATCAAGAAATGCTGTAAAGGAGGAAAGAGTTTTTCTCAATCCTCTTAGAGTCCTTGGATGAGCCCCAAAATTACATGTACTAAGACAGATAAATAAGAGAAATGCATACAAATTTATTTAATATGAAATTTTATGTGGTGTGGGAGTCTTTATACATAAATGAAGACCCCAAAGAAATGGTCGAACCTGAGTGTTTTATGCTCGTTTTGGTGAAGAATGGAAAGTCATGGAAAGATATGATAAGGTGAAGAGTATGAGCTAGGGATACTGGGGAACTTAGCAAGCCCTGTTTGTTCAGATTCCTCCCTGTCTCTCCATCTTCAGAGATAAGGATGATCCTTTCCTCCTGGTGCAGGCAGGACACCTCTTAAACATGAGGGTTTTCGGCCCCACTTCAGGGAAAGATCAGAAAGTGCTTCCTGCACATGCCATTTCTCAGATTCCTTCGGCTTGAAATGTTAAATATGCAATGTTTTCACATGTCGAGGTAGTGTGTCCTGAATTCTATCAATGCTCTTACTGGATTGTGTGGTACGGGTATGTTTAGTTTTGTAAGAAACTGCCAAACTCTGTAATGGACTGAATGTGTCCTCCCCAAATACTATCTCCATCCAGTCCCCCAATGTGAAGTATTAAGGAGGCCTTCAGGAGGTAATTAGGATTAGAGAGGTCATGTGGGTGGAACTTTCATGAATGGGGTTACTGCCCTTATAAGAACGATTTAGAGGGCTTGCTGCCCCCTCTGCCATGTGAAGGTACGAGAATTGTCAACAGCCTGCAGCCCAGAAAAGGGTTCTCACTAGAACCTAACCATGCCAACACCTGATCTTGGACTTCCAGCCTCCAGAACTATGAGAAATAAACTTCCATTGTTTACAATTTACTCTGTCTAGCAGCTCAAACGGGCTAAGACACATCCTTCCCAGTAGCCGTGCCACTTCGGTTTCCCACTCACAAGGTAGGGGAGCTCCTACGCTCCACCCCCTCGCCAGCATACGGTGTTGTCTCATTTGGATTTGTAAACTCTAATGGTGCCTAGTAGTGTCCCATTGCTGTTTTAATGTGCAGTGTTCCGATGACATATTATGTTGAACTTCTTTTTGCATGTGTATTTGCTATCTGTGTATCTTCTACAGTGAGGTGCCCTTTCAGGTCTTTTGTCCATTTTTTTATTGGGTTGTTCATTGTCTTATTTTTGAGTTTTAAGTGGTCTTATATTTTTTTTGGATAACCGTCCTTTACTGGATATGCCTTCTGCAAATATGTTCTCCCAGGTTCTGGCTTATCTTCTCATTCTCTTCAGCCTCTTGATTTTTTAAGTTTAAGGTCCTTGGTTCATTGAAGTGACATGCCAATGTGAAAACTTTAAATTTCTGCCATAAAGTCCACTTTCTCCCTTATATAGTAATTAAAGTCTTGCTAGCCCCATACTCCATGCAGTCTCCCAGACTTAATTCCTTAAGTTGCTCAGAGTCATCTTACACTGCCTTCTCTGAAAATCTGGATAAGTGTATTTCCCTCATAAGAATGACTCTGTTACATGGCGCCATTTGAGCCTTAGATGTCTGATGTAAACAGTGAGGAAACCTCTTCACTTGTATCCTCTTATATTCTTTTTTGAATTTCCTTTTCCTGAGCCAGTTTCTCATTTGCTTCAAAAGTTCTCCTATTCCCTGCAGAGCCATAAAATAAAAATCACCTTAATTTTACAACCAAAGGGTACGACGAACTGGACGTGATTGTTTTCACATAGGATACTGTGCTAGAGCCAACAGTAAATTCATTTGCTCATTTGTAGAATCATTTGTAGGCATTAAAACCTTATTAACAAATGATTTAAGGAAGTTGCTGAAAAAGGGTACTTCATGAGGATATTTATTTAGATTTTTTAAATAGTTTGAAAAAGTTCAAATCAGTCTAAAGCTCAGTATCAAAGCTCTGTGTTTTCCAAGCATGTCTGCAGAAATGATCCGACGTATGGAATGACAGGCACTTCTGCTCATTTAGGATGCACATGGAAATCAAAGAACAGCAAACTACTGTTGCCCAGGAAGCCCTCTTGCCTTTGAAAGCCTCACCTCCCATAGGCCTGCCTCTCTGAAACAGGCAGGAAAGCCAACGTAGCCCTCACGGTGGAGCTCGGGTGTGGCACATGCTCATCACAAGGTAGAAGACACTGTTAAAGTAAAAATGACTAAAGCCGATCTGCCAAGTGAATTCGTTCTTCAAATTTCTAAGATTAATTTACTCATTTGACAGATATTTATAATTCCCTACTCAGTGCAAATCAGCTCACACAGCAGAAAAAACATATGCAGATGGACGGACACATAAGACACCAAAAGCTAAATGATATGAGAAAACCAAAAATAATTCTGTGAGTTCTCAAGAGAGAGTACTATCCATTCTGTAGGTGTGATAGGACAGGCATTAAGGAGGAGATGCAACATGAGCTGGGCCTAATGAAGGTGAGGACATGGCAAGCGGGGAGAGCAGGAAAGGATAATTTGGATGGAAGTTCACCTTAAGAAAAACTGGCAGACATAAAGTCTATGTCCTTTGGTCCTGTTTGGGAAAAGGAGGTCAGGTCAGTTTGGCTAAAACTTAAAAAGAAAAATTTTATATGTATATATAAAATACATATAATATGAGAAAAGAGATATTGGAAAGAGCATAGGAGTATTCTATTAGTTATCTTTTGTAGCATAACTGATTACCCAAAACTTAAAAGCTTCAGGGAAAAAAATTATTATAATTTCACAGTTTCTGTGGGTCAGGAATCCTGGTGCAACTTAGCTGAGTGATTCAGGCTCTGGGTCTCTCATGAGGCTGCATTACAGTATCTATGAGTCTGGGTTGCAGTCACCTGAGGCTTGTCCGGGGCTGGAGGTTCCATTTCTAAACTCATGTTGCTGACAGCCAGGGGCCTCGGTCCACCCCTGTGTGGGCCTCTCCATGAAGGTAGCTTCCCCCAGACCAAGTAATGAGAGAGAGACCAAGAAAGACCCTAACGGAACCTAATCAGGTTCTGTAACCTGATCTTGGGATGACTGCCATCACTTCTACCAAATTCTATCTGTCACGTGGACCAACCCTCTGAATCTGTGAATGAGACTGCGCAGGGTGTGGATATCAGGATGTGGGGAGTCACTGGGGGCCATTTTTAGTCTGGCCAGCACAACTGCCATTATACTTCCACACATCTCTAAGTGGCTTCACTCATGCTGTAGACATTATGGAAGAATTTTTGAGCAGTAAAGTATATAAAGAGGCAAACAGAAATTTATGCCTCCCGAGATGTACTCAGCGACATGTACACTCAGGCATCAGATAATTGGTTGCATGAGTAAATGTCAGGTTGAACAGCTGGAAGGACACTGCAGGTCCAGACGAGATCAAATAAAGCTCAGCTGGCCTGGAGGCAGTGGGCTGAGGAAGCAGAGCCAGATGATCAAGTCAATAGCATAAGGGCTGAATCAACAGAACTTGGTGTCTCTCTCCAAAACAGTGCAAGCAACAGCCTGACGTCTCACGTGCTTGCTCTGTGAATATGAATATGTGAAAGGCACGTTATTTCATACCTAGGTAGTTGGCAAATAGAGAAACAATATCTTATAAAGACCTATACAAAAAGAATATTGTTTCAAGGACTAGCCAGAATGAAGTCATTTGCTTTTTAAAAAAAATTTCCTGGAGGTCATCTAGTTTCATGACAGAAAAAAAAAAGGGAAAGGATAGAATACGATGTGCTCTTTCAAGCCCTTCACTCATCACGAGCACATTTCTCCTTACCTGCGCAGAAAGCCAGTAAGCCAGCAAACCCCCAGGCCAGAACTGGCATCCACTCTAGCCCTTGGATGTGAGTCAGACCAATATCAGGTTGTGGAGACACTGCAGGTTGTTTGGAAATGTTAAGTAGGTCAAATCATCCTGTGAAACATAGGCTGCCAACTTCTTTATTAGTAAAAATATCATTTATTCAATTATTCATGTATTTGACATCTGTTTCTGGAGTTCAAGACAGTTTGGTGGAGATTTTGAATGCTCCCAAAATGACTCAGAGGTTTTGTCCCCTGGGGACCCACAGTCTAAACGAAAGAGACACCAAAGGCTAACGCAGGGCAGCAGTGTTACATGCCACACGACACAAACCTCACAATAACACAGTTTAAACTGCCCATCAACATTTCTTCTTTTGATCTCTCAGTGGCAGCAAAGTTCAGGAGTGGTAAAAAAAAAAATGCAGTAAGACATTGCTGTCAGCTGGAACCAGTATTTCCGGGCTTGCATCCAGCTGCCAAGCTGGCGGCCCATGGCAATATATATAGTTTAGGTGTTCTGAAAGCAGGCTCCAAAAACTTGAAATATCACAGCCCTCCCCCTTTTGAATCATGTTAAAAACCAGTTAAAATCACAGCAGCTCCCTGGATGAAGAAAGCATTATGACCATTTTAACTGAGATCAGTGAATGTCAGCCACTAAACAAAAGGTAGGCTGAAATACCAAAGTGTGCCAGAGGCAAGCAGAAAGGTGGAGCATCACAAGGGGCTTTGGAGGTCAAGGGCAGGTCAATGCTACTCTGCATGCTGCCTGAGCAGGACTTTGGTGATCAGGCTGATGAGTATGGGCAGCTTCTCTGTGAACAAGCTGAGTTGCAACGGAGCAGTAGAAGAGTAGAGGCACAAGTAATGGAGAGGATTACAAATAGGAGAATGATCATCTCCAGACTCAAAAGAAAGAGGTAGGACTGAATTCCTTCCTAGAGGAGCACTCTATTGGCAAATTCTGAAGGTAGTATAACCTAAGAAGGACAAGCTGAGGATCCTAGTGGTAGCAGGACTTAAATAGTCCTGTGGAACATGGAAGCATCAGTAGCGTGATTTCATGGATAACCAGAAGAGGTGCAAAGACACCAGCAGTATTCCCCGTTCTTAGTTGGTCTAGATTAAGGAAAGAAATCAGCACTACAACCAGGTGATGATTTCTTTTATCCAGAATAAGTACCCCTCATGGACATTCCCAAGGCATCTCGAGTTCACCCGTCTCACAGCACAGTACTGTAACCGGCTGCTTACTTCTTTGTGTCCATGCCTAGACTTCAATCTCCTTGAAGTTCCCATTATGTCTGTTTTCACTGATGAGCACAGTGCTTAGCAGAGAGGTATCATGAAATGTTTACTAAATGAGACACTGATTGATGATTTGTGGTTGATTTTTGTTGGATTGTAGGATGTAGTGTGTGAATAGAAGGACATTACATTGGGAAGACAAAGTGAAGCTGTAGTGAATATTTAAAATCTACTTCGTGTATACACCACCCTTCTTTTCTTTGAGGAATTCCTGGTTTCCTTTAAGAAATTCACCACTTTTGAGCTGTGGAACCTGGCAGACCCCACCTACCATTAAAGGCAGCCCATCTGACAACTGTTCATTTCCTACTTCCCTTGCAGCTACAGCATGAACATGTGACCTAAGTTCCACCAATCAGATGCACCTACCTGCCACCCCACCCCCCTCCGCCACCATGATTTTGAATAGGGAGCTTGTAACTGTAAGAAGCAGAGACAGAAAAGATCCACAGTGGCTTTGTGACTATGGCAGAATTTTGCGTTTAGGATAGCAGTGGGATGATGGCTATAGCAGAAGACAGTGCCCATGCTAACAATGTCAGTGGTGGGAACTGCCACTCCTAGCACGTGGTATCCTCATCCAACCAGTTCCTCAGCATGAATTTCAGAATTAGTTCTGGCAGCATAAGCTTCTCAGCCTGGGTCACTAGCTTTCCCAGTGAGTCTGTGAGCTGTCCAATATCTTTTTTTAGAAATTCCTCTTTTACTTAAATCAACCAGAGTCATTCTCTGCAACTCTCAATGTGGAACCCTGACTGTTATAGGGCAAAATCCTGGGGGACCAGTTAGAAGTTTCCAATATTATCTGCAGGCAGCAGGGAACCATTTCCAATTTTTAAGGGGACTGTGACAATGACAGAAGTGCTCTAAGAAGATCAAACTGTCAGCAGCATGTAGCATGAACTGGAGGAAGATGAGTCTGGAAGAAGAGAGACCAGGTAGGAAGCTTTTGCACCTATACAGGCGAGAAGAAGCTCAGTAATGAGGAGCTGAACTAGGAGATTTGTAACTACTCAGGTGGTACAGGCAATAGAAATAGGGCTATTTGTGTTTTGGGGAAAAATTGTGCTGTGATGGAAAATTCATTGTTTAGATATTATGTCTTTCCAGGGCATTTGATTCTAGTGTTTCATTGTCCTTGAGCTATTTTACAAATCTGTAATTTGTAGATAACTAATAGCAATGCAAAATAATTCTTGTCTACAGACACTATCTGCCCAATGGAGGTCCAACTGACTCTCTTCGCAACTGTGGAAGAGGCCAGTTTTGCCTCCCTTTGCGTGTTCATTTCAATATTTCTGATCTATAAGTGTAACCTTAAAAAAATTCTTCCTTGAAGTGGTTGAAACAGCTTACTAGTTTCCTCATTAATGAAGAAAATAAAGTCTTCAACTTGTGTTCATATTTATATCTGTATGAGGTCCAGATCTTTTTATAAAAAATTCTAACAGCCTTCATTTCTTTCTTTGTAAGTGACTTCTTGAAATAAAGCTCCAAATGCATGTAAATGACTGTTATTTCTGTTTTCCTAAGTTGATATTTAGCGCTAGAGGTAAATTTCTAGTAAATAATGGAATTTGCCTTAAAGCGGCCTTTCACCAAGTACAAAGGTTAATGTGTTTGAAAGTAAAGTTCAAATAAAATAACAAAGGCCTGGTGCAATCTCTGCCTTCCAGAGGATCCTAACAGTTCCAGTTCCAGTGCATTTCTCTTTTCCAGTTACTTTTTGGCCTACTTTTGAAAATAGCAAGCACTTTTCCTTGTTTCAGAAAGAGCAACTGCATGTCAGGTGGCAGAAAAAGAATCCCAGTTTCTTCCATTTTATCAGAACTTACCAAACAGAAAAGGATGCCGACATTTTAAGAATAAAAACAGGCAAACACTTATTTTTCACAAGGATGGCCCATTCGTACGTGAAGTGTTTGCCACGCAACATCCTAAGTGCATGGGCACCTAGTAGAAGTACATCGGGGCGAACCACTGCATATCTAATAGAGGTCCAAGTAGAGCACAATCAGCATGAATGGATGGGTGCTTACAGTGCCAGTCTTAGGGCTGCACGCCAAATTCCCTTCAGCAGGCTCCAAGGAAATGACCCAATTCTATGGTTACAGAATTTTGTTATATGAAATTTTGCTTAAAATAAGTGGGCCATCAGCTAAAAGTAAGAAGTCCTTGAATCTATTTCCTTGGAATGGAATTTGATTTGTATTACAATCACAAAATGTAGTCTAGCAGTGCAAAGATACCCTTTCATGGGTTCATACATACTGATTTTTTAACATAGATATGTCCCAGAAGCTACATTCAGAAATGTGCTTGCGCAATATGTCACAACATGTTGTTTAACAAAAATATAGGAAAAAAGTCATATCTGCCATGAATGAGTGTCATTAATGCACCGGCTGCAAGTTGTTCACGGGTTTCTGACTTGGCAGTTGGCTGAAGAGAACCACTTAAGCCATTCCTCACTATTAGATGTCGCTTGTTGCTCTTGGCTGCTGCACAAAGCTGCTTTCGAAAGCAGGTGACAAAATGAATTCTATAAAGGCTCAAGTATACGACCTTATTTGAGGTCATTTGTAACTTCACAGATTGCTGATGAAAAAAAAAGTAAGAGCATTAATAGCCTGGTGTCATTTTCCTAACCCACCTGAATAGGGTGGTTCTCAGAAAGACCTTTGCCATCCATAAAGCAAGGGCTTCGGAGCCAGACTGCCTGGGTGAAAATTATGGCTGCACCATTTCCTAGCTGTTTGACCCTGAGCTAATCACTTAAACCTCAGTGTAAGTCCTCGAGTCCTTATGGGGAGTGAATATGTAAAGTGCTTAGACTGCAGTCTGGTCTATAGAAATGCTATATAAGTGTTTTCTGATATTATTATTATTTTTCAATTTATATTTAGTGAAACTTTTTCCATACCATTTAGTCCACCTATATCCCCCCCACTCTTGCGCCAAACACCACACTGTTGTCTGTGTCCATGAGTCCCTATTTTGTGGTTGAAAATCATTCCTAAAACTACAATGGTTCTGGCTATTTCCCAATAGGTAGAAAAGAGAGAGCATTCCTCAATATTGCCAAGAGCTAGAGAAGCCCACAATGACTGACTACTCACTTCTCTATCCTCATATTTCCTCTCTCCCATCCACATTTCCCACATTTCTGGGAAACACGCCAATAACAAGAACGATTTGTTTGCAGATCCTCCCATGAGGTGTGAAAGGGATGGTACCAAGTCTGAAGCCCCCTCTTCAGAGAAAATGTCCTGACGCTTCCTCAGATCAGTGGAAATGATTGAAGTTTCTTTTGATCATTTTTCTGCAAATTTCAGTGAATCTCATCCCAGATTATAAGCCTAACAAATGTGGATACCCTCTTCTTTTATCCCTTTTACAAAATAGTTAAGAAAGCTGACAGAGATCCTTACATCTTCAGGCGTGTCTTCAAGAATCAGTTCTAAAAGAGGTAGATAGACTTCCTGCTCCGGGAACAGGCTACATTCTGTTGGAGTTCCACTGCCAACCCACTCGCATGCTCTGTAGGTAAATGGGGGCCGCCTCACAGGATTCCATCACCCCAAAAAGGGGGGCCCAGGGGGCCTTGGGAAGTATTTACCCAGAGCATGAATGAATCATCATTTCATATAACTTGCAACACAACCCTTGTTTAACATTGAAGTCATTACAGGAATAAAAGAAAGAGAGAGAAAGACCTTGAGACTAAGACTTAAATAAACTATGGTGAGGAGGGCCTAAAGGTCAAAATTGTAATATTAAATAAATCTTACAAGATTTTATAAACCCTAATTTATTGTCTATGTGCAACTGGCATTTTAGCTCTTGGTTTAATACCAAGCACTTCAAAGTATTCTTGTAGAAGAATGGTTGATAACCCTCTTACACAGTATAATTGGAATTCTGCATGTTAGAACATTTGGTTTCTGAAAGATTTTTGTAAATGTTAATAGCTGTCTTTTAAAATGGTGTAAGTGTGAAATGCTATGAAAAGCAAAGGTTTAAATGTCACTCTGTCTATAATTTTCACATTGTAAAAACTAAATAAGTTTTTAAAAATGGAAAACCTAAAAGCCTGCTATGAGTTTGAAGATACCAAGTCATTCGTTCTTCCTCTCTGAAATGGACATGACATTTAACCAAATGAGCCAAATTTAGAAGAAAAGGTAGTGTTTTTTCTGAAATTTACTATTGAACTGAAAAGCAGTTATATTTACAGTGTTGCCCATTTTTTTGCATACTGCATGGGATTATGATTAAAGACCTGTCTCTGAAGCCTGCACCTGAGGGCCATGCAGGTACACAAGGTCGTTACCATCTGCGAGTTGTTCTGGACTCCAGGTCTCCGACTGAGGCTGGGCAGCGGCTCTCAGGGGGCTGGTGAAGCCAGGTCATTTCACCCCAGGGTGACAATGATTTGGCCATTATGAAAATAAAAAGTACTTCCCCCCCCATTTTTTCTTTCTTTTCTTTTCTGTCTGGTTAGCTTTCTCTTTCTTTTAAATACTTATGGCACAATAGAGAAAGTTTTCCTCCATTAACTCTATAGGGAATCTTAATTCTGCTTCACCTCCACTACTTAACAGCCTGAGTATACAGTTAAGACTGAGCATCTTATGAAGAAAAAAAAAAAAAAAAAAAACAGAGTCGGGTGTGAACCCATTTTGGCCTAAATACTATTTAATGCACTAGTGTAGTTCTCAGAAGTGGTGTTGGTTCTGTGGGTGCCACTAGGAATTTGTTACTCTTCATAAAGTACGAAAGGTTGCAAAGGAATCAATTTTTTAAAATGTGAACAAGAGGGCATTCAAGAATTTTCCTATAATACATCACACTCATTACTGCATTGCTGTATGATTTGCTGATTGGAAGTCAAAGGAGCCCAGTCACAGCTCAAACATCAGGAAGCACACACAGCTCACACTCTCATTTTTCTCTGCTCCTGTCAGTACATACCCTATGTCTCAGCATCCTCTGTCTTGTGTAGCCAACAGAGAAGAGCTGGCTGAGTACTACTATTTTCATATACACTGAGGCTATGATAGAATCATTTGTACCTTTTATTGATTGTCCCTCAGCCTTGAACTCTGTGAACAGAATCCAGTTTTAGTCTAAGCCTATATTAGAGGCAGAGTCAGGAAGTATGGCATTGGCCAAATCCAGTATTCTCCATTGGGATAAATTAGGGATGGATGTAGTCTGATCCTCTTTCATCTTAACTTTGACCTTCATAATGTGCCTTAATAATTGATAACACTCTAACTGTAGACTGTAAACTGGGTGCTCTGTCTCCTTCTTCTCCAGAGAAGAGGAAAAATAAGCATCCTTCCATATGCAAATGAAACTTTTTGGTGTTGCCTATATCCTAGGAGAAGCCTTAATAGATAATTAACCCTGTTATCTAATTATGACACAAGAGCAGCGATTCTCAAACTTTAGCCAACATCCAAATCAGGTGCTGCGCTTGTTACAACACAGATTTTGTGGGGTCCCACCCCAGAGTTTCTGATTCAGTAGGTCTATGGTAGAGCTGAGAATTTACATTTCTAACAAGTTCCCAGATGATGTTGCTGGTGCTGGTTCGAAATCCACACTTTGGAAATAGTGTGCTTTTCATAATTGGGTTATAGCTGAAATGTAATTGGGTTATAGCTAACCACCCTAAGTAGCAAACTTACTAAGTCACCAAATGCATGCTTTAGGTCCTTCTTTTCCTGGTTTACTAGAAAGATACATTACAGAAAATGAGGCATTCACTAAATGATTTACAAAGATTATTTCTAATGGCATGGGTCATGGAATGATACAATTGCTTGAAGTTTTCCAGCTAAATTATTTGGACCCTTGATTATCCATTTAGTCCTTTTTCTTTTCCTGGAAAACAAAAATAATAATTATAACTTCCGTTTGTTAATTTATTCTTACAACATGACTGGCTCTGTACTGAATGGTCCCACTGGTTTACCTCATTCAACCCTCACTGCAATCAGTGAGGAGGCTTTATCATTCCCATCTGACAGATCTGAGGGCATGGCTGAGGGAGATAAAAGAGGACCTTTGGAAATACTACTTTAGATGCGCTGCAAGTTAACCTTGGACTAAACCAGACTACAGAGAGCTCTGTCACCAGCTGACTGATCTCTTTTTGTCCAATGTGCTTTGGCATTAGGCAATCAGCCACATCGAGAGGCCTCATAAGAAACAACCCTGTAACCAACTCATTTGCTGCCTTCCTGAAAGGATGTTGTCGAGGACATTGTTTGCTGTATTACAAATGTCTTCTTTGTGACAACCTGCTGGAGAAACTTCTCTTGGGTCAGGACGAATTGTATTTCCCCTGAACAGTAGTCAACATGTTTTCTAAACTCTTTAAGAAGTCTGAATAGTGCATTCAATACACAGACACATAAATCATGTATTATCCTTGGAGTGGTCTCCTTTAACAAATATTTTCATCTCCCAACATCTTCATAATAATGTTTACTTTCTTGAATGCTCTCAACAATGACAATTTGAGGAAACTGATAATAAACGTTGTGTCAGCTTAGTTGAGCATGCTTCCTGCAGGAAGATGCCCCTGTTCCCAGTGACGTGGAAAACAATAAAAGGAAGCAGGAGTAATTCTGAGGGGAGACACGAATGCCTTAAGGCCTTTATATGGCTAAGTAGGGTTTGTGCACCTCTAAGGTATGTGAAAAGACTTTGGAAACGATAATTATGCTCTCAGCATTTGCCTTCTCCCCATTCTTCTCTCATTCCTATCCCCCTTTAATATTTCCTTTGCATACATGTCACCGTCCACAAAAATTGTGTGTGTGTTGGGTGAGGGGCACAGGTAGTTCCCTGATTATTTTGTCAAGAAATAATAAGCTTTGGGTTTGGGATAAGGTGGTAGAAGGGGAAGGGCTCTGACTGATTCTGCACAGAGCTGCCCATCACAGAGTGAGAAAAATAAAATCCTAATATGTGCAGTCAACATGGTTTCTAAACTGTTTAAGCACTCTGATCTTGCTTTCTCTTAAAGCTTGTTGTACTTAGAGCAAAGCCAACAAAGAAAAGAAGATTCTCCCTGCAATTTACTAATTAGTTAGAAAGGGTAAAACAGCAGCTTAACAGTGAGTTCTGGCAGGTGCTACCTTCCCCAGCTGAGCATCCCCAATGGTGGGATGAACAGCATCATGTGTAAAGCACATAATACCACTTACCTTGTATTACTGCAAATACTAATAAATATATGTACATACATATATGTCCTGAATCTAATTATATGAAATATCAGATAAACCCAAATTGAGGACTATTCAACAATATAAATGACCCATACTCTCCAAAACGGTATCATGAAAGACAAAGGTTAGGGACACATTTCAGATTAAAGGAGAACAAGAGTAGTGAAAATGAAATGTAAGATCCTGAATTAGATTCTGAACCAGGGGAGAAATTACTGTGAAGGATAACATTGCGACCATTGGCAAAATTTGAATAAAGCCTTGAAGATTAGATAATGGTATCGTATCAATATTTAACTTCCTCATGATCATTGTGCCATTATTATATGAGTAAACTATTCCTCTTCTTAGGAAATACACACTGAACTATTACAGGGTAAAGAGACACTGTGTCTAAAACTTATTCTCAAATGGTTCAGACAAAGCAATCATACAATCATTATATGCATAATATGGATATGTGTGGCTTTAACCCATGCTCACTATGCAGTACAGTAAATACATACATATATATGTATATAAAGAGGGAGAATTATCTATCTATACACATATATTAGTGTCTATATACATATGTGTATAAAGAGAATATTAAAGCATATGAAGCAACATGTTAAAAACTACTGAATTTGGGTAAAGGGTATACTTTGTACTATTATATTATTATTGCAATTTTTTTCTATTTGAAATTATCACACAATTGTAAGTTTCTTTTTACATAATAAGAAAATAGCCACAGAATGTTCTTTTCCTAAGCATTAGTGGATGAAGTGTATTTGTGATGTGGCAAAGCACATAGCTGCAAAATAAGGTCATTCGCAGCACAAGCATAGTCATCTTTAAAGCATGATGCCTAGTGAAAACCACTTCCTTTCATGCACAGACTTGGCTAACTCCTTTTTAAAACATTATTGAAGCACTAGAGTTTATTATTCACACCACAGAGTTCTCATGTGGTAACAATGTTATGCACACCATCTTCAGCACATGCCTAGACCTCAAAAAGCCCTTCCCCCATCTTCTAAAAACATCAGAACACACCAGAGCACAGCCATTACCAGCTGGAGTAATACATTCCATTTTCTCTGACACAGGGAGTGCTGTTATAATCCAACGGGTCCATGTGAATGTGTGGCCAGCATTAGCTCTGATTTTTATTGTAGAGCTGGATAGAAAAGAACATTTGTTCCCTTCCATTCCTGAGTGTTTTCAGTGACATTTCTCATCTGTGACTTTGGGGTGGGGTGTGTATGTGTGTGTTTACTGCTTTCTTTTCCCTCAAAGAGATCATCCAGTGACCTTGAAATCTGCACTGGCATTTTGCTGGCAGGAAGGGAAACTCGCTCTTCTCATTTGCAAAATGAATAACAATTTGATCATCCTTAAACTTCTAAAAGGTTAATTATGCTCTCTCTCCATGAGTACTGAATAAAAACCTGTTTTATCTCTGCCCAAATGAAACCCACAGGGCTCTCCCTCCCTCTGACTCTACCAGGAGACCCAGTCCTTCCGGCTGTCAATTAACCACTATCAACTCCTAGATCTGTGTGAGCTGCAGTAGATTTTCTCATCCCCAAACTACGACAGTCCTCATTTGCTAGAGCTGTGTGGGGACTTAAAAAATTTCTCAGCAGGAAAGTGTTATCTGGCTGTGGGCATGATGGAAAGAAGAGTGATATAAGGGGAGTGAGCAGAAAAAAAAGAAAGAAAGAAAGAAAGAAAGAAAGAAAGAAAGAAAGAAAGAAAGAAAGAAAGAAAGAAAGAAAGAAAGAAAGAAAGAAAGAAAGAAAGAAAAGGTGTTGGATTACTGCGACTTCAGTTCACTTCAAAGATTTACACAAAAACAAAACTGCAAAACAGAAATGCACGCACCAAGTTCATAAAAATAACCACCATTAAAATTAAAAAGCAAATTTAAGGTGTTTAGGCTCTACTGCTCCCAAAAGCACTAGACCGTGCTGGTCTGCCAGTTGTCAAAGAGGTACACGTCCCTCCACTTGACTGTAAAATGTCTGCAGGTCAACACTTCTGCATGGGGTGGCTGGCAAACCGTGTTCACAAAGGTTTAACATCTACCATTCCCCCATGAAAAAATTCTAAGCTACTACTATTTCTTGGCCATGAACAGTCTCTTTTAGTTACAATCCAGAAACCATATTTTAAAAAGCAAGTCTAAAAGATTTACATTTTATTTTTATTACAAGAAAAGCTTGTCTTTCAAAAGAAAGTAATGGTGGAAAATCAGGGGAGGCTGGGCAGGAAATCCCTGCCTTCTGCCTGATACTCCTGGCTCCTTATTTTCATAACTGAAAACTTGTAACTGAACAATTTTACATAAGCCAACCAAACATTATGATATGTAAAAACGAAAACAGAAAAAAAGATGGAACAAGCACCACACATTTTTTCTAAAGGAAATGTGTTACTATGGACAACAGTTCAGATGTTTTACCAGTAATATGATTACCAGTTGCCATTCAGGGCCTGATCTCTTGACGGGACTGAAGTAGGTTACTGTATGTGCGTAAAGAAGGCCTCTGTGTAGCCTTGCCCTACATTCACGCTGAAGCAGAGTAAATACTGGTAGGGACAAGGTACCATGTCTTTTACTAATACAGCAACCCCTCTGTAGAAAGATTGAGTTCAGACTACAGCTTTCTGATGATTTCATGAAAACCCAAATTATTTTCAGCACGAAGCACTCAGGCAAAGTTTATAGTTTTTGTTGTCCTTCTTCCTGGATTTTTTGGTAGTAAAATAGACATGACATAAATTTACCACTTTAACCATTTCCAAGTGTACAATTCAGTGGCATTAAGTGCATTTATAATGTTATGCAACCATCACCACTATCCATCTCCAGAATTTCTCATCATCATAAACAGAAACTACATCTATTAAATACCTCCCCATTCCATTCTTCCTGCCATGCTGAGGTCTGAATGTTTGTGTGCCCTCAAAATTCATTTGTTCAAACCCTAATGCCCAGTGCGATGGTTTTAGGAGGTCTGGCCTTTGGGAGGTGCTTAGGTCATGAGCAGGGAGTGTCGGTGCCTCCAGGAGGCAACTGATCAATGTTTCTCTCTCACATCAATGTCTCTTTCTATCTCTGTCTCTCTCCACTCCTCTTCCTCTCCCCCACCTTCCCTTCCTCTCTCTCTCAAATCAATAAACATATCCTTGAGTAAGGATTTAAAGAGAGAGAGAGAGAGAGAGAGACCTCACGGAGTTCCCTATCCCTTTCTGCCATATAGTTACGAATGAGAAGTCTGTGTCCCAGAAGAGATGAGGGCCCTACCATGGTAGGATTGATAACCCTACCATGTTATCAACCTAATCTTATATTTCCAACCCAAAGATCCATGAAAAATAAGTTTCTATGGTTTATAAAGCTACCCAGTCTGTGGCATTTTATTATAGCAATCTGAGCAGACTAAGATACCCCAGACCCTGGTAACCTATCTTCTACTTTCTGTTTACCTTTCCATATACCTAAGTGGAATCATACAGTATCTGTCCTTTTGTGTCTAGCTTATTTCACTTAGCATAATGTTTTCAAGGTTATCCATGTTATCTAGTACATGTCAGAATTTCATTTCTTTTTTAAGGCTGAATAATATTCCATTGTCTGCATATACCACATTTTCTTCATCCATTTATCTGTCAATGGGCATTTGAGTTGTTACTCTACCTTTTATGAATAATGCTGCTATGAACATTGGTATACAATTATCTGTTTGAGCCTCTACTTTCAGTTCTTTTGGATACGTACCTAGAAGTGGAGTTGCAGAGTATATAGTTTTTATAAGTGAGGGTTGTGTTACCCAGACCATTATATATGAGGTAAGAAATGGAACCAAAACTTTACCTAGCAAAAATAATGGGCATTAGTTGCCTGAGTTCCATGTCAAGATCTTTTCAATGGTTCTCTTTCAATTTTTTTAATATTTGAAGGAAGACTTTGAAACTGAAGAAAATGGAGGTATAAATTAGAAATTTCTCCTAGCAAAAATACAGAGTTTAAGTCCATACCAAAGCATCAACATGGATAATGACCGCTCCTCTGAGTATTAGTGTAAGAAGCTTACATTTCTTAAGAACAGTTGTCATGCGGGAGGGACAGTTGACCAGAGAGTTCCACTCCAGCTTCCCATGAGTCTCCTCTTTCCCTGCAGTACAGGGAATGTTTTCTACTGCCCATCCACAGTGTCCTTTGACAAACTGTTCCTCTCATTGCATTCTCTCTTCCTTCCAGCCCAACGTGCCCTTCATGAACGAGATAGCCTCACTGTTCTGCTCCCAGCTAACACTCGTTTGTCTAGGAGTAGACCCATGATTCAAGCAGGGTCAATCCAGACTAGCAAATTGATGAGTAGCCTATAATACAGGTTTTGGACTGCAAACATGAGCTGAACTAGTTGGGATCCTCTCTTAGGAAATGAGAATTAGGAAATAGAGACTGAATCACGTACAGCTACAGTGAAGGACAATGATTGTGCTAAGAATGCTGTGCGACAGCCATGTTTGGAGGGAACATTGTAAGTCAAATCATTTGTAGGCTGAAGTTCAGAGAGAAAGTCAGATGTTAGAAAAAAGTGGGTCAGATACACAGAAAGAAAAAACATTATATAAGAAAGAGAATAAATATATTAATAGATAGTCCATGAGGATGATAACAGAGCTGCTGTAAGATTAGCTGTTATGCCTACGACTTGCCAACTTGCCGTTGCAAGGACTCCTGGGTGTTTCCCTACCAATGGCCCCTTTTGTTGAGTTAACTGAAGTGGGTCTCTATTCCTTGCAGTTCAACAAATCTGACCAAAACTTTCTCTTCTGTTACTATTTTTTCTATATCCACCTCCTTCCAATGTCTCTCTATATTCTTCTAAGCCCCTCTACTCTTTCCTCTTTTCCTTCCCCCCACATATGCCTCAGGCATACTGCTAGGGTCTATCCCTATACAATACTAGAAAACTGAAGAGAAATGATATAGCTGGGTTTTTTTAATAGCAACTTTATTGAGATATAATTCACATAAAATTCTATAATTCACATAAAATTCAATATTTTCAAATGTACACATGAGTGGTTTTTAGTATTGTCACAGAGTTGTATCATCATCCCCACTATCTAATTTTAGAACATTTTCATCACCCCCAAAAGAAATCCCACTCCCACCAACAGTCTCCCCTCCTCTGTTTCCTCCACCGCGTAGTCCTAATTTACCAAGCTACTTCCTGTCTCTATGGATTTGCCTATTCCAGACATTTCATATAAATACAGTATGTACTTAATACAAGAAATACAATATATGACTACCCTCTTTCACTTAGCATAATTTTTTCGAGATATGTCCATGTTGATATATATATGTATATATCAATATTTCATTTCATTTTATCATTAAGTAATATTCGGTTGTATGGATATACCATATTTTATTTATTCATCAGTTAATGGACATTGGATTATTCCCATGTTTGGGCTGTGATGAGTAACACTGCTGTTAACGCCGTGTGCCAGTCATTGTACGAGCATGTTTTCAGTTCTCTGGGGCATCTGTCGAGGAGTGTGATCGCTGGGTCTGGGGGAGTCATGGCCATGCATTCAGTTGTCCTTTGGTTCCCTTTTCCTTTCCGTGATGCTGTAAGGCCTTCGTCTTGTCATTCTCTGTTCTCCTTCATATTATCTTTGTGTGCTACTGTTTTCAGTGCACCTTTGCATTCTTCTCTGGTCTTCACTTTGACTTTTACCAATTATTTAAGTTCATTTTTTTAAAAACATCATCCTTAAATTGCTCTACTCTATTCCCTTTTTCCTTTCTTCCTTCTCTCTCCCCATCTTTGACAATGCTTGAGTAAACTACTCTGAATTCACCTACAGCAAAGTCAGGCTCATGTGAAGAAATATAATCCCAAGAAACAGTTCTACAGACTAAGAACTTCAGAAACAGAGACAGAAGGACAAGGGTGCCTAGACATATGATTATAAAAGCCTATACTTAAAGGACCATTGTGGTCATAGTTTTATTCACATATTTGTCAAGTCAGACCAAAAAAACCTGATGTTGACCCGCAGTCTCTTCCATCCATCCATCCGACCTGCAAATAGGATGTGACTCCCAGATAATTGCTGCAGCACTGCTGTAGGGGATGTCACCCTCAGCAGCACTAGCCCTTTGCCTCGGGCACTGTATGGACAGTGACAGGCGAATCACCCTGATGAGATGAAGAACTCTAAGTAGATTGAGGGAGGCCTTTGACTTGTCCCAGCCCCACTGCTTCCCAGTAGAACATGCCTGTGTCTTATTCTCATTGTAAACTCAAGGCTAAAGCTGAGAAGCACCAATTTTGCTCAGGCAGACGAGTCAGTATTTTCCAAGTTTTTGACAGCTGACCAATTAAAAACCAGATGACACCGTTAACAAGCTCCAAATACGCCAGGATGTAGAGCAATAGAAGGCACCAAAGCACCTACTACTGTACACGGCCATTCTCAGTGTGAGCTTGATAATTACAATGATGAAGATGATGCTGATGACCGCAGGGTTGCTGGGCAGGATTCAAATCATTAACTGGAAGGCAGGAAATTCTCTCTCTTACCAATATTTCCAGTGAGCCTTCCACTTACTCCATTTTAGTAGTTTTGACTTCAAAATTCTGAAATTTTATTTAATTCTGATTAATGATTTGAATCCTGCCCAATATCCCCAAAAGCCCACATCAGCATCTTTACCAACATCGTATCATTGAATGTTTTTCACACTCACACCGCACACCATCATATATTAGATGAAGAACGGGGCAGGTTTCACATGTAGCTTTAAAAGGATAGTTTCATCAATTTTTAGTCAAGCCGTGTTGCTTAGACCATAAGATGTTTGTTAACAAGCCCTTTTTGGAGCCTTTTGGTCTGTGAATGGGGATGCTGAGTGTGTTTCAAAAGGGAAAACCATACAAACTCATCCTCCTGAAACTAAGATTACCATGTTGTAAAAGCACTGGCAATTTTTCAGGACCAAGAATGACAGAAAGAGGCCTGAGCCTAAAATTGATTAGCATTGCCCTTTCCTTACAATTCTGATAAATATTCCGTGTGTCATGCTATAGGACCTTTGCAAATACAGTAGATGTGAAGTGCAAGAGTTTTTATTTTAATGTTTGTGCTCGTAATTTGCCAATATACCAAACCATTTTCCATAAAGGGCTGGAGCCAACCTCAGTCAGGACGTTTGATCAGTGAGTGCCTCCTTTTCTTTGTGATCAGACTCCGGGGAGAAAGGTCGGGAATGAGTGCAGCGACAGCTGAACTTTAGAACCGAGTTGCTATAAAATGCACATTCGAGAAGTTTCAGATGGCACAGCATGGTGCAGATTGCTACCACGGGCATCACTTACCAGAACCACACCGATCTCAGCGGAGGTGGCAGCAGTGACATCACCAACCCTGTGATTTGAACCATCCTCAGGAAAACATGGTTGACAGACCAACCAACAACGGGAGTTAGCTGGCGACACCCAGACACCCAGCAATACACACCACATGAGACCGACCGACAGGCAGTTACAGGGGTTCTCAGTTTCATTTCTCAAATTCAATAGCTAGCCCACATAAAAAAATTATAATAGAAGCTTGGGACATTTTGAGTCGATGATGGGAAGTGACACTGTTCTTAACAAAAACTGGCATTTTGTTCTTAGCAGGTAAGAAATCACCAGAAATGAAAACTTTAGTATCTGTATAATTACCTAATGATTCTGGTCACCAATTCTGATGTGTGGGTTTCTTCCCCACACCAGGGAGTTCTTGTACACCAGCTGGGCATCCTATAATTCAACTCAATTCTGACACTATCTACCTGGAGATTGCCCAGGATAAGGGCTCAGTCCCACAAGACTACCTCCATCACCATTTCAGCTGTCAGTCACAAGTCCAGCATGTCACTTGTGCTTCTGACCAACAGGCTACAGAGGTTCCAGTGACCCCCTCCCCAGGTTGAATTAACTGCTGGAGCAGTTCAGAGAATCATTTTACTTACTAGATTACAAGTTTCTCATAAAAGGATATAACTCAGCAACAGCCATGTTGAAGAGAGGCAAAGGGCAAAGTCTGGGGCAAAGGCCCAGAGCTTCCATACCCTCTCTGGGTACACCACTCTCCCTGAATCTCCATGTGTTCACCAACCTGGAAGCTTTTTGAGCCCTGTCTGTTTGGAGGCTTCGTTACATGGGCATAGTTGTTTAAATCACTGGCCATTGGTGAGTGAACTCAATTTCTGGCCCCTTTCCTCCCCAGAAGTCTGTGGTTTACTTATTTGTTATGCTTTTCCCCACTAATATGCAAACTCATGAAAACAGGGAATTAACAGGGCTAACACTACGAGGAAAAGCCAAACAGAGGGAACAGCCCTAGAGAAATCCCGAGACAGCAGAGAGCTTGGTGTGCTGAGCGGTTGACAGCAGTGTGGTTTTAGGATTTATCTGGAACCACAGATGCCTCCAACTCTGAAAACTGAAGCAAGGGATTGGACAGAAGAATGAACACACCATTAGGAGAAAGAGTCTCAGTGTGCAAAATAGCCCAGATATGCAAAGGAAGGGGAGGGGACTGGGAAGAAGGGACAAGCCTACTTTCACTGCTCCACAAGGTACACAAGGAATCGTGCATTAAGAAACATATATATTCTCATTGAATTTCATGGATTATCATTTGTCCTTCATTTTCTTGATAAGATCCAATAAAAAACACTTGCCTCCTCAGAATTCAGTTAGAGAAGTTGGTCAGGAGAGAAGTAAAGCTGATTTAGCATGAATCAGCAAAGTCTACCTGCTCACTACCCTTCACAATATGCTATTGCCAGGAACTGGTTAAGCTTCAATGTTGTGGTTTACAATAAAAGTTAAAAGAACAGGACACAAGTGAATTACAATCCTTTTACTTAACACGTTAGACTCTAGGTGCACTGTTCATTGGACCAGTGTTACTCAGTGTCTCAGTTAAAGTGGGGAAACTCACACTTCCCCCCAAACAGCACGTGCTTATCTCACACATTTTCACACTCATTTTTCTGATACAGAGCTGAGGTCAGGAACCTCAGCACTGGCTTTCTTACTTAAACTCACAGCCAAAACATGATATTTCTGCAGGAGGCACTTCAACACAATTATGATGCACTCTGAATGCAAAGTACTGCGAGATTTCCAGCATCCCCTTCCCATGCGGTGGCATGCACCGTTGTCTACACCACACCTCGTCGATTGCACATCCTTTTCTACTTAGCTTTCATTGAAATAACAAGTTTCTTCTCAACCTCACATTTTATTGATTCACATAAAGTTTAATTAAATTTTATAATTACAATAGCAAGTACAACTTGGGTAAAGAGGTCCAGGAACCAATGTCACCAGCTTCATGAGGCACACAACTGGTGGGAGAAGGAGGGTACAGGCCACATTGTAACTCACATTTGGCCTTAAATTAGCCAGGTTCTCTGTGGCTGCCCCTCTTGACATTAGCAGCCAAGTACCAGGTATGTGGTGCACTCTCATCCAGGGGACACGGATCCCATAAACATGCTCTCTTACCTTTCAGGCAGTTCACCACATATGTTTTGGATCCACTTGTGCAGAGGTTTACAATAGATTCAGCAGGAAGAATTAAAAAGTAAGTGGAAGAGGAGACAAAAAAAGACTATTGACCTTAAAAAGCCTCTAATATTATTGTACAAATCATTTCACCATAGTTGTTAGCTGACATTCCTTGACTATGCACTCGCTGTAGACATTATGCAAAATACTTTGCAGACGTTATCTCACTCAGCCCCCACAGCACCTCTTTGAGGCAGACACAAGCATCGTCAACCCTGGTTCACAGGTAGGTTAACTGAGGCTGAGAGAGCCCCTTCACAAGTGGCAAAGCCATCGCTTGACTCTGAGTTCAACTTGCTGCCACTTTGCGTCATTGGCCTTTACTGGTGACAACCATCAGAAGCTTCCAATCAGTCTCCTGCTCTTGGACTCGAATAAACCTTTCTCCTTATTTTTTTTTTTACTATTAGCATGGTTTCTTAAATTGTACTCTCCACCAGAAGCTACCACTAAAATGAGTAAGAACTAAAAACTGTGAAGTTTGTTAAGAACTCACTGAGTGAATTCCAGCATTGTGCTAGAACCTCAAACACTGAGTCAGTCTCAGGCCTCCCAGTTTTAGGGGTGTGACCACCCAACAGGGCCACAGCATGACCGGAAGTCACAAGGAATGTACTTCTTCCCCATCTAATAGTGGAACCCAGATTTTATTACGTACATTATGCTTATCTTAATGGGGCATCTTCTCACAATTATTTTAGAGAGCTGGGTAGAATAACAAAAAAAAGAGACTAGATAAAAAATATTAAATGGTGATTGTGACCTACTCCTAAGACATGATTCATTTAATACCCAGGTTTTTTAACAATGAAAAATATCACCTGGCTCATTTATAGTTTTATGATAGATAAATAATGTTCATTGCAAATAACTCCAACAACATAGAAAAGTGTAAGAGATAAAATAAAAGCATTAAAATCCTCCAACCCACCAACAACCACCATTAACATTAATTTATATTAATATTTTACATACATAAACAAAGTCTTGATAATGTACTGAATTCCATCTCTGTGAATAATTACCTACTCAGATTTTCACCTTTGCAAAGGAGGGAGAGGCATCCAGATCTGCCATTAGCCAACATCTCCAGATGGTCTTTCGGGAGTCCCTTCCGCAAATACAATGGTAAAGTAAACTGCTGTGATGCAAACACAGTGAGGTCCTGTTGCAAACGTCTTGGCACAGAGACATAGCCTGCCTTACAATTTTCTCCTGTGTATGTATGTGTGCGTGTGGTCCCTAAATAAAATGGTCTGTCTCTTTTTTTATCCCCACCACAGAATTGATAAGTGGTTAATTAAATTGAATTCCATTGATTTATTGCAGTGAACTGAATTGAGTTGAATTAAAGAGACATATGGGAATTGTTGAGCAGTTGTTAAAACATATCTCTCTACTCTTGAGGCAATGTGGTGCCTTCGTCTCACGGACACAGCAATAAAATAAAAAGACAGTATTTTAAAATAGCAACATCTCCTCAAGTCCCATCCCAGTGAACAGTAGACTGTTGTATTCAAACGTCCGAAAATAAATGACACCACTGCAATTCTCACAGCAGTTGAATGAATCAGACAAAAAACATTTTTGTTTATTTTCTTGATAGGTATATGTATTATCTTTATTCTCAGATTTATCACTTCTTCATACCTTAATCTACTTTTGAAATTCTGTCTCTTCAAAGAATAGAAGAACTACAGCTAATAAATACAGGGTAAGGCAAAAGTAGGTTTAAGTTGTTTGTGTGGAAAAAAATACAGTAATTAATAAATAATAATAGAAGGACAAAACTGCGCTCCACTGCTCACAACTGTAAAACTACCTTTGCCCCACCCCATATGTTAAACACTGAAATCTACTCTTAGGAGAAGTCAGGAAATCTGGAGTTAAATAGCTCAATTGTTAATCCTATTCTGGCTTTTCAGTAATGGGCCTCTGGCGGCCACTAGGTCGACAGATGCTCTGCAATTCTGGCTCTTTGAGGGAGCAGGCAGCGGGTGTCATCACTCCCTCTGAAATGAAAAGACCTCCTATGCCCAATAATTGCCACTAATATTCCCTAAGCTGGCATGCTTTATCTAACCAGGAGATTTTAGAACTTTTTTTACTACTTTTCACTGAATGGTATTTTTTTTCCTTCCCAATAAGAAACCGGAGCTCTTTAGTACATGTCACGGTGAAGCCACCGGAATGCGTCCTTCAAAGGGATCTCCTTAAAGAGCGCTCTGATAACCTTCAGAAATAAGCAAGTAGCCAGCCCAGCAGGAGAAGGAGAGGTGTGTACTATCTGAAAAGCAGTGTCACTAAATGGAATGGGGCCTGGGAGCAAAAAAGATACTTTAGAGCCCTTTACCTCTAGACTCAAGATATACAAAAGCAATGGAGAAAACTTCAAGCCCTATGGCCGGTAACTGGCCACCATCTGGCTTCCATAAACCCCTTGGAAGTGGAGAAAGCATTTCAGGTGCCAAACGGGTCAAGGCTTACTGCCCATATGTTGAAATCTATGCATTTACAAATAGCCATAACCTCAGTTACAGTTATTTGCATATGGCAGCGGCAACAACTGTTGCTCCCCAGTAGTCATCCTCACCTTACTTAGTATCAGAATGACTTTGAGTGTATCCTAAACCCAAATATAGGACTCTATTTTTCAGCCTCCCGCACAGTTAGATATGTCCAGGTGAGGAAGTTCAGGTCAATGATTCGAAACCAAAATGTTATATAGTATTCACAGAAATTTTTCTTACGAGGCAGTGAGTGACATTTTTTCTCTCTTTCCTGCAGTCCTGCCGTACAGAACAGAAGAATGCAGACCCCTCCTAGGGAAGGTGCATCGGAAAACTAGAAGGGACCATGCCAGTCCTTGACTCCCTACCTCCAGAATTACTTTACTTAAAAGAGAAGTAAGCTTTTATATTGTTTGAGCTCCTGTAATTTGAGGGCTCACTGTTATTTGCAGATGAAACTAATCCTGATGAACACAGATTGGAAATAAATGCAAATTTATATAATACCCAAGATACACTGGCGGAGCAGAGTAGTCAGCCTTACTTAGGTTGCTTACTCAGGCTCATGGAAATGATTTCCATATAAGTGCGCTAGTTGGTAAGAGGTGGCAGTGGTACCAGGGGTGCCAAGCCCAAAGGCCAGAGAAACAATTGTTGTACTTGCCCCCACCCCACTGGGCCTGAGCACAGCCTCGTAAAACTTCTCCATGCAGTGAGGATGTAGGGCACCACTGATTCTTTGCACTGGACAGAAGCCGAGAGAGACCCATTATACAAAGGCTTTATGGCTGGTACTCAACTTTGTATTTCACTCTGGTAAACACAAAAAGCCCCCAGCCCTCACCCTTGAGATATTGATTACACTCATGAAGATTTAATAACCAGAGACCCTCATGACCTTTGAGAATAACCAGAACAGAGCACCCATCAGCTGTCCAGGTGCTGCCAAAAGTACTCATTGCACGGTGGGTGGGTTGCTCTTTGTGTATAAAGCAGTTTTCAACTGTTTTTTCCTGCTGAGAAATAGAACATATGATCTTCACAAAGTGAAACACCCATGGGCATGCCCAGAGTGAGAGGAAATTCCCAGTCTGCTGACTGAAACTCCATCATTTCTGGTCCCCCTCCAGAAATTGCAATGAGAATGACATTACTGCAAACCATATAATGATGTGACAAGTTTAAATCTGCTTTACTATAGAAAGATATTAAATTTTATCATTTTTTCATAAATAACCAGTCTTAAGATTACTTATAACAACTCTTGAGAAAAATAACTTCAACCATGCTGTGATACCTCCAAGAAAGTCACTCATTTCTATAACTCTACCCTTGCTCTCACTGTACTGAGGACTCCAGACTCTCCTCAATGGTTTCCAAGCTGAAAAAAGGCTTCCAGTATAGGAAACCATTCACCAGGTAAATAGCCAAGCAGGCTTCCCCATGCAAATGAGTTCTGAATAAAAATGTCTTTAATGATAATAATGAGGATGCTGATCAGAGCCAATTATTTCAAGCTTCACAATTTGTATATTAACTAAACATCCTCATAATTAAGCAAGTTAGCCTAGGGAAATGCCATTCATTAAAAGCTCTAGTGTATTTTGCTTTTGGATTTTCTGCTCTAAAATTTTCATGTGAGTAGGAAGTGAACTTGTCTATAAATAACAGGTAGCCGAAAGGAGAGAGCTTAAGCAAATTTGGGGTATGGTTGTCATTATTATTATTTTAATATAACCAGAAGTCTGGAGGTAAGCTATCCAGAGCAGATACTGTGGTTCGAGGCAGCCAATAGAGATCCAGGTTCTTTTACATTTCTGCTCAGCTTGTCCTCAGGGTGAGCTCATCTCGTTAGGGTCCCTAGAGAGCTGCCCCACTCTTTGGGACGAAAGGGGAAGGGGAAAGGGAAGGGGAAGACAGAGGGCAGCCACCAGCTGACTCAGTTTCCTTTCTAAAGAGCTTCCCAAGAAGCCCTACCTAGCAGTTCACACTTACATGTTGGTGGCTCAAACAGTCACATGGTCACTTTTGCCCCAAAGTGAGGTGGGGAGTGGTGCGAATGATGAAGGAGGTGGTGGGTGGGGGCACAGGTGATAAGCGAGACAAAGTCAGACTTCCACTAGGAGGGAAAGTGGGGGAAAGTGAAGCTGGGTAAGCAGCAAGTATTGCCGTTACCTCCAAGCACTCAGAAATACAAAGGAAGATCATCCTTAAAAATAAAAAAAAAAAAAGAAAAACTATGCTTAAGTCTATAGCTACTATCAATAGAAGTCATCAAAACCCTACTCGAAAGACAGCCTATAACACTGGGGATCTGTGTGTGTGTGCGGAAGTGCCCACAGACCACAGAAGGTGAACCTACAGAGCCGGCTGCCTTTGTTTAGCAATGTAACACAGCTGAGGAAGGTTGTGTTTCTTCTAGTAAAAATGGAAGAAGGCTGAACGTAATTCTTATTCTATTAAACCTTTCCTTGTTTTTGCTTTGTCTCTAAAGCTTCTTTCTCTTTATTTAAACTTGTTTTCTCTTTTTATGATTTCAAAAAAAGATTCTGAAAAGATGCCATAATCACGTTTTCCTGGTACTTTTTGCTCACCTCCCTTACTCTGATCAGTTGGGCCCTTTTTCACCAGTCAGACTGTGCAGGTCTTTGTCAGGCATGGAGACCCAGCCTGACACTGACATTCAGGCGCAGTCCTCTCTGCTTTACACATCAGTAACAACTGGAAGCGTTCTGGAATTAGCGCTTCGCTGACAGTTTTGTTAATGATGTTTGAGGAAAAGAGGAACACAACCTACCCTTCTGGGAATAGGAGATATTGACTCTGCAGAGCTGACAATAGTAAAATGTTGGTTTAACGCCAAATTCACCTTTCAGATATGTCATAAGTGCTAAACATCTAAAAAAAAGAATGAGAATTAATGGAGCTTAACCTTATATTAGCAAATCATGAAAAGCTAAATTTAAAAGTTGGCTTAAGAAGATTTTTTTTAAATTACTATTAATCATCAGAAAAATCTCCATTCCAGGTGACATACAGAAATAACAGAAACATGTTCTCAAACAAGATTCTCCCATGCAAAAAAGCCCAATAATTCATTAATATTTATAATGACCCCTAAAATACGTCTAGATGAAGATTAGATAATTTTTTTAATGAGTCGACATAATGGTTGAAAATGTTCAATGAAAGTGATAACTGTGCTCATTGTTTTGTGGAAAAATGAGTCATCTCCTCATGGTCTTGGGGGCTCAGGCTATACTTTGCCAGATTAAAGCAGCATATAGTAATAGATTGTTCTCTTGTCCCAAAAACATAGATCTAAGAATTAGAATTTAGCCTCCGGCTTTCTTGTTAGAATTTCTAACTGCTGATTTACCAGCGGAACAACTCAAAACGCACTATGCTATTTCTTGAATCTTTGTTCAAAGCACACTGAAAATGTTTATCCAAAACGCACAAAGGCAGCTTGAGCACACACGTGCAGCTCTGGGAAGAAGATTTCAGAGCCCTGTGTCCTTAAACGTCTGCGCTGTCTGTCCACTGGAATAAATGCACTCCTAGCTTTTTCCCTTTTATCAAGTTGATTAATAAATTTACAATGAAAACTACTTAAGTGAATCAAGAATATATTCAAATTTTATTTATAGGACAGTTTCATATGCTTTCATGAAAAAAAGCTTTTTTCTCTCTTTTCTAAAGTTTATTTGCTATTTTTAAAAAATTTTTTAAATTGCAGTTTACATTCAACATTACTTTGTATTAATTTCAGGTGTACAGCATTTTTTTTAAGGAATAAAACAATTGCACATTCATAAGGGCCTTATCCACCTTTTCACACAGATCAAAAATAACTACCTTTTCCCAGGTATTTTTTAAATTATTTTTAATTGTGATGAAATACACATAAAATTTACCATCTTAACCATTAAGTGTAGAGTTCAGAGGTGTTACGTACATTCATGTTATTTTGCAACCAACACCACCATCACCTCCAGAAACTTTTCATCTTCCCCAGTTGAAACTCTGTACCCAATAGCTAATAATTCCCCACTTTCCCATCTTCTCCAGCCCCTGGTAAACACCGTATTACTTTAGGTTGATTTTATGTCCATTAACATAAGTGGGGTGTTAAAGTCCCCTACAATATTGTTGTATTACTACCAATCTCTATTTATGTCTGTTAATACTGCTTTCTGTATTTAGATGTTCCTACGTTGGGTGCATAGAAGTTTATAAATATTATGTCCTCTTGTTGGATTGACCCCTTTATCATTATGTAATGTCCTTCTTTGTCTCTTGCTACAGTCTTTTTTAAAGTCTATTAAGTCAGATGTAAGTACTGCTACCCCAGCTTTCTTTTCATTTCCATTTGCATGAAATATCTTTTTCCATCCCTTCTCTTTCAGTCTGCGTGTGTCTTTTGGTCTGAAGTGAGTCTTTTGTAGGTTGCATATAGATGAGTGTTGTTGTTGTCTAAGATTTTATTTATTTTTAGAGAGAGTGAAAGGGAGGAGGAAAGAGAGGGAGAGAAACATCAATGTGGGAGAGAAACATTGACCGTCTGCCTCTTGCATGCCCCCAACTGGGGACCTGACCGGCAACATGTGCCCTGACCAGGAATTGAACCGGTAACATTTCAGTTTGCATGATGGCACCCAAACCACTGAGCCACACCAGTCAGAGCTATAAGTGTTGCTGTTTTTATCCATTCTGCCACACTATGTTTTTTGACTGGAGCTCTCGGAAGAAGATTTCAACATTTTGTCCATTAACATTTCGTCTTAGTCCATTAACTTTTAAAGTAACTATACCTGGCTGGTGTGGCTTGGTGAATTGAGTGCCAGCCAGGGAACCAAAGGTTTGATCCTGACCAGGGCACATGCCTAGATTGCAGGCCAGGTTCCTGGTGGGGGGCACTTGACAGGCAACCACACACTGATGTTTCTCTCCTTCTCTTTCTCCCTCCCTCTCCCTCTCTCTAAAAATAAATAATAAAACCTTTTAAAAGAAGTAATTATGGATAGGTATGTAGTTATTAATATTTTACTTATTGGTTTTTGGTTATTTTTGTAGTTCTCTGTTTCTTTCTTCTTCTCGTGCTCTTTTGTACATTAATAAATTTTTTAGTGATTGATTTGGATAACTTTCTCTTTATTTTTTGTGTACCTAATAAGAGTTTTTGGTTAGCATTACCATGACATTTGTATATAACAAACTGTGTTTATAGTACTTTATTTTACGTTGCTGGAAGTTTGAATGCATTCTAAAAGCACTACGTTTTACTCACACCCCCCTCATATTTACAGTTTTCACATTATATTTTACATCTTATGTGTGTGTGTGTGTATCCCTTAATATTATTGTAGTTATGCCTACTCCTACTACTTTTGGCTTTTGGCTTTCATACTAACTTTATCATTGGTTGATCTCCTACCATCACTAAACGTGTGATTTTATTGGTGAGTTTTTTTTTCTAGTTTCCTATTTTCTTTTTAGAGTTGACCTTTTCTTTTCAACTTATAGAAGTTCCTTGATCATTTCTTGTAGTGCCAGTTAGCTTTTATTTGTCTGGGAAACTCTAACTCCTTTAATTCTGAATAATAATCTTGCTGGGTAGAGTATTCTTGGTTGTAGTTTTTTTTTTTTAATTTCATCACTTCAAACATATCAGACCATTCCCTTATGGCCTGTAAAGTTTCTGTTGAGAAATCAGCTTAAAGTCTTATGGGAGAATTCCTTGTACATAACTATCTGCTTTTTCCTTGGTGCTTTTAAGATTCTCTCTTTCACTTTTAGCATTCAAACTCTCATATGTCTTGGGATGGACCTGTTTGGGGTCATCTTGTTTTGGGCTCTATGTGCTTCCTGGGCTTGGATGTCAGTTTCCTTCACGAGGTTAGGGAAGTTTTTATCCATTATTTTTTTAAATATGTTTTCTGGCTCTTTCTCTCATTCTTTTCCTTCTGGGAACTTTATAATGTGAATGTTGGTATACTTGATGTTGTCCCAGAGGTCCCTTAAACTACCCTCATTTTTTTAAATTCTTTTTTTCTGTTTGCCGTTCCTTGTCTTCCAGATACCAATTCATTCTTCTGCCTCCTCTAACCTGCTGTTGATTTCCTGTAGTGCATTTTGATTTGTTATTGTATTCTTACTTCTGACGGATTCTTTTGTTATATTTTCTGATTTTTTGTTGAAGTTCTCACTGAGTTTATCTATTCTCCTCCCAAGGCTATTGAGTGCCCTTATAACCATTGTTTTGAACTTTTTATCTAGTAGATTGCTTGTCTTTATTTCATTTAGTTCTTTTTCTGGGGTTTTGACCTGTTCTTTCATTTGGAACATATTCTTCTGTCTCCCCATTATGGCTATTTCTGTGTTTGTATGTATTAGGTAAAAATGGTATGCTTCCTGGTCTTAAAAGATCAGCCATGTGCAGGAGACGTCTTCTGGGGCTCAGTGGTATAACCCTCCCTGGTCACCAGGGCCAGGTGTACCAGGGGTGTCCTCTGTGTAGGTTGCATGTGCCCTCCTGTTGCAGTTAGGCTACCATTGCTGCAGGCACACCAGGGGGTGTGGTTGACCTTCAGGCTCACTGTCTGTCAAGGCCAGCTGTAACTACTGCAGGACAGTCTGTTTTGCAGGGGGTAGTCTCCATGGAGTGAGTCACTTTGAAGGAATTTAAGTGCCAGCAGAGGCTTCCCATAGAGTGTGTCAGTTGTGGAGCTGCTTGGGGTGGGCCCTGGTATAAGCTGAGGCTGGTAGCTGCTTGTGCCAGGTTTGGGGCTGTTTGGTGGGGGCCATGATGCTTGGCCAGAGCTTGTGCTGGGCTTGGGGCTGCTTGGGAAGTGTTATGATGTCAGCCTAGGCCAGTGCCATGAGTGACAGGTCTGGTGGTTTTGGGAAAGGATCCAGCCAGTGCAAGCAGGTTGGTGGGGCAGAATCTTAGGGAAACTCCAGGGTGGTACACATGGTGTTATCCAGGTTAAGAGAGAGTGACAGATTTCACGCACACTGGCACTAGGCCAGCCAAGTGAAGGAGAGCACAACAAAAGAAACAAAGAAACAATGGCACCAGCCAGTGCTTTCATCCCCATGTAGAGTTCCCACTGATCTCTGTCCTTCTAACACTGACTTTAACATTAGTCAATTTAATTTTATCCCCATAGGACCAAGGTACTTCTCAAACTGCTGCCTCTGTGTGAAGTTTGGAGTAAGTGAGTTTGTGTGTGAGCCCTTCAAAAACACTCTACATAGCCCTAAGTAATCAATATTACAGAGCGCTCGAGCGATCTCTCGCTCTCTCACTCTCTCTCTCATAATCCCTGTGTGTTTTCAAAGCCAAATATTATAGGGACACCCCTTCCTAGCATAGGCCCCACAGGCTGGGGAGCCCAGTGTGGGACTTGGATCCCTCAGTCCTCGAGGGTCACCACCTCAGCTGACATCCCTCCTATTTATGAATCACCATATCATGGTTGTGGGACCTGATCAGACAACATTGCTGTTCCTCCTCCCCATCTCAGTGTGGCTTTTTCCTTTTATCCTTAGTTATAGCAATTCTGTTCAGCCTGTCTTCAAGTTTTTCTCAGCAATTTTTCTATATTTAGTTGTAATTTTAATGTTCATGGGGGGAGGTAAGTACAGGATCTACCTACTCTTCCATTCCATACTCTGGCTTTCCATACTGTTTCCTGTCTTTACGAATCTGACTACTCTAGGAACCTTATGTAAGTGGAATCATACAGTGTGTATCCTCTTGTGACTTCCTACTTCATTGTATGTATATAACACTTTTAAAAATCCATTATCCATCTTCGGACAGTTGGGTTACTTCCACTTTGGCTATTATAAATAATGCTGTTCTGACCTTGGATGTACAAATTCTCATTGAGTCCTTGCTTTCCATTCTTCTGTATCTCATGTATTTTTAAATAGTAAAGCCAAGTCGGGGTATTTATTTAGTATGTGGAGCAAAGACACTTCAGAAGTATTCAAAAAAAACCAATCTTCTGCAGAGGAAAAGCCGAAGACAGTGGAAACAACAGCCATCTCAGTGACTTCCCAGCTCTGTGACCTGTGAGAGGCATTTGTGCTCCAGTTTCCCCATCTGTAAAGTAAGAACTCTAATTCCGTGATTTTTAAGTTTCCATTCCATCTATAACTGCATGGCCTACTGGCTCTAATCAACTCACAACTTTATTCACCAGAGCTCATAATATGATAGTTCATGACACTCCAGGGCCTGGTCCAAAGTTTGAGAAATTTTTATTTTGAAATTTACTTTTTAAGCTCTGAAGTTTTCTTTTGAAGCTCTGAAATTTTCTGTCACACTTATAGGGAAGGGAAAACTAACAAGACACTCATTTGAAGAGCCACTTGTATTTTTCAAAAGAAATAGTTAATGGGAAAATGAGTGCACCAAGGATAATGCTCGCAGGTTACACTCTTTCCAAAAAGAGAAACATGTTTACTTACAATGTCACTGTGTTATGAGAATGGGCAGTATATCACCACATTATTTCTCAGAATTGTCCACTGAAGAGCTCTTCTTAAAATATAGTTTAACTAAAAGAATCTCAACAAGTGTGTGATCCAAGTAGGTTTCTCCAGTTACATTTTATCCAGTGTTGTTTGTGCGGTGCGCAAGAGAGAGAGTGTTTTCCTCTAAACTGTGCAGTGAACATCTTCAACTCTTCCCCTCAGTTCTGTTCATGTCTGAGAGTCAAAGCGCCTAGTTTGGATGACTCCTTTTTCCAAGTAAGCTACATAATTGCAAACTTTCCACCTCGTTGTCTGTTGAGTAAACACAGAGTTTCTGTTAAGGCTATGGTTTTGTAACAGTACCAAGCCCACTCATCCTGGCACAGGGGCCAGCGATCCTTAGCCTCCAGGGTCTGGCAGAGATCAGGGCAGCAGGATAGGTTGACCGTGGTAAAACAGATTCGTGCAGCTGCTTTTTCTCAGAGTTGAGGATGTGGCAAATTGCTCCACGTAAGCCTTTCCATTCTGTGATTGGTTAGTGCCCTCACTAAGGAGGCATGTCGGAAGCATCTGATTGGAGCAGAAAGCGAATTTGTATGCTGGACACTTTATTTCTGATCTCCGTGCATAATACTACCTCACCGTCCTCTTCCATTCCTGTGAAACTGCAGATAGCTGCCTGCGTGTGCGGCCTTTGAGCCACGGCCTAGTCACGTCATCTTACCCTCTGTGTGCCTCCGTTTCTTCATCTGTAAAATGAGCATTATAAGAGCATTGTCTTTTTAGGGATTTGTGAGAATTAAATGAATTAATACTGTCTGATGCTAAGATCTCTACCTGGCTCATGGTGAGTTCTGGGAATGTGTCAATGAGTATTATTATTCCTTACCATGGCCCTCGGCCTCTGACTACATCCACGGTTTGCCCCACTGCCTCAGTTTTTCAGGGAACCCACTTGTGTTCTGATTCTCTTCTGTAGCTTCAGGATCTTGCAGCTTGCCTAATGTTCTTGGGCACTTAAGGCAGAATATGACCCATTTCCATACCTTCCTTATCACTTTCTCCCAGGCCTCTACCCAGCTTCTGTGACCAGCTGCCCCATGAAGTTCTGATATTAGTAGTCAAGGTTTGGTCTTGATGAAAAGCTCTTTTTACAGCCTGACCTCATGGGAGATGGGCAGGGCACATTTGCCTTGGATACTGTCTACTGGATAATGTGATGAAAAACGAGAATGCCGAAGTGCTTTACAAACCCTTGCGCCTCTCTTCCCCCAGGTCCTGCTCTGTAATGAGTGTGGGGTTGAAGCCACGTCTCTTGTCCTGAATCATACAGGATGTCAGTAACAGAGCCAGAAATTGGGGCCAGCTCTCAGCTTTCCCATGGTTATATTCTGCCCACTCAACTACAATGCCAAAAAGAAAAAAGACACACAGACATTTCATCAACCTGTCTCTGCTGTCAAATTGCGTTATTCTCAAATTGTGTAAGCCTTATGTAAACAATATCGCTTCACACATGGGGTTCCATAAGTACATTTTCTGTGTGTTTCTCACACAGCAGGTTTTCTATAGATGGGTGTATAAAAAGTGCCAAGATTTCAAACTTAAGAAAACACTTAAAGGGCAGCCGTCCAGGAGTATTACAGTCATTTTTTGCCCCAAGGTGCAGGAGTGTAAGTTTTTTGCAGCTGGGCTGTCATAGGTGGTACTCATTATGCAGC
This sequence comes from Trachops cirrhosus, assembly GCA_028533065.1. Classification (NCBI taxonomy): domain Eukaryota; kingdom Metazoa; phylum Chordata; class Mammalia; order Chiroptera; family Phyllostomidae; genus Trachops; species Trachops cirrhosus. The sequence continues at coordinate 113,309,196 of CM052540.1, forward strand.
ACTGAGAGTCAGATAGGTTCCCCTCGCCGTGATTCACTGAGACCGAGTGACTGACAGGTTTGTCTGACTTTTGAGGCATGTTATTTTGTACTTTCTTGCCGTATTTTTCTTCTTTTTTCCACTTCTGTTTTTGTCCCTCTTCTGTTCCCTCACTCTCTCATTCACCACTCAGAGTAACCATCATCTCTTACCTTCCCCTCCCCTCCCTTCACTCTCTTAAATAATTGTAATACTCCAAGTTTGCACATGTTTATTTGAAGTTATGTCTAGGGAAGGAGAGTCCCTTAAAAGACCCAAATTCATTACATAAAAATGGTCCTCCCATCTGATGTGTATTTATAAGGTTGCTAAATTTTTATTGTATTTTGTGCAAAAGATGGAAGTTCCTCCTACTAGGTACTAGCTCCAAGTCATTAAACTGGCATTCACTATAATAAAATGAAAGCATTTAATTGATAGTTAAATAATTTAGGGCAGGCTCACTGAGGTATATTGCCACAAATTAATATGTTACCATAAAAATAAGGTGCTAAAACTCTGACAAAGAGCAGCTTTGGAACTCAGAAGCCAGTATTATAATTTATATATATTATGCTGATTAAGGCATTATGTTAAAAATGTGACTTTTCTGACTCCAATCTCTTCTTTATCCAATCTATCTAAGACACGTTTGCCTGCTTAATCTTCCAGAAACATTAAGCATCCTATTCCTTGTGGAAACCTTCTGTGGTGTTCCAGAATTTAGGGCATCAGTCTCAGTGAGCACCAGACGCACCTGGAGGGCACGTTAAACACAGTGTGGGCCCCATCCCAAAGGTTCGGGTCTGGAAGAAGGGGGTTGGCACTAAGACTGGGATTTTAGAATGGCTGTCAAGACCTTTTCTTGTAACCCCGTGGCCTTTATTTACCCCTTCACATGGACATTCATGGGTCCCCTTCACAGGAAGCTGCTATTTTAGTAAACTCTTCTAGTCGTCATCCCCAAAATGGAGGCCCCATCTGTACTGAAATGGTTTCTGCCTAAAATGTATGCCTACGTTGCCATTAAACAATCCCACATGAAATGTCCATGTCCCACAGGATGTGAGGATTTCTTCCATCTCTAATTGTAGTAGCACTGGTCTTCTCCTCTGCTGTGTATTTGCCCATGGTATAGACTACCTTGTGTTGTCCATTATCTGCCTACACATGTAATCAAATACGTTAGTTTGCTCTATGATATAACCAATATGGTTGAAGACCACAGACTAGGTTTGTATGACAAAACCAGCATTAACTGCTTTTTAATTTTTCACTGTTTAATGACCGCAGTAACGGTTGGTCACCATGCTGTCTGTAGACCATCGGCGGCCCTCCTGGCAGAAGCGAACGGGCCATGCGGTGATCCCACAAATCTCTCTGCCCTGCTAAGCACAGGTCTTTTGCCCACCCATCAATACAGAGCTACGATTGCTTTCTAGGGCTTTTTCTACATAACCTGACTAAGTAATAAAACTGATTTCCATAAGCCATACACAAATCTATCACATCGTGCTTTCGATGGTAGGTTAGTTCAGCTTTGTGTCTCCATGCTATTATGTCTATAAGTCCACCAGTGGATTCGCTGTGAAGATAACGATGGTTAATCTTCAGGCTCATCTCTTGCATGGAGAAATGGGCCTTGATGAGGAGCTCTCATATTGAGTTCATGTGGTCATCTATTTCTGTAAGTTTTGCAGAAGTAAAGTATTTTAAAAGCTCTTTTCTTAAAGAGGGTCCCCAAAATTATATAAGCATCAAACCCTGTATAACCTCAGTCTGGCCCTGGAGACAGTACGGTTCATGTTTATAGGTCTCAAATAAGTAAGGCAACCAAGTCAGAAGCAAAATTAAGGCTTAAAAAATAAATGTTCACTCCTTCTCCCAGTTCTCTACTTTGCTTTGAATCCATAAATTTAACTCTAGAATTATTTAATCAAATGAAGACACATGTTAGGCTATTTGAAAGCTGGCAGCCATCTTATTCATTTGTGAGAACGAACAATTTTAATTTGTATTCTCATTGATTTTATGTGATCTTATTATAAATGACATTACTTGAAATACAGGCAATTACAATTTTAACAGTGGTTATCTTTGCAAATCAATGTGAATCTTAGGAAAGTAAAAACCATATTTTTATGACCAGTTTGAAGAACTAAAAAGCATAAGCCAATCAACAAAGCATTGCATGTTTGCATAATAAAGACATGTAAAGAAGCCATGCTTTACCACCACTGATAATACCTTACTCAACCATTTGCTGCCACAAGGCACATAGGTGTAAGGTTTAGAAAGATCTAAAGGCACAAATGAGAATTAAAATTGGGCATTTTAAGTTTATGGTCAGAGAAGATGATTTATAGATACTGGAATATGTGTAGTATTTACACAAATATGTTTCAAAAACAAAAAAATACTGTTTTCTTTCAAAGCAATTCATTGCGAGCAATTTGTCATCACAAACAGCTTCTGGCACTTGACCAATTCTTTTCAGAGACTTGCTTTAAAACAAATGGCCATTAAAATCTTACAGTGTCACAAAAGAAAATTTTTACTATGATTCATTCTTAATGCAAAATTTACTTAAATTACAGTATTCATTGAAATTACTAAACTTCATTTTATAAACAAAATCATTTTCATATGCAGTAAATCATAATTTAGATTTATCTTCACTTTCATCAGATACATTTTTGGTTTTCCATGTATAAGATCTTAATTGTTTTTCTCCAAACAGTAAATGCTTTCTAAGACAAAGGTTTTCAATTTTAACCCTCATTTCTTGAAGAAATTATGGAAATGAAGTAAAATTCACATTATCTGTTACATTAAAAACTGGTTATATTTTTAAAGCCAAGAAACAGAAAATATGAAATGTTGGGGTCATAAAAAGTGTTCAGTAAACTTCACTGGTTTAAATTACAGGGAAACTATTAATCACTATGTACACAATCAATGGCCCTCAGGAATTACCCCACAGATGCTGTTTGCATGAATGACAAACGGGTGTATAAGTTACCATGGATGAAATTAAGAATATTTGAGGTGTTGGCCATATATAACTAAAAAGTCTCTAAGACACTGATAACTGGCAGATGGTCACTCACAATGCACTTGAATAAAAAATTTCCAACACCTCCCTGTAGACTATTTGAGTCTGTATAACAAAACTCATCAAACAACCCTTATCTCCCACACATTTCCTAGTCCCTGTCCCAAAGTTTACTGCCCCCAAGAACACACACCCTCCACCCCTTCTCCTTTGTCTAGTCATTTCTGCACAATCTATTGTCTTTTGTTGAAAGGGTATATAGGCCACCAGGTCTAACCCCTAACCCCTTCTTTGCGTTTTTAATTCTTTTCTGTAAAGCCCCCATAGACATAAAAATGTTAATAAAAATGTGTATGCCTTTCCCCCTGTTAATCTCTCTTCATCAGTTAAATTCACAAGCCCCATTTAAAGAGTCTAAAACGGCAGAAGAAAAGCTGTTCTCCCCTACACTGCTTTGAAGATGAGCTTGTGTCTTGGAAATGCCAGGGGACACTTTTAGGGATTGTTTGTTTAATGCTTTATACCTGTGCCAATTAGAAGAACAAAATAATGCTTCTGAGCCCCTACAATATTATTTACTATCTGCTATGACATTTCCTCCCATGGTGGGAGGGACTTCAGCTGAATGAATGAACTTAACTTCCAAGCAGACTGAGAACCAGGAACCAGCAACTGTGGTAGTAGTTGAACAGAACTTACCTCTGAATTTAGAACAGAGGCTGCTGCCTTTCCACTGTTTTAGACTTCCTGCTGGCTCAGAGCATCCCTTTGTCTGGAGGTATTGATTATAGCCAGAAATAAATCAGAGACTTCTGTGCCTGCTTGTGTTACAAGAAATTAAATGTTATGCTCTTGACAGCTCTGCCTGGGCCGAGGTCTGTGCCCAGCCAGTAGGAATCTATAAACAGAAGTGAGAAGGTACTTTCCCAGCATGGCCACAGGCGCTGAAAACATTAAGCCAAAGCAGTGGCTGAGTCCCCAAATTAGCAGCATCTGCATCATCTGGCCACACCCAGACCCCCTGAACCAGAAATTCAGGAGGTAGGGCCCAGGAATCAGAATCTTAGGAAGCCTTCCAGGCAATTCTAATGCAAGCTAATCAGTAAGATAAAGAAGTTCTCTTCCCATGTGTACTAAGTACTTCCTATGTACAAGGCACATTTCTAAACTCATTAACTCAATTAATCTTTACATCAACCCTATGTAGTGGATGTCGTTTTTAGCCCATTTTACAGATGTCAAAAGTGAAGCTCAGCGTACCACTTTGTTACACCATTTAACAGAACTGAAACCAGTTAAGTGGATGACCCTGTGCTGTGTTGGGCACTTGGGCACTAGAGATCAAAAACACATATGACTCTATTTGTTCCTATGGAATCACAGTCCAGAGTGGCCACTTAGAACAAATGAGATGTACAAGGTGAACTACAGAAGGAGATATTTGAAGCATAAAAATGGTTCCTAGGTGGCTCTCTGACATAAGCAAGTTGGTGCTGGCTAATGATTGAGGGCTTCATTTCCTCCTCACGTGGGCCTCTCCACAAGGCTGCTTGAGTGTCCTTGCATTCTGACCAATAGTCCAAGGCAAGAAGGTGGAAGCTGAAATGTCCTTCACAGGGCTGCTAGATTTAACAAATAAAAATTCAGGAAACCCAGTTAAATTTGATTTTCAGATAATCAATACATAATTTCTTCGTGTTAGTATGGCACATGCAACATTTGGAACATACTTATAATAAAAAACTTTTTCTTGATTACCTAAAATTCAGTATTAACTGGGCATACTGTGTTTTACCTGGCAACCCAAGTTTCATGACTGAGGGTTTCGTACAGCATCACTTGTCCTGTGCTCTTTGGTGACACAGAGCGGCTCTAATTCAATGTCAGAGGAGACTGCATGAGGATGTGAATACTGGGAGGTGAAGCCTAGGGCGGTGGGGGCAGGGGCAGGCGCTGTCTTGGAGGCTGGCTAAGCCGCCTGATCTGTAACCTTCCACCAAAGGTTTTCTCCAAGGATCCATTCCATTTCCTCACATTTCCCCCCAAAGGAAGTATGATCTTTCAGCATCTATTATCACGATTTTGTAGTACCAAAGCACAAATAAGAATAATGAGAGTAATTTCCCCTGACGGAAGGGGAAGGTGAACAATGTAAGTCTTCTTTTTGAAGGCACTTCCTCAACATCATGTATGCAAATGTCAGTGAGATCGATGTTTGCATATGTGTCTGGCTTTAATCTCTACTCAAAATTGTCTCTGTACCAACATGTGAAAAGGCTTTCAAACAACAGGGATGCTTTTCTTATACTCCATTTGTGGTTTTCAATGGCAACTGTGGGTATTTTAATCACCCTCTACATGGACTTTTCCATTTCCCTAGAATAAAACATTATGTTGCTTTCCTTTACAAGATATTTCAATCATGAACTTTTGTATTTTCTAGTCTAATAATATCATTAAATGATAGGCTTTCACACTTTCATAATATCAATAACATTCTTAATGCATAGTATCTTATCAGGTATTTGGAGTTTGGACAGCACTTGAGAAGAAGTGGAAGTATGACCTAGCCTTTCTTAAGTACTAATGTTTGGGAACTTTTCATACCTTTAAGCCTCACTGAATATCTGCCATGTAGGTATTATAACTTGGTTTCCTTTTTCCTACTGAATTTTATCCCACTAATATATGAGCTGAACCCATCATTTTACTAAGGGTTTTCAGAGACGAGGATTTAAATGCCAGCTCTATCCTGCCTAACTGCAGGCATCAGCGAAGAACAGACCCTGACCTGGTCAGAACGGAGGCAGAAAGTGGAAATGTGATTTTCACAGGAGGGTTGGCAAGGATCTGAAAATCAGGGTGTCTAGTACTAGAAAACAATATGGCAGTGTCAGAAGGCAAGACTTAGTTTGATAGTGGGGTAAAGGCAACTTGTGTTTTAATGGGTTAAAAATCAAATGCTGCCTCTTCCATCAAACTATTCTAAACCCTTCTGTTACAATTTACATTTACATCTCAACTCCTACAGAAGAGTTTTCCACCTATCTTATTTTTCATTTTACCATGGATTTTATTATGAATAGTAATAAAAGCTCTTGTTCATTGAACATGTTACATATGTGAGGTATTGTCCTAAGTGTCTACGTAACATGGGCACTTGCCTCTGTAGGGTGCCTGCAGTATAACACTCATCAGCCCTGAAAACCTGGCTTTCTTTTCTCCATTTCACTAAGGGGAAGTCAAAATTCAGAGATATAAAGTAACTAGCCCAAGGTTTCAAAACCATTAAATGGCATAGTTATAACATGTTTTGATTCTTTTCACTGAGAAGGGCTTCCCAGAATGTGGGACTTTCCTTTTTTAAAACAGTATTTAAAAAGATTTTAAAAAATTTATTGGGGTGACATTGGTTAATAAAATTATATAGGTTTCAGGTATACAATTCTACAATATGTCATGTGTATATTGTATTGTATGTTTACCACCTCAAGTCAAGTCAATAAACCCAACACAATCTTGAGAGAACCAGGAGGTTAGTCACCCAACCTTGTTGGGTTCAGACTCCAGATCCTTTTGAATCCAAAGCACCTGTTCTTTCCTATACTCAGCGTTTCTTTGCTGAGTTTTGTACTGTCTATGTACACCCCTTACAACAACACTTAGCACAGTGCTTTGTACATTAAGTAAATGTATAAGTAAGCACTAAGTAAATATTTATCGAATGAAAGAAAGGATGGGTAGATAATTTCAGTAAGTATGACTGTATAATGATAATGACTATGATATGGTTAGGAAAGGTTAAAGTCATGGAGCTTCCATCTTTTTTAAAATTTTAATTAATGTCAAATAGGAAGCTGTTAAATATGCTGGTAAATGCTTAACCACTCCTTTGGGCAGAAGAGGGTAGGTGTTTGAGAGAAGGGGTGGGTGGGCAGCCCTGAGCTGTAGTGTTTGCTGACTACCCACAATGGCTAATTTCAAGCTATCAATGCAATGTCACTGAACATGGGGTCCGAAAGAAATGAATAAGCACACGTACATTGTTATACTCATATTGCCATCATGCAGAGATAATAAATGTAAATACCTCCAAAAGGATGGGTAATAAGGCACCCTGACCAGTATGTCTCAGTTGGTTGGGCGTCATACCACAGGGCAAAGGGTCACTGGTTCAATTCCCGGTCAGGGCACGTGCCTGGGTTGCAGGTTCGGTCCCTCGTGAGGATGTGTAATAGAAGCAACCAACTGATATTTCCCTCCCTTTCTTTCCACCGTCCCTCCCTTCTCTCTAAAAGTAAATAAATTTTTTTTAAAAATGGGATAGGTAATAAGGAATATTTAGAAAGTAGTAGGTTTTGATGTTTTACATTTGTTTGAATATAATTTACTTCATTGTAATTTACATAATTTAATTTTTAAGAATGACTGTGTTTAACAGCCAGCACACCAAAATCCTGAAAACTGAACAATCAGTTCTTAGAAACAATTGATTCCCCCGGTTGGAATGCTCCTGGCTGGCGTAGCAGCCCTGCAGATTTCTCCCACTGGAGAAATTTCTAGTGAATGAGTTGATTCAGGCCAAGCCTATCATCATGCCTGGCCTGAAAAAAGAGACAAAACTCCGAGCAGATAGCTCACTGATATGTGAAAAGAACAAGGCATATTTTCCAGAGATAAAGTACCCAAATTATCCAGGTGAGACTTTGGAGGATTTTAGAAATTTGTGCGCAGTTATCATTTATGAAAGTATTTCTAAGGTTGGCAAAATATCATAGAAGAAAGCAGTATCCCCGCAGAATTCTATGCCTTTATTTTAATTGACTGATGAAAACAGACTTCAGCCAATTTCCTGGAGAAATGTAAGGATCCAGCTTAACCTATATGTACTTATGTATATGGTGCAAGGATTTAGTTGTAATATTGTTACACTTGCACACTGAAATATAAATAGCCAGAAAAATCCTTAATGTTTATGATATTCTGTTAGTTCTATACAACTATTTCCTCAAATGAATTTCACAAAATAAAATAAATTCGTAGTTAGGAAAGAGACACTATAAATATTTCTCTAGTCTAAAGAAGATTTACATATATACCACATTGTCAAACAATGATTTCAGCTATGGTAAGTTTTTTTTCTATTGTTGACAAGATCTGGATTTTATTTTGAAGACTACTTAAGTCTAAAATTATGTCTGTGCAAGTAAAACAATATGAATCCCAGTAGCAATTATCTAATGCTATCTAAGCAGAAGGAACAATGACTGAACAAATATGGTTTTCCGGGTAGATCAACTTGACTCCTCATTTTTTCCAGCCAGACTCAAGGCACAGGTGTTCCTGTGGTTGGTGTAAGTTATGTCCCAATTCTCTGCTGCCAAGAAGATGGGCCAGGCATCTCTGTGACTACTCTCAGGGTGAGAGAGAATCTAAGATGTCTGTCCAGAAGTTTCCATCAGGATCATGTCCTGGAACTGACCAATACGTGACCAGTACCACCAATATCTACAAAGATCTTTAGGACCCTAAAGAGCAGCTAGTCTTCTTAGGGTGACTCTGGCTCAAGAATGACATAGAGATAAGTAATAGGATACCTGGGGCTGTGTCCTGGTGGACAAGTGGGGATCCTCATGCATTTCATCAGGAGGTACAAATGAGCTGGCCATGTGCCTGATCCTCTGCTAGATGTTTGGTTTCCATCCTGAGTGAGCCAGAGGAATCCACATTCACTGCATTCCAGGGAGACGGTCAGACCAGCCCTGGACCTAACATTGTTGAAATGACTCAAATGTAAGCTTTTAGTGGTATCTCCAAATAAGGTTATATAGTCACAGGAATACACTGATGAGACAGCAACATTTTAAAAAGTCAGGTTAATTGAGGTAAGTCTTTCATATTAAAAAAGTCACCTTTTTAAAGTGTACATTTGATGAATTTTGACAAATGCATACAGCTGTATCATCACTACTATTACACTACTCCAAGCTCACACCATGTTACTGAATAATACCACCTGTGAATGAAAACCTCTTTAACCTGGAACTACCTTATGAGTAGCACAAATATGACCAGCATTTAATATTTTACAGGTAGAAGCATTAAATTTGTTCAGTGTAAGTCTCTAAATATACTTTAATGTTTTAAACCTGTTTTGATCGTTCTTCATTTTTAAAAGTATACCTCACATCAAAAAAGTGAGGTACTTTTGATCTCTCTTCTACTGAGAAGAGTTGGCCTCATTGTATGGTAGGCTTAGTGGGCAGCTTTAAAAAAAGCTGTGAAAAATAAAGATCATGCACACATTTTTTTGAGAAAGTTGAATTGGATTTCTATTGCACCATCCTCATTGTACCTCACTTCTTCTATCATCACCCCCAACTATAACCATAGCAAAGTTAATTCTCATAAAGTAATATTTGAAAGCAGTGGGTCTGTGCATTCTGAGTATATGAGTCACATGAAATATAGCAGTTTCTCCTATAAAACCTCTGCCTGCTCTTGAAAATAACAGAAAATAAGTGAGACCATATTACTACATGTCCCCCTCAAACACACACACACACACACACACACACACACACACACACACACACACAAACTGGTCCCAGTATGGGGGAAAGAAATCAATCACTTGAGTAAATGACAAAGCAAAAATTATACAAAAATATTTGACAAAGAGTTGCAGGCACGGATAGTAGTGGAAAGACTCAGCATTTTGGTGAATCTTTCCCCAACGTCGTTCACAGTGACCCCCTGTATGCTGGATACTTCATGTTCCCATGCTTCCGATGTGCTCATCCCTAAAATAGAAATAACTGCATTTTGCTGTGTGTAGTGCACACTCATGTTTTTGTGCTTATTATACATGGGATTATCATGCCCATTATTATACCCACAGTATGTAATCATTATGCCCATGTATAACACGCATCCTTATTTTTCCCTCAAAAATGTGGGCCAAAAAGTGTGCATTATACACGGCAAAAATACGGTAATGCCTATCTCACGGGGCTGTTGGGAGAATTCAGTAACAATGACCTGTTTACCAAGCAGAGTCCCTACCACACAGAAGATGGTCAATCTTCTTCATTTTAGTTCCTTTTTCCCTCCCTCCTTCAAAATTAGTATCAAAACCCTTTTGAAATATTCAAGGCTATTTATAGGCCCCAAATCCACATTTAAATTACATACATTTAGTAAGAAGACAGTCAATAATGCTGACCCTTAGCAAAAAGCATGAGACTATTTTGAAAGTGCAGATTCCCTGTGGGTGGATTTTGTGTTTCATAGCTTCTTACTTCAAGTAAACAAGAGCCTTTTGTGGTAATCTCTCCCACGTGAGCCATGGGAGCAGACTGCCTTCAATCTAAAGCAAACAAGAAACTGCTTAAGTAAAGGTAGTGACTGTATGAATCACACACCACTTTCTCAGATATCAGCCATGAAGTAAGTCTGTGTACAAATTTGACAATTTTTATTTTGCTGCCTTTTGACAGTGAAATAAACCCTTTTTAGAAGGGTTTAAGAGAACAAGATCTGACTGCAGCTTTCAAGAATTCATCACTGAATATTTGTTAACCTTGCTCCCTGTGAGAGCTGAAGAACTAAGATAATGCCCTTCAAATGGAGATAAATTACAGTCTTTCAAAAGATTATCACGGTCTTAATCAGGTTTGCTCCTGCAGCTGAACAGCTTGTGACCTTGTTAGTTATACAACAAACATTTGTTACTTTATGCTTCTATAGGTAGTGGGGTAGAACCTTTAGTCTAAATGTTTTCTGTATACAGAATAATGGTTTTATTTCAGTTAATGTTTTTGGAGAAAAAACAGAAGACTGAAATTATTTAAGAAGAGTGTATCAACTCACCCTGGGCTCTTGCAGAGGGAGGGCAGAGCACACTGGAGTTATGTGAAGAGTGTCTGGGGTTTGTGGCTCTGGGGAGGGAGCCGAAGGGACAGCCACTGGGACCCCTGTGCTGAGTCATTCTCCCACTCTGCCATCTTTCTTGCATGGACTGCCCCTTCTTATGGCATCAGCCTGGGGGAAAGCAATAGTCCCTCCTTCTGGACCCCCTCTCACCCGACCCTGTAGAGCTCATGCCACTCTGAGGAGTCGGCGGTCTGGGCAGACTCAGGGGGTGTCAGTGACAGCGGTATGGCTCTGGGCTGGGGCAACTCCCTTCATCTTCTCTCAAGACTGACCAGCTCCCACCTATCACAGGAGATCCACTAGCCCTATCCTCCCAATTCCTGACAGCCCCACCCTGCTAAGATGGAGCTCGCGACAGGATCCGGGACAGACTAAGTCATGTAGCTCTAGACTGGGGCCGTTTTCCTCTCACACGTTCCACCAGTGCAGAGCCCTTGCTTCAAACGGCCAATCCTGGTCTGTTTGGGGCTGATAAACTCTGCTGACCTTGCCCTGATGACCCGATGTGACCCCGATGATATATCTGACAAGGGGTTAATATCCAAAATTTATAAAAAACTTACAAAACTCAACACCCAAAACCAAACAATCCAATTGAAAAATCAGCAAAGGGCCTGAATAGACACTTCTCCAAAGAGAACGTACAGGTGGCCCATATGAATGGGTGTTCAAAGTCATTAATCATCAGAGAAATGCAAATTAAAACCACAATGAGATACCACCTCACAACTATCAGAATAGCTATCATCAATAAATCAACAAACAACAAATGCTGGTAGAGATGTAGAGAAAAGGGAACTCTGGTGCACTGTGGGTGGGAATGCAGACTGGTGCAGCCACTGTGGAAACAGTATGGGGTTACCTCCAAAAAACTAAAAATGAAAGTGCCTTATGATCCAGTGATTCCACTTCTGGTAATATATCCAAAGGAATGCTCAAAACTAATTCAAAAGAATATGTGCACCCCTAAGTTCATTACAGCGTTATTTACAATAGCCAAAATTTGGAAGCAACCCAAGTGCCTATCACTTGGATAAAAAAGCTGTGGTACATTTACACAATGGAATACTACTGGGCTATACAAAAGAAGAAAGTCGCATCTTTTGCAATAGCATGGATGGACCTTGAGAGTATTATGCTAAGTGAAATAAGCCAGTTAGAGAAAGACAAGTATCATCTGATGTCACTCATATGTGGAATCTAATGAGCAAACTAACAAAGTAGAAATAGACTCACAGATACAGAGAACAGACTAACAGCTGTCAGAGGGGAGGATGGTTGGGGGGCTGGGTGAAAGGATGAAGGGATTATGAAAAAATAAAACCTCACCTCATTAGACACAGATAACAGTATGGTGATTACCAGAGGGAAAGGGTGGTGGGGAGAGGTAGAAAAGGTTAAAGGGGAGATGAATGGTGATATAAGGAGATTTCACCTAGGGTGGGGAACACACAGATGTTTGTGATGTTTTATAGAATTGTACACCTGAAACCTATATAACTTTATTAACCAATGTCACCCCAGTACACTTAATTTTTTAAAGAAGAGCTATTTCAGATATGTTTCAGATTTTTAAAAAATGTTGCATGGTGAAATAACTTCAGAATTACAGAAAAGTTGAGAATGTGTTACAAAGACTCTGAATACCTCTCAGTTAGATTCCCAAATTTACCATTTTGTAGATGTGCAGTGTGAATTAAAGGCGAGGAAGGGAATTCCAGATTCAGAAACAGGCATTGTCTTACACAATTCTGTGACAGTGTGCTAGTATACATACGATAAAGGAGTACGGACTTCACAATTAAAATATTGAGGAGAATGTTAGAGAATCCACATTCATAATTTTCTTGAAGGACATCACTTGCCAATTTTTATATATAAATGTACCTGACTGCAGATATATGAAAGATTCCAACATATGGCCCAGTTCATGATGACTGCAACTACTAGATCTTGGGAAATTAAAGTACTTTTATCCTGAATGTAATGTTACAATAGCATGGAAATCAACACGCCCGGTGTTCCAGGATGTAAGCACATCAGCAGTTATGCTGCAGTGCCAACTTTCAGCAGGAGGAGGGAGAGTTTGAATGGTATTAATTATTAAATGGTAACATTTAATCCTAGATTCTTATTATCTGTGCCAAGAGAAAACATCTGTGGGTGCTTTGAACAGGTGGATCTGGAGCACCCATACAGATTCTGTTAGGTTTTGATCAAGCCTCCCAGGGTCCAAGGTAATTTGGGAAGCTAAGCATTTATTCTCCCATTTACACTCTTAACCTCTGCAAATAGATGATGACTCTGTGGTCCCAAGAAGGACTTTATTATGACTTGCCCCATGTTTCAGGGAAGAAAAGGAGTGGAGCTTTCTTTGCACTAGCACCTTGTCAGGGCTGTTGGAAGTGAGTTCAATGCCCATGACCACACAACAGAAAGCTCGGAATCAGTGCATCGGTCGCTGCGGCTGTGGCTGCCATCTGTACGACAATATCTATTTATTCTGTTCCCGGCCACCCCTTGCCTCTTTGTTTTAGTGTTCTTTTATAAGTGTTCCTGACATTTTGTTTATCTTTCTTTTAAACATTCTGCCAAGATTATGTCTGAAAATGAGGGGAAAAAACCCAACCACATTTCACTGGTTAAATCTGTCGCAAAGCAAACAATTCAGCACCATTCTCAAAACACCAAGACGGTTTCAAGACACTCGAAAGTCTCCAGCAAATTGCTTGGGCAAGATCAGGACTGTAGTTCAAATGTAAAAGGGACAAGATATATTCTCATATAAGATGCAGCTTGGATGAAATCAGACTTTTCCTGTAATTGATACTCTATTCTGTCCATTGTTTCAATGACAGTCTTAAGGAAAACACACCTTCCACTCAGCCGAAAAAGTAGGCACGGACACAAGGCCCCCATGCTCTTCTAAAATGAACATATTCACGTGAGACAGCCCTTTTGGATATATATGGAGGTTTTTTTCAAGGAAGTGCTTTCATGACTTCATAAATAAAATCTGGAGTTTCCTCAATTAACCTAAGTTAGTTAACCTAATTCGATCGGCTGCGAACTTTCGACAAGGAAGCCTTTCCCTTTCCTAACTGCAGCAGCTGGGCCACGTGCTCACTTGGTTAGAGTTCCGTGACTTGCCCAGTGGCGCGGCCCAAATGTCACACTGCACCATTCTGTGGCGGAGACGCCGCAGCTCCTCAACGGAAGTTTGCAAGGAAGTCAAAGAAACACTTTCCACAAAAGAGCCTGAAGTCTGCTTTTGAATTTGAGAGTAAATTCAACATCGTAAATCTGATTTCCATGTTACCAGATTTCTGTCCTTGCTTTTCGTTAGTCAGATTGGTTGGGCGACCTCCCTTGCCCCAGTTCTGACATTTCCTGGATCCCTTCACCACCTAATTCGAACCATGCTTTTTCTTCCCAAAATTTGGGTAATGCTTAGAAAAAAAGATAGAAAAACTTGCAGTAAAGAGCCAAAATTTTCTATATAATTTGTGTACAATATGTATAAATCATTGACCAGTTTTGCAGATATAGCTCAACTAAAGAAGCACAGCCAAAAGAGTGATCCCAACTCTTTACTGATGTCTTTCGTGAACCCTTAAGAACATCCAAGAATGTCATTTGCATTAATTTACATAAAATCTACTCTTGTATTCATTTATTTTCTAAATCTGTAAACTCCCAGAAGCCCCTCTCTTCATTGTCCCAACATTAAACTCTCTGTCATCAGAGAATCTTGTCGTTATCACTGTAGTCACTCTATCTTTTCAGCCTGCAGGCCATTAACGTCGTCCCGTGTGACTCTCCCCCAATACATTAACCCCTTTCCTAAAAGAGCCCCTTAAGACAAGGGGCTCCTCTGCTCTAGTTGTTCCATCAAAAATGTCCATGTGGCTTTTATTCTACAGGACCACACCTATTAAGTGAGGCACCTCAAATGAAGCCACATCAGTTGTAGTAAAGTGTTTCTTTACACTCACTAGTTCTACCTGCTATTATAAATCCTAGAGCCCCATGCATAGTCCATTACTTAACTCTGAAA
Source organism: Trachops cirrhosus (assembly GCA_028533065.1). Taxonomy (NCBI): domain Eukaryota; kingdom Metazoa; phylum Chordata; class Mammalia; order Chiroptera; family Phyllostomidae; genus Trachops; species Trachops cirrhosus. Next base: position 113,324,261 of record CM052540.1, read on the forward strand.
CCTCCAAGGGTTGTCTCTGATGTTCCTATGAACAAGTCTTAGTATCAAATAATTATAGTTTATTAGATATCTAGCCCACTTACCTGTGTGATCTGAAGTATGCTATTTCCAGATCTGTTATAGTGGGTTCAGTAGTGTTCCTCAAAAATGCATGCCCAGCCCTGGTCAGGTAGTTCAGTTGGTTGGAGCATTGTTGCAGGTTTGATTGCCGGTCAAGACATGTACCTAAGTTACAAGTTCAGTCCCTGGTCAGGGCACATATGGGAGGCAACTGATAGATGTTTATCTCTATTTCTCTTTCTCTCTCTCTCCCTCAACCCCCTGCCTACCTTCTCTTCCTTTCTCTCTAAAATCAATGAACATATCTTTGGGTAAGGATAAAAAAAATGTATGTCAACCCAGAACCATAGAATGTGATCTTATTTGGAAATAGGGTCTTTGCAGATATAGTTTAGGTAAGGATCAAAATCATATCCAAATGGACCAGGGTGGGCCATAAATCCAATGAATGTTCTTATAGGGACAGAAAAGGACACACAAGAGAAAGGATGATATAAAGAGAGAAGCAGAGATGAGAGTTATGAGGCCTGTCCAGAAGGTATCCAGCCATATGATATAAAGAAGAGACACATTTACTAAAGAAGACACAAGATACACAGAACATGGCATATAGGACAGGGGCACCTCAATCCCCTTCAAAGTAGGCACCTTGGGACTTCACACAGTTCTCCCAATCGCCATCAGCAGTCCCATCCTATTTTTCTGAATCTCATCAGTGATCTGAAACCTCTTCTCTTGCAAAGGTCATTTTAGTTTGGGAAAAGCCAGAAGTCACAGGGCACCAAATCTGGGCTGTAGAGGGACTGAATTACCTGGGTAATTTGATGTTTCACCAAAAACTCTGCATGAGATGAGATGCACATGCAGGCACGTTGTCGTGATGAAGCTGCCAATCACCAGTTGCCCATAGCTGCAGCCTTCTGAATCATGTGAATAGTTTCCACAGAGGAATGTCCAAGCTTCATGCAAAATTTGATGCAGATTCATTGCTCTACTCTCTCAGTCATTGTGAATGGATGTCCACACATGCTCACTCAATGGCATCTACTGTCCCCACTGACTAGTACAGTGAAGTCATCATTGTTCACTCGTATGTATTCCAGTCCTCCCTCCTTGGCTGCCAGTTTACATCAATGTTGTGCAAACCATTCTCATTATATTAAAAATGGCTGGACTTTTTCCAGGCAGACCTCGTTGGATGCTGTCACAAGCCAAGAAACACTAGAAACAAAAATGAGCTGAAAAAGGCAAAAAAAGAATTGTCCCCTACAGCCTGTGAAGGAAGCATGACCCTGCTGACACCTTGAATTTGGACTTCTGGCATAACACCAAATTCAAGTCACTTCTTATCATTCATTAGTAATGTTTGGGAACATTACTCACTAAAAAATTTGGGGGGAGGATAATAATTTCCACCTATATTCACTGAAGAGTTTTTGCGATGAACAAATGAAGTTATAAACAGAGAAACATCTGGCATCTAAGAATCTCATGCAATGTGGGAATCTGTTCTTCCTTCCCCCTTTTCCCTCAGACTACCGGAGGTGGTAGACTGGAGGGAGAAAAAAGATAATCAGGCTATGATTACTCCGATAAGAAGAATGATCACCTATACCATTGGCAATAACAAAAAAAAAAAAAAGAACTCCAGTAGTATCTTTGGGTTGGTGTTTGGATCTTGTTAAGCTGCTATTCTCTAAATAGTTTTCAGAAATGTTGATATTGACATCACTAAGCCACACCAATCTCTCTGCAAATAGAATTGGTCAAAAATCACATCATTAGCCCTGGCTGAAGTGGCTCAGTGGATTGAGTGCTGACCTGTGAACCAAAGGGTTGCCAGTTTGATTCCTAGTCCGGGTACATGCTGGGATTGTGGACCAGGTTCATGAGAAAAAAACCACACATTGATGTTTCTCTCCTTCTCTTTCTCCTTCCTTTCTCCCTCTTTAAAAAAATAAATAAATAAAACCTTTTTAGAAAATCACATAATCTGTTCTATTAGTTCAGCCACTGCAGATATTCCTCCTGCCCTCCCTCCCTTCTTTCTTTCCTTCTTGCCAACATTTCTTCCCATCCACTCTCTGTCCATATTATTGCACTGCTCTGATGTCACTATTGGGGATAACTCTGAAAAGGGAGCGGCCCCAGTCTGCGCAGTCAGGGTGATTCATCATACTCTAAGCTTGACTTGTCAGGAGTACTATCAATGTTGTTCCTGGGCACTGTGGCAGATTCAGTAAGAGCTGGGACAGCTTGCTTCAGAGAAAATATGCAGCATAGAAACAGGGTAGTAGGTATTCGCAAACAATTCAGTAAATTGCCGTCATCCACAAGACCAGGTCGGCGGCTGTACCCAGGGCTATGATTTCACATGTGGTGACCATAAGACCACCAAAGCCTGGGAGGGGAGACAAGCCAGGGGAATATGTGACAGGAGCACAGCCTTGTTATCAGCCATTTATTCAGTGACCTTGAGTTTGCTGGCATGTCTCTGGCTTCCCAGGGCCTAAGGAGAAGCACGGTAAATACCCAGAGAGGGAGGCACAAGCATCCTGATGCCAGAGGCTGTCCTGGTGATACTGACCACTTGCTCAGCAAAGACACAGTCTGAGGGGACTGCCAAAGTCCAGTGACCTTTCCAAAAGTATTGCTAAAGGGTTAAAAAGCTTTCTGATGTAGAAAATATATGGCTTTGGAGTCATACAGTCCCTGGTATGAATCTGGTTCTGACATGCACTTGAGTGGCCTTGAGAAAATTACTACTTTAAGCTTCAATTGCCCCATATGTAAAGTAGAGATAAAAATAACCTCCAGTGCAGGCCTGTTCTATGATTTTACTGAGGTTATATATGAAAGCACCCTGGGACACAAGATTAGAAAAATTTTGACTCCTTCTCTCCTTGCTTCCTTCCATCTTCCACCCGCCCCCCTCCTTTTTAAGCTCCTATAAAATCACTTTCCCAAGATAAAGAAGAAGGAACTCTTACTTTTCGTATTTCTTGTTCATTTAACATTAAGATTCAAGTGGTCCTTTTTTTCTTAGTGAAAAGTAGAAGGGGACATTGATAGCACCTCTTGCAGATACCCCTAGGTTTCCAAAACTGGTCACCATCTGAATGTGAGGGACCGCTCCACTTGTCACTGGGTAAAGCATCCCCTTACTGTGAACAAGAACTGAGCTACACATATTATTTATTTGATGATCCTAAATGCTAATTTGTGATGGGCCAGAAGTAGATAAAGGGTACATGATAAATACAGCAAATTAATAGTCACTGAGTTACCTGGTGGCCATGAAGCTGAAAAATATATAAAGAAAGACAAGGTAAAGAAAGAGTCAAGAAGCTAATGAAAGGTATCTGAAAGCAGAGAATGAATCAAGGCCTTGAGTGAGAGACTTAGACTTAAAGAAAAGGGATCCCTTAGAAAATTTCAGCTTCTGGTAACAGAAAACTCAGCTCAGAATTACTTACATGATAGACGTATTAGTTCATATATCAGGAAGTCTGGATACAGTGAGGGCTTCAGCACTGCTGGAGCCTGTGGTTCAATATGTATCAACATTGGTCTGGGTTCTTTCAGTGTTTCAACTCTGCCACCTCCGTGCCAGCTCAGCACTAGGGCTCATTCCACGTTCATCAGAGGATGGTTGCAGTAGCCATCCGTGCTACGGGTGTGTTTTTGTTCACATGCAGTGGGAGAGAGGAACAGGCTTCTCATAGTTCAGAAATCCCCCACAAATCTGTCTTCACTTTAAATTAACTGGATTTGCATCAGATACCCACTCCTGGAGAGAGAAGGACTGAGGCCCTCCCCTTTGAGGATTTTGGACTGTGTCAGGGGGCTTAGATACCTAAACAAAACTGCAATTTATCGGGAAGAAGAAAGTATGAATGGGGCCAGGTAAGGCCTCCAACCTTCTAACTAGAGAAGATTAGAGAGGTAAAATTTATAAATTTCTGAGGGCCACTTGTTCATATGTGGAGGCAAAGTCACACAGGGAACCACTGGGAAAATCAAACTTAGACAGTTTTCTTAGGTTCCAGGCAGTGGTTTGCTTTGTCATTGTATTTTGTGTTAACCGTACTGCACTGCGTTTTCAATGGGTAGTGCAAAACCTGCTCTTCTTAGAGAGTACACGCAATAAGGGATTTCGATTTCTAAAGTCCTCCACACTAAGTCACTTCCCAAGCTCAGGTGTCACACAGCATGCCCACTACAGTGGGAGGTCCGGGGAGTTTTGTCCCCTCAGCTGCATCCTGAGCAGTTGGATCACCTGGGAACTTATTTTCAAGATGCTTAGCAGAGACTGTAATTCAGTAGGTAAGCGATGAGACTTAGACATCTCTGTATGTTTTAATCCTGGATGAGAGGAAGTTGGAGACTGGAAAAACTGGAGGCAGTGGTGGGAGCATGCATTATGTCAGTGTGTACTTCTTACATGGCTTGAATTTTTTTAATGTGTCTATTGTTCTTATCCTTTCCCTTTCATCTGTTATTTAGGCCCTCAGTGTTTCTGAGGTATAGCCAAGGCTGAGAACTATTCATCTATATGGTCAAATAGCAAGCCTTGGATTAATACTCTAGAGGCCAGAAGTGTTTAGAACTGTTTTCAGAGTCATAATGGAGCATACTGCCTCATTAATGAAAATCCTGAGGCCAACGAGGGGGTCAGTGCTAATGCCTGACTCAGATTCCTGGACTCATTTCTTTTCTGGTGTCTACATGGACTGCAGAGTCTCAAACATACCCTGTTTCTCAAAATAAGGAGATGTAGATGACCAGCGTTTTGTTGACAGACACAGAAAAGTTGGATTTCACAGAAAGTTGTTCAGCTTCCTTTTGAAAGAGTAGGCACAGAGATGGCATGTAAGCAGAATCAGCAACACGCTACTCTCAGGAGGCCAAGGACATGTGTCTCAGTGACAGAGACCGCAGTAAGATGATGCGGCTCACTTTGAGATCTTTTTGTAGGTGTTCTTTCCACAGTCTCTTCTAAGCCCTCAGAGACACTGCTCCCCCATGAATTACAGCCCTAACAAGCAGGAATCCCTAACTGGCTGTGTTAAAGCCCTTCTCACTGGCAATGTAAAGAGATCAGAGGGGTTGATGGAGAGACGAGTTTAGGAATCATGAGAATGGTAGACATTGTTTTCAGAAAGGGACATCCCTTCTTCACTCTCTTATAGCTAGCTATGGTCTGACAGAAATCAACCACAAAGAAGATTCAGGGTAGCCTCGTGGTCGCTTTCACATGAATAGACCAGATCTCTTGCAGACACAGCAATTACTCTCTCCTTCACTTGTGCTTCACACAGGATATTTTTGAACCTGCATATAAATCTCTAGATATACCCTACATGGGGAATCATTCCTACTGTAAAGCCAAAGTTATAGCTTGTCCTAAAGAACTGACTAAAACCCTTCTAGGTACAAAGTGGCCCTTCTTCTGTGTGTCTGCACTGCACGTTCTTCCCTCAGCCTAACTTTAGAGGAAACAGATTGTCTGTTTGCAAGATGCAAATGCCAGGTAGTTCTGGGCTAGAAGAGCTCACATGTCTCACCCGTGAAATTTGTGCCATGTAAAGAGAGACTCGGGCAGAGGAAACACTGATCCCACCTCCCTGGCTCCAAACTCCCTACAGTCCCCTTAAAGTGGCCAAGCCTTAGCTGGGGCTCAGGGCCTGGGAGTCCACCCAAGACGGACTAAAGATCCAGATTAACTCCAGGAACTGATAAGAAAAGGTAGAAGGAGAGAGACCAACATTTTCCTAAGGCCACTTTCCCCAACCATGAATAGGAAGGAAATCAAATTTTTATCCCAAATTTTTTCTGTTCCCATCCATCCAAGTTGGGCATTAAATTTCCAAATATACCAAATATGATTATTTTTATTTTTCTAAAGATATTTTTATTGTCACTTTAACCATTTGTACACGTACAGTTCAGTGACGTTAGGCCCATTCATGTGGCCGCACGCCCATCTCCACCACCCATCTCCAGAACTTCTCACCTTCTCAGATTACACCCATTACACACTAACTACCCATCCCTCCAGCCCTGGCCCCCAGCCACTGCCACTCTACTTCCTTGTTTTACGACTTCGACTACTCTAGGTACCTCGTTTAAGTGGAAACATACAATATCTGCCTTTTGTGTCAGTGGTTTATTTTCCTCAGCATAGCATCTTCAGGGGTCGCCCATGTTGTAGCCTGTCTCAGAATTTCCTTCCTCTCTAAGGCTGACTAATACTCCATTGTAGGTATATTTCCCATATTTTGTTGATCCATTCATCTTTCTCTCTCTTTTTTCAGGTTTTGAATTTGTTTTTTTCCCTTTTTATTGAATTTTTGGGGTAACACTG
>CM052540.1:113330787-113355146 GCA_028533065.1 Trachops cirrhosus
CTCCTCCCCCCCTCCTCCCCGGCAATCACCCTGATTATTCTTAAGAGCAAACCAATTTGTACAGAATACATATTTTTACTAAGTGAAATTTGATACTTAGCATTCTACACTGCCTTAAAAATTAGGGAATTTTTTCTTTAGTTCAAAGGGGACAGAGAACCAACAAGCTGAGTTCCTATCGTGACTCAGATTCTTGTATGACTTTTATGTTATCTCATTTAATCCTTGTAACCAGCCTGCAAATTAGTTACACTGGGTTACGTAATACTAATCCCCAGAGCGTGTCTAGTGTTTGTCTTCTCTGCTGCAGGGACCCTTGCAGGCCCTGGGGCTGTTGTGATCTCACCTGGAACTCAGTCTGGTGGGAAAGAAACATAAGAATGACTAATTACAACACCAAAAAAGGGGGGGACGGGATGAGAGATAGATGAATAGAAGGTTGTAAGAACATGCTTTTTAAAATTTACATCTCTTTCATGTATGTACCAGTCAAAAATGTAGTCTTGCCCAGAAGACACATTCTGAGACAGTTACAAAGGATTCCAATATTCTGATACAATTTTACTAAAAACTGGGTGAATAATGAACTAGGAATATAAGCTGCTCTTTATCTTTTTTTCTTTTCGGGAACATTGGGTAGGCATATGATTCTCTATTTTTTTTCTAACAAAGTAACTTAAAATGTTCTAAAGAGACTTCATTTATTCATTCATGCCACCATATTTTAACATGGCTTACCAAAATATGTACAATAGCACAGGGTAAATAAAAATCTCAGTAGCAAAAGGACTGTATCTATGTCAGTTTCTTCTAAATATCCATTTCCTGCTCCCCAGAAATAACTGTTTCCTTTTTCCTGGTTTCAATTCTGTTTGAAGTCTCTGTGGCTGTCCTGGCAAGCTTGTGCTTCCTCTGGAACTGATTCAGAGCCTTGCGCAGGCCCCAGGCTGCCTGTCTTTCTCCACATGGGGCCTGTGTCACCTCTTCCACAGCACAATTAAGTCTCCCAACTACTTAGGCAGGAACTTTTGTCCCAAACAAATGTGTTTATCAGAGAGCGATTGGATTGCATGTAGTGACGCCTCCCCAAACAGGATATTCCATTTCAAATTTCATGGCCTCTTGGCACACACAGGAATGACTCCCAGGGAAGCATGCGATTCTCTCGAACACCGTGGCTTGTCATCAACCCCACGAAGACGGAAACAAGCTCAGGCATCTGTGCACTGGGCCCTTCCTGGATGAAGTACAACAATTAGTGCCTTTTTTGAATGTGTGCAGCTTTTGGATTATTAATTTCAGGGTAGAAAATCATTAGTATTCCTAATTTAAAGAGGAAACCTTTGGACAAGAGTCTGCAGTTATAAATCAATAATAAAGATTTTCTCTGAATTATGATGTTTTCACCTGACTCTGAAATTGGATTTTTTTTTCCCTTTTCATTTTTGAGCTTTTGAATTTGACTTAACATCCTGACTCTGTCAGGTGCCTGTGGTGAATTGATAATGAAATTAGAAGAGACAGGGTCCATTGACTTAGGAGACCTATGCCATTAGTTAAGTCTTCTCTCTGTTTCTGCAAGTGGCTTGACGCCCGCATAGTCGCCTTGGTTTGGGCACTTGCCTCTGACATGACACTGAAGGGAGCAGAGAGATGAGGAGGTAACCTGGTAAACACACATTATTCAAAAGAAAAAAAAAGGTGAAAATCAATACTTCCACTAACATCTAGAAGCAGACTTTTCAAAGAACATTTATATGTGTAGCTGACAGTAATGTACCAAGAAGACTAGTTTCTTTAAAAATCACAAATTATGTTACTAACTACTTTTGTTTTCTTTTCATTTTGCCAAGTTTCACCAATAAAATTTTAAACTACACACGAGCCAAAAAAACAAAAACAAAACAAAGAAAAAAAACGCAGCCTAGCAAAATTACTGAAATAAAGACTACATTTTTCAAGAAAGTAGGTATGATAAAATTCTAGTGCTATACACCAAGATATTAGTCATGTGCAATGAAATATCTATTCTCTTGAAGTTGGCTGTAATAGGCATTGATTCATACATACATCTCATTTATAAATGGTATGACTTTTGAATGTTTAGGACTGAGATGCCTGTATTGCAATACGCTGTAATTTTCTGGGGGTTTTTTTTGTTTTGTTTTGTTATCCTCTTATCCTCAAATCTAGGTTTAGTTCCTGGCTTCTGCATTCCCTGGCTCTGTGACTTAGAGAAGCCAATAAACTTACATAGTGCTCAGTTTCCACCCATGTTAAAACTGTATTGGGAGGAATGTGATAGGTGTGCGTAAATGCCTAGCACAGTGCCTGCACACAAGAGTTTCAATGAATATTACTCCCCACCTCCCCACTCTGTGCTTCTTCATTTCCATTCCTCCCACGCTAGTTCCCTTACCTCCTCTGCTTTACCATCTGCACTCTATACAGTCAGAGGAACACCTCTGGGCAAAGGTGAGAGCGTTCAATGACTGGATACAGGGCTGACCCATTGGCCTTCCCTCCAATGAAGGGGGCTGGGCACCTCGCCTGAGGCTCCCACCACTCCTCCGCTCTGACATTCTTTGCTGGTGCCCGTGCACCCAAGCCAACACTTGGTAGGACCCCATCATCATCCGGCAGTGTGGGGTTTGGGGCCCCTCCCATGTCTGGGCACCCAGCAGAGAAAGAGATATATATAGATTGTCAGCTTGGACTGGGAGGACATGGTTACTCTAAACTTGAAAGGGCAGGTTTACAACAAAGAAGTGCTGAGAACCTTGGGAAAAAATGGTGGCTTCTTAGCGTTCACATGCACAAAAGACAGGAATGTTAATCTGTCTGACATGCACCCCAGACTCTGGAAAAGTAAATTTCAAAAGTTCAAAGAAAATATATTTTTGTTCTCATGGGCAGAGGGTTTTCTAAAAGGGTATAGATAGGTCCAGAAGGAGTAGAAAATGAAATTCTAACTATATAATAAAAATTAGTCGAATATGGAAGAAAAGCTAAAGAAATCAATGTGGTTGCCCGGAGAACTCTCCTTTAAGCTCAGATTTTAAAAAGAAAACATGTTTGAAAGATCAAAGAATCTGCAGCCAAGAACAAAAGCAATGCAATAGCATGAATCTTGAAGAATGGTGTCATAAAAAATAAAGTAAAAAATATGCTCAATTTTGCTGGAGGAAAAAAATAGGATAACAAAAAAAGGACTTGTACCAATGCATAAGGAGCAAGAAGAACAAGGAACTGTTAGACACATTTCTAAGAGATTATGATGTTATGTTAACAAGACAGAGAGGAAATAGAATTACTCAGCTCCTCGTTGGCTCTGTCTTCTCCCCCAGAAGAATGCCCTTCAGACCGAAAATGTAAAGATGGCTGGCTGAGCCTGCGGACTGGAAACACTCCCTGAGTGGTTTTCCATAGAGGAGTGCAGCAGTGTGAGGGGTCGCGGAGGGCGTTGGCCAGAAGCTAAGCTGTCCCTGCAATGGTCCACACACTTGCCTGAAGTGAGACAGGGCAGAGAGTCAGAGAAAGGAGGTCAAGTGGAGAAAGGCTGAGAGGATAGAAGTAATGGAACAACCCACTGCAAAGGCTCTAGAGAAGATTCAGATGTGCTGTCTGAAGTGAGCATAGAGGAGGAAAGGATTTCACAGACCTCTGGTGGAAGCCCAGAGCAGAGAGGATGGGGAGTGGAGCATGAGTAGAGGGCAGCCACACAAGCCTGGTCCTGGAGACAGAAAGTTGGAGCACACGAGGCCATAGTGCAAATGCAAGTTTGCCAGAATCACAGGTTACGTATGTTCAGGGAAGTAGCTGGATATAGTGCGACCACGGAGAAAGGGACAAAGTCTGGGTCTAAAGGGTTTATTACCTGTTGGAGAGTCTAGGATGAGGGCTCCACACATGATGAGGAACTGGGAATACTTGTAAAAAAAAAAAAAAAAAAAAAAACAAAGTAATACAGCCATTGCCTTCTGTGGAATCTGCAGCTGAAGTGGAGGGAATCAAGAGTTTTGTGAATTTCTTTGTGCTTTGTGGGATTGACTGATTAATAGTAAAACTTTTGAAAATGAACAGTACCCCTCCTCCTTTCCCTATTAAAGTACCTGGGCTACTTAATCGTTGAATTGCAGGATGTTAATGCTAATAATGAAAGCTTTGTGGTGGCACCATGGACCTGATATGTAGCTGAGAGTTGGCAGATGAGTAGAAATTACCTGAAGATGCGTTGCCCACACCGGGAGTGCGAAGCCTGGCGCAGATCTTGGAGCCTCGCTTTAAAGACAAGGGCTGCCAGACTGAGGCTCTGCTCTCTGAGGGACCGCAGGCAGCTAGCCAGGCGCCATTGAGGGGCAGGAAAGCTGTTTCCTTCACTCTGTGTTTTATCTAATTCTAAGATAATTTTAGAATTTTAATCTTAGAATTAGATAAAAGTCTTAGAAGAAAAATTTTATCTAATTCTAAGATAATCTGGCAAGGGGCTCCAGACCCAAATGCCGGGCTTTCCATCCGGCTGTCCCATGAGTTGCGTTACTGCATGTGTATAACAACAGCGGTAGTAACACATATTCCACGGGACTGCTGGGAGGACTAATGAAATAAACACATGTCCCGTGTCTGAGACAGTGTCTGGGACACAGCAGTCAGTCGGTACCTGTTGGCGATTACTGTTATCCAGTGAATAAAAGTTATAACAAAACAGAATCATATAAATAAATATATGTAAATAATGAAATGTTTCAGCAATCCAAGTTTTGAAGAACAGAAATGAGTTATCTGAAAAGAATAACCTGACACGTTTGACCAGCTGTTAGATGAGCGCCTGGAGCTAACACGGAGGAGCTGGCTCTGTGACTTGAATGCTCAGCTTAATGGGGTGGCATCCGGACGTTCAACGTCCAAATTTCACGATAAGAGTTGGGTATTCCAAGAGGACTCCAACTAACAGGTGTGTTCCTGGTGGCAAATTATTTATTAAATGTCCTGTGGAGCCTTCCTAGCCAGGAGAAAATATTTTTTCTATTTGTGAGACCCTAGTTCTTAAGCTAGTACATAGCTGTGTATTTCAATTTGTGTTGTGTCAAATCACAGGAAAAAATTTGTATTCCATCTATATGGCAGAAACAAATACATAAAATTTTTAATAGGACTTCATACCAAAATGTGACATGAGAGACTTCTAATCTACTGTCAAACTGCCATAATTATTTCTTAAACACTCCTTGGTCATTAGTAAATTGATTATTCTATAATTGAGTTGGCAATGAGCAATAAGGACAAGTTACAAAACAGAGTTTTTTTTTTCCTTCAGGGATTTTCCTCAAAATTCTTGATCTCAGTGACAGCACTGATAATCTGAATTATCTGGACTCAAACAGTGCAGAAAAGAACCAAAGGAGACTTCGAGGAAAACATTGCCCATTTCACTGAGAGTTCAGCCAGGCTGATTTGTTCAATGGGTGAAGAGCAACAACAGCTACACTAACCACCGTAATGGTCAGTGCGATTAATGCAATTAAACTAATTAGTCCTGGCAGCTGTAAGGTCAAATAGAGGTAGCATTGTAACAGCAATCTGCCACTGCAAAATTACTGACATTTCCAACTAAATTATATTCTCTAAATTGTTGCCTTAATGCTAAATAAATAAAGTTATGCTAATGTAGGGACTGATTACAGATTGAAATTAGCACAATTGCTTGTTATACAGTCTGCTAGGGTTAACATTTTTTAAAAACATAATTAATGGCCTTTGCTTACTCTCTTTGCTTATAGATCCTGCAGCTCATTTGCATTCTTTTGCAATATGCTGACAGTGCTAAATGTCTGAGCAGAAGGATCTCATCTACAGGCAGAAAAATGCGTCTTTCACGTCATCAAGCTGAAACTTGTTATGGTTTCAGGCCAGTGTTAATAACATAGGTGACCAGAAAGGCAATGGATAAAAATGAGGCTAGAATCCGTTTTTCTTTTCACTCCTGTGATCCAGGCCTTTTCTGGAGTCAATGTAAAATGTAATTGCTCTTTTGACCTATATCTTCTCTCTCCCCAGGTCTGAGGAAGAGCTACACTGGTTGATTATTGCAGGAATGAAAGACACTCTGACCTTGTCGACCAAACGCCTTTCAGCTTTCAATGTTGCCCATTATACCGAAGGCAGGCAACTCCTGGAGAGAGGCAGAATCTACAGGAGAGCTGCTCCCCGGGCAACCTGCCAGAAAAGGCTTCATCAGCAGCAGTTCAGACGTGGCCAACAGCTCAGGCAGCAAAGGAAACAGCTAAGGGGGGAAACAGAGTATATAAAAATATTGTTAGCACACTGTCTAAAGAGCTCTCAGGCATCTCTGGGATAGAGCACCTTTGCTAATACCACCCCTTGTCATCTGTCTGAACTGAATGAAGATCCACCCGGGAAGGTTTGCTGAGGAAGGAAGCAGCAACCAAAGTAAGTGCAGCTCCTAATTTCCTAAGCTTGTTCAAAGGGGTTTATGATAATACTCTTATGTAAATAGGAATGTAAAGTGATTTTCAAGCAAAAAAGTAGGTCGGGATATTTAGTTACAATAATTGTTCTATATTATAAATTATTCACTACAAATCTGGTTGGATTATTTTTAGAATTTATGGTTAACGGAAGGATTAGGGTACAACTCACAATGAAATCAACAACTCTCTTTCAAATGCTACAGTTAAAAGGAGGCTTTGTTTAAAATCAGCTATGGTTCCTTTGCATATCTGTTCTGCTCCAAGTCTAGTCAACAAAATTTTATTGAGCATTTATCATGTGCGTAAGCATTGTGGGGAGATAAACGACATGCAAAGGGTGCCTGTGAATGAATGAGACTGGCTGAGCAAAACTGCACACCCCTGGCATCCTTCGCTTTGTCGATCTACTTCATTCAGTGATGGGGAGCATCGAGGACCTGCTACAGCTGAGGCATAGTGTCTGGTCCTCTTGATTCCAATTTTCACTTAAGTCTGACAGTAACTTTCAGGTTCATGTTGTCATCCCCACTTCAGGAAGAGTAGATTTACTCTAGTAACAAAGGCTTCGGCATCTGGAGTTAGCTAGACTTGGGTTCAAATCCAATTGTGCTGCTGCAGTAGTCCCCACTTACTCTGGAGGGTATACTCCAAGACAAGTGGATGCTTGAAACCAGGGATAGTATCAAACCTTATATGTACAGTCACGTGTCCCTTAATAATGGGATACATTCTGAGCAATGTGTTGCTAGGTGATTTTGCCATTGTGTGAACATCACAGAGTGCACTCACACAAACTAGGGGGCACAGCCCACTACACCCCTAGTCTCCATATGGTACTCTCTATTGCTCTGGGCTGCAAACCTGTGCAGCGTGTTACTGTACTGAGTGCTATAGGCAGTGGTAACACAATGCCAAGGATTTGTGTATCTAATCACATATAAAAATAAAAAAAGGCACAGTAAAAATATAGCATAAAAGATAAAAATTGGTATACAGTTTAGGGCGCTTACTGTGAGCAGAGTGTACAGGACCAGGAGTTGCTCTGGGTGAGCCAGCAAGCGGGTGGTGAGTCAAAGTGAAGGCCCCGGACGTCACTCTGCACCGCGGTAGGCTTTATAAACACTGTCCCATAGGCCTGCCCTGCTTCCTTCCGACAGGGTCAGAAATAGAACAGTGAAGCTGTCAGAGCCGCTCCGTGTACAGGGAGGCAGGCTGGACTGATTGGAAATGTAGAGGAGAAACTGGTTGGAGGAGGTGGAGGTCACCAGATAGTGACTGTCAGGAGGGAGGGAACAGAGGCCTGAGGATCAGCAGGAGTAAGAAACAAGACAGAGAGGTCAGGGCAATGAGGTTTTGGCTGCTGCATGTTGAAGCCGTGGTCAGATTAAGAAACTTGTGGTATTCACCTTTTTTAAAGGGAATTTAGCATGGATAGGATACAGAACTGAGGACTAATATTTTGACTTTGGAAATCTGTTTTTTGTTCCATTGACCCTTTCTACCACAAAAGGCTCTCTCTGGCATTGCATTGATGGAAGAAATAAAATGTACCAATGCTTTCCATCCTTAAAACCTGAAAATATTTCCAAAGTACAGAAACAATTCCACACTACCACAGAAAGCTTCCACTGAAGCAGCACTGGCACTTAATACTGTTAAGGCAGCTCATGGAGGTCTGTGTCCCTGTACAGGTTGCAGGGCCTCGACACAGGGTTACAGCCGTGTTCTCTGAAGACCACCATGCCAGACCGGGGCAGCCTGGAGTGTCCGCCGGTGACGCAGCACTCGGGGTCAGGCTGCTCATCTGAGACAGGTCGGCGGCCGACCGGGATGTGCCCTGCACACGCACAGTTGAGGTGCTGTGAGTGAGAGAGAGGCTATTGCCAAGCCCCACAGATACTGCTTCTGTCAGAGAAAAAAAACCCTCCTTCATCTCACATCCTTGCATTTCTTACAAGAACTTTAGCTCCACTAAAATCTTAGGGAAAGCTGTCATAGAGGGTTTGTCGTTGACCAAAAATGTTACGCAGCACACAACTGCACTGTTTTTTCCTGTGCGTGCATACCTAGGACAAAGTTTAATTTATGAATTCAGCAATTTCATGGATAGAAGATTCATTCTTATGGTATATCTTAGCAACCTCAGCTTCTGATTTTTTCCTTTCCTTAGTTTGAGAACTTTCACCTTTTCACTTAAAGGAAGTACTTAGCGGTTTCTCTTCAGCATACTCTTGGGCTTTGGGGACTTTATGAAGTGCAGTAAATTAAGAACTACTTGAACACAAACACTGAGACACCAAGACAGTAGATCTGAAACCCAGACGATGACTGAGTGGTGAACAGGCAGGTAGTAGCATGCGGAGCGTGGACACCCTGGACAAAGGGATGGTTTGCTGGACAGGATGGGGCAGGGCAGCAGGAGAGTTTATCGCATCGCATCGCACTCAGAATGGCATGTGATTTAAAACGTATGAATTCTTTATTTCTGAAGCTTTCCATTTACTATTTTTGTACCACAGTTGACCATGGGTGATTGAAACTGCAGAGACCAAGACCTTGGGAAAGGGGTGACAACTGTACTCAAAATCTGTGCAATCTTGAGAAAAGTCTGTTTGTGGGGGTAGGGGTGGTCGATTGGCCTAGTTCCTGTAAGAGAGAAGGCTGGGTGAAACTCAGACCTCATCCAGCTGCGCAGTGCTGTGAGAAACACTGTCAAGCACCCACATATCCCAGATTTTCTGAGAACGTGCGAACTCTAGACATGGCAGCTTGAAACAGTAGAACTTCGTGGTGGTTCTGGGGAGATCACGAGACTCAGTAGAAGTCGCTGTGTTTGGACAAGTCAGAAAGGATGAAACGAGGGACACCATGGAATGCTACTGGAGCCTCTCTGTAGACAAAGTTTCAAATAAATTGTTTGGACCAACAGAATATTTTTTTTCCATTGTTTTAACCCAAAGGATGAAGAAAATAAATCAATGTCTAATTTTTTTTAAAGCTTTGGTAGTTCAGCTCAACACAATATATAAAAATGAAAATAATCATTTGCTTGTGGGGAGAAGAGAAAGCCAATAAAACTCATTGTAGCGTCTTTCTAACAGTACACATTGTATAAAAAATAAATTTAGAGCTATTATTCCTCTTTTGATCTTCCCCCAAAGCTAAGAGGTATACAAAATCTACCCAAATTGCTGCTTTCTAGTGGTCATATTTTAAATAGTATCATGCACATACCTTCCAAGTTTTGAAAAGCCCATTCAATGTTTTGTATGAAGGCTAGTTACCAGAAATGGGCAGAGAGCACACTACTAAATATAGCAACCTAATTACTGTCCTGTAAATTATCTTCTCTATACAGTGCTAGAACAATGAGGCGAAAGGTTTATCTTGACAAAGTTTGAATTGATTCAGAATATCTGCAACTTCTCCGTCCACAGACAGTGAGGGCAGGGGAGGGAAGAGCTCCTTTAATTTCAGTATCAGCAGGTCCTTCCTGTTCATTTGCATTTGGGGAGTTTTTCCACAGTGTATTCACTTGCTAGTGAGATAATGTGTCCCTGTGCGATCAGATAAGAGAGGGATAGCATTACTAATGATGAAAGGAGGCTGCACAAGGGCAAGAAAGCAAAGCGGCCCTTGCTTTTCTCACCTGATCTGGGTAGATCTGAATTTCAACCATCTCATTTTTTTTTCTCATGGCGATGGTGGGGCTATTTTCCAAAGCTGGGTTAGGATATTGCAAACTGAGCTCTACAGATTCTTTTTTTTTTTTTTAGTGCTTGCTGTTCAAAAAAGGAAAGCGATGTCATCGTGCTGGCCTGCTGTTCCATTCTGGTTATTTGTACTTGTCGCTTAATAAATTGAGGGCAATTTAATTCATCCATCACTCAGTACTCATCAGCTGTTTTCCAGGTACTATGGAAATAACAGAGAGGTCATGTCCTTTTTAAAAAAAATCTGCATAGAAAGTTAGAAAATGGTGATTAAAAGAAATGTTGAAATGAATGATTAGAGCAATGGGATATTTCTGGTACCAGAGCCATCAGAAAAACATAGATAAAAACATAGGCTAAATTTGAGAAGTAGAGGTGATGTCTTATCCTGTGCTGTCTTTAGGTTGTTAAAAAGTAGAGTTCACCTGAGTAAATATAAAGATTGAATCGACTTCACTCAGGGGTTCATGAATTCGGCACTGTGCCATCTAAGGAACAGAGAGGAGTTCTGCTGAGCTGCGGAAGAGGAAAGGTTTCTAGAGGTGGAAAGCGGGTGGAGAACAGAAATTATGGGAAAGAATGCACTGTCCATTGAGCAGCTTATCTCACCAGTGCTGACCAGGTAATTCCAGGTGGACTGGCTACAGGTTACATTTTTGGGAAGGCGGAAAGTGCAATTCAGTTGAGTATGAAAGCTTAGCTTGCTGACACGGGGCCCGCCACAGAGTGACTCCATTTGTGGCCTGTTGTCTCTTTTTTTAACAAGGTAAATGTAGGGATTTACTCTGTACGCTCAGTGGACAGCAACTCGGTACTTCCTAGGGCAAGTCACGAAGCCAGCGCCAGGCCCTGGAGCGGCGAACCAGAATCGAGTACTGTCGTGAGTTCAGGCATCTGCAGTCTGCAAACCAATTAACCTGCCCGCGTTTTCCCTTCCTGTAAGTTTCCAAAAGTCTCCAGAACAGGAAAACTGTCCTTTTAGGACAAATATGGTAATGCAGCAGCATGGTGATCAGCATTTCTCATTGACATAGATAATATAGAGACCAAGTACAAACACCCTGATATAATAAAAAGGATATAATGATACATGAGGAAAACTATTTTGCTTTGACTTACCTAGGAAACTTTTTCTGGTAAAGATTTTATTTATTTATTTTTAGAGAGGGGGGAAGGGAGAGAGAGAGAAACATCAACATGTGGTTGCCTCTCACCTGGCCCCCAACCCAGGCATGTGCCCTGACTGGGAATCGAACTGGTGACCCTTTGGTTTACAGCCCACACTCAGTCCACTGAGCTACACCAGCCAGGGTTAGAAAACTTTTTAAAGGTAGCTTGGAAGCATGTAGCACTGAATTGGCTGACCCATCATGTGAAGGCTCAGCAACTTTTCGCCTGTGGCCTGCTGTCCTTTGGGTGAAGTACTTCCCTGAGAGAAGGAGAGCTCTAGGGTGAGCAACATGCCAACTGAAGTCTCTGTGCTGTCGGCCATCCAGAGACACCAGTGCTCCAAGCTGGCTACTCATACAGTCTTGCTTCCTTATACCAGCCCATGGTGATTAAGCCTTGTTTGGAACAGAAATTCACCAGGCTGAATAATGACATCCGGTGCCTTGTCGCTCACAGAGAACAAAAGGAACCATGAAATAGAGTCTTATAAAAATAAGTGTTTCTTTAGTGGAACATTGGGGTCCACTAAACAATTGCTTCAAATGAAATGTAGCTCCTACAATGGGGGTAATTTTCCCAGAGCTATTTGTCCAAGGTAACAGTATGATAACAATAACCCCAAAAATGAGAATACAATTGTGAAGGAATCCCCTGCAACCCTCCACCCCCAGATTCTAAATGTATTCATTTCCCCAAAACATCAGAACATATTCTAAATTCAGACTAACGTACACAGAAAAAGCAGCATTGTACAGCTCTTTTTCAAGCACTGCACTAGCTCATTACTCAATCATATTCCCCATCCCCGAGTTCAAGCCTGAACAAGGGGAGACAGAGAGAAGTGAATGGAGGAAAGACCAACAAAGATGGATTTAAAAGGGCAGGATGTGGAGGGTGGGGTGGAGGGAAGGGTGGAGGAAGATAGTGATAGAAAAGAATGTATCAAAGAAAATTCCTAAATGTCGGAATAGAATGATGATACTTTTATTGAGATAAGAACCCGGGAGGAAGACTAGATTTGGAAGAAAAAGACCAGGATGGAAATGAATCTGAAAAGAGGAACATCCTGAAAATAGAGGAAGGGAAAGGACTGATAGAGCCAGGATCCAGAGAAGTTTGTAAGGAACAGTGTGTAGCCTGAAGGGATTACCTTAGAAAGATAAAAGGTGGGCACTCTTCCTCTAAACTAGGAAACACCTTGCTCTAAGCTAGGAAACTCCTTCCTTGGAAATAGGGAACCGACACTCATCGGTGGCTGTGCAAGTACCCAGCACAGCGCTCCAGCATCTCTCATAGGTTAGGATGCTGCGAAAAGACAATAGGCTATCCTATGACAGCCTTTACTTTCTCTGTGGTAATAGGGCGAGGACGCTAGCTAAGACTTTAAACAATAGAGATCAGATTTTAAAAGAGGAATACATTTGGGGTATGCAATGAGGAAGGTGAAAGGAAAATGACTAGGAATTTGAAAAAAAATGAGGAGTGTCAAACACTATTGAGTACTGAGAGCTGGATCCGCATTGGTGAATGTCTTAATTATTTTTTAGACAAAGTAAATGCCATGTTGACATAATCCAAGATCTCTAGCAAGTAGAGTGAAAGAAAATTGTTTTCTTCGTTCTTAAAAATGCTAATATTCTTTAAAAGCTAGGCTAAAAAAAAACAAAGAACTGAGAAAATAGAAGTCACTAGCATATTCTGAGCCACTGCTGGAAAGTATGGAGGATTCTTAAATCCATGCCTTTCCCAGGTCAATAGGTTAAACACAAGTATGTGTTACATTGGTTCAGATGCCCTGCAGCATTCCCAGGGGTTTAATCGTACAAATTAGTAACACTGGCAACAGGATTCTTGCCTAACTCCATGAGCTCTCAACAGGTGTTTTGTGAAATCTCTGAGTGGTACAGTGTAAGTGAATAAAAGCCAATCCATCTACTCCAATTTACTGAAAATGTTACATAGTCTAGCAAGAGCAGTTACAATAAACTCTCTTTTAATACCCAGTAGAATCAGTAAGCTTATTCAATTTCACAAACATTTACTGGGCATCCCTGGGTGTGAGTGCAGTGCTGGGCACTGGAGGTGCTGCAACGATGACGGTGATGACAATGACGATGATGATGACAATGACGATGATGATGACAATGACGATGATGATCACATTCATGGAGGGCTTACTGTGCACCAAGGAGCATTCTAAGCTCCCAAATGTATCCATCTCAAGCAGTCCTTACAACAACCTTGTGAAGGAGGTCTAACCCCCTAGTGCAGAAGTGGAAACTGAGGCACGCTGGTCACTCTCTCTGTCTCCCTGAGGCTCAAGGCAGTGAAAGTCAAGCCTTGAAGGAAAGCTTCTCGTCCTTCCCTTGCTTCTCCCACTCTGACTGTACAAGTGTCAGCCAGGATGTTGAGCTAAGAAGTTACCAAATGTGGTCATGGGAAAAATACAATAAAAAAAAAAAGAGTTACCAGGGAAATAGACTTTCATATAAAATCTGGATGTTGAGAAAAAAAACCAATCTTTTATTTTCATATCATATCCTATTAAAATATATAATAATATCAGATTATCTTGTCATGAAAATATATGTAGAAGTGTTACAGCCTTGTCAAAAATTATCTTTCAGTAGTTGGTTGTATTGGCGACGGGAAAGCGCTGAGGGCGCTGGAGGTGGCCACACACACAAGACGATCTTTTAAAAAAATACCTTAAAAGGTCTGACAGAGTGCAAGTGATTCCAGTGGGAATAGGGGACTGAGTGTGTGAAAAAGCGTGTATGACAACATTCTAATGTGATGATGCACGTTTTATTTGATGCTCTCTAATTACAAAAAATGAAATTATGTCTACCAAGAAACATCCAGAAACACTGCATATTTATGTCCTGAGATAGTTTTAGAAGCCTCTCTACTACCAGGGTCTTTAAGAATAATTTCCATATTGGAACCACTCTTTCCTTAAAATATCTATCTATCATTCCATTTAATTGTGGAATTCCATTTAAGCCCACCAAAAGCCCACATCAGCTACTACTTGCAGCCTCGAGAGTAGATTTGCTATACCATCCTTGGAGGAAAGCTTGTAAATTTTTAAGTGTTTATTAACATTATTTAAATAGTGATATAACCAGTGCTGAGTTGCCACCACTACCTTGAAAATATTTAAACATTTTTATAACTTAGCTCCACATCCCAGTTTTATCTCTAAAATTCATGCTTTTAGGCTCAATTTATGCCTGTCAACAAGTAATGATCATAGATGTGAGCTGGCTCATAATCCAGAGGTACTAGGTTACAATGTGTTACCATGGAAACTGTGTTTTATTGCATTTTCTCTTCTTGATTTAAGGCATTTGACAATCATAGCAACTGTTTGCCAGTCTTCCCACATCATAAAAAATTCAAACACACAAACAACCAATAGCGGGGAAAGAAAAGAAAAGAAGTGGTGGAGAGGGGGATTGCCATCCTCTACTGTTCTTGGACCTCACTAGAAACATAAAAAAGAAACAACAGCCTTATATTTAACATGGACCTTTTGTGAATAGTTTATCTCTCAGAAAGTCCAGGAGTGTTGGAAAATTCAATCAGTGGTGAGTCATGGAATGGACCTGTCTGCCTGTGGTTCATTTTGTTTATTGCATCATATATCTTTTATGATCACTGGAACTTGAGCCCGAAACAGCATTTTCTTTAACAAGGGCCATGTTTCCCTTTACGTTGTTTATTGCATCAGAAACATTACTCTTTAAAATCTTGGTGCATTTTCTATCGAGCAAAGGTCTGCAACTGAATCTTGCATGAATGTGTTTATTCAGGATCTAGAGGAAAAAAAAAAAAACTAGTCCAGTTCATGTAACATTAATCACTTTGCCAGTGCTCAGCTGAGGTCATTGCCACATTCCTAGCAGTATTAAGGCAAGTCAAGATTAATCACGTACATTAAACCTTGGAAGGGCAGCACGTGAAAGGGATCTGAAATTAGGCATTTCTTAAAAGACAGAGAAGGGACTGTAGCCAATGGGCTTACTCTGCTGCAGCTTGTCTTTCCACCCTGCTTCTACTGCCTGCGGTCCACACAACCACTGTGAATTTGTAGGCTTCCTTTTTCCTACTTCTGGAAGTTTATAGGTCAAATGTAAGGTCTTTCTGAGCATTCAACAGGAAGACTCATTCACTAAACTTTGTCGAGTACATGCTAACCACCAGGCCCTGGCTGGGCTCTGTCCATACAAAGATGAATAAGGCACAGCCCTTCCCCTCCCACCTCCTCCAAGAAGAGCATGATCCGCCCAGGAAGGCCGTTTCCACATGTCTGAAAGGGGGCGGGGAGGGGGGTAGTGATGAATTGTGATGGAAAGTCAGAACTGACTTTACTGAAGTTTACTTTACAGGGGAGAAAGGTGAGAAGACCGTCCAGGCAGAGGAAACAGCAAAGGTCTAGTGAGTGTTCTCAGACTAAGTGGTGATTCGATGCAGCGGGAGCAGAAGGCTCCTGGGGAAGAGCAAAAAGGGAGAAGCAGAAGACGAGGTTGTATACTTAAGTTGGTGCCAGATTTGAATATGTACTTTATTCTAAAAGCTATGCAAGCTTTGGCTGGTGTAGCTCAGTGGACTGAGCACAGGCCTGCGAACCAAAGGTCACTGGTTCGATTCCCAGTCAGGGCACATGGCTAGGTTGTGGGCCAGGTCTCCAGTGGAGGGCACATGAGAGGCAGCCACACATTGATGTTTCTCTCACTCTCTCTCTCTCCCTTCCTTCCCCTCTCTCTCAAAATAAATAAATAAATATTTTAAAAAATAATAAAATAAAAACCATGCAAAATCTGTGAAAAATCTGAGTAATGACATTGTATTAGAAACTGATTATAATTTGGGTTGAGGGCAGGTAAGAAACTAGAATCACTATCATGAAAGAGGAAAAGAAAGTCATCCAGAAAAGTGACAACAAATGAAATTTGACCATAGAATAGAGTGAGAGACATATATCACGGAACCAGTGTGACAGAAATAGTAAACTGAGTTCCTGGAAGAAGCCAAAGGGCAGATCATGGAGAAAGGGAATCTAAGATGATCCCAAGGGTGGGTTGAATCTGCAGATGATAATGCCCTTAACCGGGGTATGTGGGTCATGGGAACATTGACATGTGATTTCTGTTAGGATGTTGGGCAACGTGTTATGGCACAATAGCAATGGATAAACTAATTTGAAGATCATTAACTTACACTTGGTTGTTTAAGTCATAGGAAAAGATAAGAATGTCTAAGAGCAGAAGGTGGAAAAATAAGGACAGTCTAGGGAAGAGTGACTGGGAAAAAAATTATTTTTCTCACTTCTATGGTAGTCTTTACATTGAGGAAAAAATAATACTCACCCTGGTCAGGTGGCTCAGTTTGTTGGAGCATCATCCCTTATGCCAAAAGGTTGCTGGTTCAATCCCTGGTCAGGGCACGTACCTGGGCTTTGGTTCAATCCCTGGTCGGTGCATGTGTGGGAGGCCACTGATAGATGTTTTTCTCTGTCTCCCTCCACCCTTCT
This sequence comes from Trachops cirrhosus, assembly GCA_028533065.1. NCBI lineage: Eukaryota > Metazoa > Chordata > Mammalia > Chiroptera > Phyllostomidae > Trachops > Trachops cirrhosus. Next base: position 113,347,701 of record CM052540.1, read on the forward strand.
CCCTCTAAAATCAATAAACATATCCTTAGGTGAGTATTTATATATATATATATATATATATATATATGTGTGTGTGTGTGTGTATGTGTGTGTGTGTGTGTGTGTGTGTGTATATATTTTAGAGGCTTGAGGAATTGTTATGCTTTTCTCTAAATGAAAATAAACTGGACACATAAAGTAATAATTTCTAAAAGAGAGAAATTTAATAATAAATATTAGATTAAAAATATTTCACCATTGGTTGATATGTATGTATAATTCAACCCATATTTAAGTTGCTATTGGACTTATATTTAGAGAGAAATGTTTCATATAAGAGGCTAACATTATTTTGAACCATTGCAGCTTTCAATGTTCATAATATGCATATCTAAATATGTTCTTATACTGTCTGTGACAGATTTACATACTTCCCATGTCACCATCGTACACTTCCATTAGATTTATTTTAAAAAATACATTTTATATTCCCTAAAAAGGAGAAATTAAATCATAAAAATTCAAAGTTAGTGTTCATAGTCTAACCAGTACTCTTACAAAAAAAAAAAGAAAAAATCAGAGTTTGTGGCTGTTTTTCTGTGTTGAATAGAGAGAGAAGAGCTTAGTTTTTGGTCATGGAGCCTTGCATTTCAAAGACTAAACTTTTCTAACACTTAAATATAACAAATGTGAGAAACAAAATGTCACCTTCTAATAGAGCAGAAGGTTGAAACTGTGTTCATTTATGCTTGACCTCACCTTTATTAATACTGAAAATGTAAGAATTGGTTATCGTCCAGTGACAAGAAGTTATTGGAAAAATCAGGAGTATGTGTGGAACTCAGAAACACCATTTGGGGAGGTTTATGCATTCCTGCTCGTTTTCTGTTTGATCATACAATAACACCTTCATTCAGTAAGAGCTTACCAAGCAGCCATAATGTGTCACGCCTGGTGAGCGGGTATGAGATGGTGACGCAGTCCTTGAATGTAAGAATTAATGCTGTTGGTAAGAAGATGAGATAAATTCTCAGGTTACTTTTGTGATAGGAGGTACAGGCTGGGCTCATGCAGCTCCAGAGGCAGCCAATCACACATCAGCTACAGTGCAACCCTGGAGCCACCCTAACCCAGCCAGCAGGTATCCCCATCTCTCTAGACACGGTGATTAGTTCAGAGATGGGTGAGTGACCCAGTCAAAGCCAGTTAGATGTGTGTGAAGGATTGTTCACTGGAACTTCTCTCTTCCTGAGAGGCTACCAAAAGGAGCCCATCTTCTTTCTGGATGATGAGGCATAAGGCTGAGGTCAGGAATTGCCTCAGGTGTTTTGACACTGGGAGCTGTGAGCCTGGGGTTGTTAGACTCCACCATATGGAGCTTGAAGATGAAGGCAGCAAGGAAGTAGACAAAATGCCCACCTCTAAGGGGCAGGAAGGCCCCGGGTCCTTATAGATATCATGGGAGCAGCAGAGAAAGCCTCTTACAGAGACAGGACTAACTCAGTTGCATACACCCATCAACCCCCCTTTGGTTTGTTTGTTTAAGCCAGATTGAATGGGATTTGTGAGAAACATGTATTTATGCGTGTACTTTTAATTATAGTTAATATGCAATATGACATTAGTTTCATGTGTACAACATAGTGTTTCAGCACTTCTACAGCTTACAATATGATCATCACCAAAAGTCTAGTAGTAACCATCTGTCCGCCAACTTTTTTATTGCTATGATGTTGTCAATAATTGACTGAGATTTCTTGTCACGATTACAAGAATCCTGACATAGTCACCAACACTAACACGTCCCCTCTATGCAGGTTTTGTGCCTACTCAGGTCACGTTCTTCTAGAGGTTCATTCTAGTTCAGGGCGAGATGGATCCCAGCAGAGTCAGGGAGACAATGGATAAACCCAACCTCTTTGAGAACTTGACCTCTAAGTGCAGAGGGGGAGCCAACTGCTTCCACTCCATCAATTCTCATTCAACCTAATGGGGAGGTGGTGACAAAGATGGTGGATATTAAATGGAAGTATTTAACACTCAAAGCTAACCTCCCAAGTGACTCGACACTACACTCTAGATTTGGAGGCTTTTTTTTTTAATATCCCCAGCGACACATAGGGATGGGCTTAGCATTTCTGCAATGCTTGATAAAGTTTGCTTTAATTTTTTTGTTATTATTATGGCCAAATATACATGGCATAAATTTACCACTTTAACCACTTTCAAGTGTACTGTTTAGTGGCATTACATTTATTCACAATATTGTGCAACCATCACCACTGTCCTTGTCCAGAAATGTTTCATCATCCCAAATGGGGACTATGTACCTACTTAATGACACTCCTCCCAACTTCTCCCTACAGCCCTGGTAACCTCTATTCTACTTTCTGCCTCTAGGAATTTGCCTATTTCAGGTATCTCAAATTAAGTGGAATCACATTATACTTGTCCTTTTGTATCTTATTTCAGTAATATTTTCAAGGTTTATCCATGTTATAGCATAACATTTTTTAAGCATATTCCTCCCCCTTATACCCTTAAGAATGTCTAAGTTCTGCTATATAAAAAATAACATAAGTATTGGGATAGTTTTTTTAAAAAATTAGGATATACTCTGGAACTGACACATATTTAGGACCCATGAGGAACCAGGTAATATACTAAACCCTTCACATACATTACATTATTTAGTACTCACAATCCAGAGTTATGTCGCTTTCAAAGCCCCAGAGTTGCAAGATCACCTGGCATTGTAACTAGCATATAATCCCAGACTCCTCTGACCCAGGGCCCATGCTTTTCCCATGTGTAAACATTGTAATGGTCCAGGTACCCCAAATCAGAGAGGTTCTAACTATAAACCTATTTCTAGTTTTTGAGTAGCTTTAAATTTTCCAGGATAATATGTTTATCCTCCCAACTACATTTTACTTGTGCTGACATAAAAACTAGTTCACTGTAGCTGGGTTTACTTCTATCTTTGGCTTGGGGCTACCCACTAGAAACCTACTGAGTGACAGTCTTACCTGAGGACTCAGTTATCTGTGTCCATGCCTGAGGTCACTATACATCCAACATACATACACACACACACACAGATTGCCATTTGTCTGAATGCCTGCTGTGCTTTACACACTCTAAGTGCTCAATATATTTGCTCTGTGCACATGGTATCCTTGGCTTCTCAGAAAGGATCTAGGCTCCCTGAGACATGAGTGCTGATGAACATCCACCACCATTCTCCGACAACCGATAGGACCAGGGGAAAGTTTAGGGATAGATAGAGTTTGCCGCTGCCTCTTTTGCCCTCTCTAATCCCTTCAAATTCCCTTTTCTTATTCCCTTGAAATATAAATAAATGCAAAATTACTTGTGATTTTCTGGATGCTTATTATTGCAGAGCTCACTATTCTTCCCGCCCCTCTATGCTACCATCCTGATCAACCCAGAGGAATCTTGCCCAGCAGCCCCAAGAGCAGAAGGTCCAGGGCCACTTCCTGGCTTAAATCCTATGTGATCGTATGGAGGCTTCTAAAACAGAGTGGAAAAAGTCATTGAGCAAAAAGATATTTTGTTTTCTAGAGGCAGAAAAGAGTGGGTCAGAGGTTTTTGTTCCTAATTTAAGGCAAACCTGGATTCTGGTTAAGGACTTTGTAAGACATTGTTCAATTTAACAAGCAATCTGCATTGCCAGTTCTTCTGAGACCATTTCCCTGAGTTTGGATCATCACTAAATGTGTAATGATGCATTGCATTCTTCACTCACATACAATTTAACCTGGTCGATGACTCTTTGGGGACACTGGGGGAAGTAGTATACGTGCTGGCACATGAACAGGCAGTGCAGTTAGCAGCCCTGGGTTGGAATCCCAGCTCCAAAACTTCCCTTCCTGTGACGTTATGAGCAACTCTCTGAACTTCCCTCTGGCAATTATTTACTTATCACTGTGTAAAAAAACAGCCTTGAGTTTAGCAGAATTTAAACAATAACTTTTTTGGCTTATTATTGTATGGGTCAGAAATTTAGACTAGGCTCTACTGGGCAGTTCTTCTTGTCTCTCCTGAGTCACCATGCAGATAAAGTTATACAGTGGCTCGGATGGGCTGGCCTGGTCTAAGGCAGTGCCACTCGCTGGTCTGTCTGTGGCATCTTTGTTGTCCTCCCCACCACCATTCCAGCAGGCTAGCTTGGGCTTGTTCACACAGTGGTCTCAGGTTGCAACCACAGCCAAAAGAAAACAAACCCATGTGCAAGCACTTTTCAAATGTCTGCACACACTTGTAATGTCCCATTGGTCAAAGAAATTCTCGTGGCCAAGCCCAGACTCAAAGGGTAGAGAAATATACTCTACCTCTGAGTGGAAGGAAAGGCAAAGCCACGTTTCAAAAAAGCACTATTATTGCAGCCATCTTGAAAACAGACTTCCTTCTTTCTCTACGAAATGGAGACAATAATGTAATATGGAATATAACATTATTGTGAAAACTAAACTTATTCCCTTCTCTTTGTTAGCTAGGTCAGTAGGGCATATAAACGGAAAGAGTGTGGGCTTAAGTAAATTCAAACTTCATTATGGGAGTTGGAGTGCTCAGTTGAGGCATTTGTTGGTATCTATCATAGCAGGCAATAGGAACTACTGACACATCCCATGCAAGTTGAACGACATGATCTGAATTTGTTCGGGGAATGGTCACTATCTAACGTCATCTGCTTCCTTTATTTATTTTCTTGTTTATGATCTGTTTTAATCTATCCACTTGATTATAAGCACCATGAGACAGAATAAGGACGCTGTCCAGTTTTCTACTCTGTCCGCAGCACATACAGCTTCGCCTGGCTCGGAAAACACTGGCCGCATGATGAAACGCAATTCAGTCCCTTCAAACTCCCTCTTACAGCGTGACTTCCAGGCTTTTCAGCGCGCTTCCCCTTATCTAGACGTGTGATGTCCCCTCTTCCTCAGTGTCCTCCGCACTGCACACAGCCCCCTTGGCATATTCAATGGCAACTAGAGAAGGACAGAAGTATCTCTTGGTTCGGTTACGTCACTTTTATTAATGCAAGATTGAATTTCTTGGCTCGTATGGAAACTGTAGGTAACTAAAATTCCCAGGATTTTTCCCTATAAACTACTATTAATCCAAATCTTATCCAACCTCAACATTGTCACCAAAAATAATTTTTTAAATACCATAAATAAGTGTTGCCCTTGTTCAGTATGATCTTCAGTTACTGGCTCATCATTCTCATTTGCCAAGATTTTTCTGAATTTACATTATGCCACCCTTAACATTTGCTTGCCTTCTCAGCTTTGTTCCAAATTCATATTTGATAATGACACTTCCTTTGTCTTCAGTGAAGTACATGGTAAAATGTTGGGCAGGGAAGCGTTAGTATGGAGACCTGCTGCTGCTGCATCACTGGGAATCTGCCTCTTGGCGTCACCAGCCACGTGGCCACTCAACTCCCCTATTCTCCACTTTCCATACTTCTACCCTCTGAGTGTGTCGGTGGCAGTTTGTCACATGTCTTGCCGAAATGAAGATATCCAGTGTTTATAGCATTCTATTTCATGCCTGCCTATTTCACCAACCTCATTTCTAAAAAAGAAAATAGTTGGTCATGGCTTGTTTTCTTGTTCTTGTTTTGACCCATCTGCAGCCTCACCTACACTTTGATCCACCTTCTTTATCTTACCTCTAAAAGGAAGGTGTGTCCAGGGGGAAATATCCCTAATTCAATCAGTGTTCTGCCCCTGTAATAGGATCTCCTGAAATCTTCTTGCAGAATCCAGGCATTCCCTCTCTTCTGCAGTATGTCTTCCTTCTTTATTAGATCATAGCCATTATCACTGCAGTATTGGTTCTCAAACCTGACTTTGTATCAAGTCACCCAAAGGGCTTGTTAAAACACAGATTGCTGCATTTCACTCCCAGAATTTCTTATTATGTCTAGGGTAGGAGCAGTAATTTGCATTTCTAACACATTCCCAGCTGATGCTGTTACTGCTGGTCTGAAGACCACACTTTTGAGAACAACCAACCTAATATATCCCATCTCTTAAAAAATATATAACAATGGTGCTCTCTCCCTCCTGGGAGGATGGCCGCTCATTTCCCTTCCCCCTCTCCTTTCCCCACAGGCACGCATCTCCTAAACCCTCAAGACTTGCAACCAGGGGAACAATGAGCAGTGGCAGCTCACCTCAGGCTAACTCCTGAACCTATCCCCAAGGCCTCCTTTTCTCTCTGACTCTCCTATGAGCTGACAGCAACCCCTCCTTGGCTCAATTCTTCCCCATGTTTCTGGAGACACAGAGCAGGCCCACCGAGGCTCTCGCCTGTTGCTTCTTCTAAGCCCTTCCCTGCTTCACTGTCTTTAGCTTTAATAAATGTACTCTCAAAAAACAAAAACAAAAACTCTCCTCTGATTTCACAAATACTTCCAAAGATGGTGCTCCAGCTCCTTCTTTCTCTTCATGAACAAGCTTCTTCAGATTATTATCTAATCTTACAATCTCCATGTTCTCACCTCATATTCACTGACACCATGGGAACATCTTTTAACAAGTTCACCAATGGTCTCCCTTCCTTCCTTCCTTCCTTCCTTCCTTCCTTCCTTCCTTCCTTCCTTCCTTCCTCCCTCCCTCCCTCCCTCCCTCCCTCCCTCCCTCCCTTCCTTCCTTCCTTCCTTCCTTCCTTCCTTCCTTTCTTAAGACTGTATTTATTTGTTTCTAGAGAGCAGGGAAGGGAGGGAAAATAGAGGGCAAGAAACACCAATGTGTGAGAGACACATTGATCAATGGCCTCTTTGCAGGTCCCCAACTGCAGACCTGGCCCACAACACAGGCGTGTGCCCTGACTGGGAACTGAACTGGTGAACTTTTGGTTCACAGGTTGGCCTTCAATCCACTGAGCCACACCAGCCAGGGCAGCAATGGTTTTTTTGTTGACAAATCCAAAGGACATTTCTCTGCCCTACTCTTATTCTGTCTCTCTACTACATTAAGAATGGTTTTCTTAAAATGCGTTTTTTTTTCTTTCTAGTTCCTCAAATACTATATTCTTTATGCTTTGCTTCTGAATTCACCTTCTTCTTATTCTCTTCTGCTGGCTCCCCCAAATCCTAAATGTGGAGCACTTCCAGACTTGGTTCTAGACTTTCTTCTCTATCATCTTCTCTCCCTTGGTGATCTTACCCAGTGCCATGGTTTTATTTATTTTTTTTTAAATATATTTTATTGATTATGCTATTACAGTTGTCCATTATCCCCCCTTCATTCCCCTCCACCCTGAACACCCTCTCCCACCCACATTCCCCTCCTTTACTTCAGTCCATGTGTCATAAGTTCTTTGCTTCTACATTTCCCATACTATTCTTGCCCTCCCCCTGTCTATTTTCTATCTACCTTCATTGCTACTTATTCTTCGTATCTTTCCCCCACTCTCCTCCTCCCACTCCCC